>JAUBOC010000037.1:22011713-22027050 GCA_032275365.1 Anablepsoides cearensis | reverse complement strand
CTAATAAATGTCATTACAGAAAATCTAACTGCTCATTTTAAATCAATACTTTGACTTTTAATACTTAAGTACAAAAATTATCAGATACTTTAAAGGCTTTTACTCAAGTAATATTCTTAAAGGAGACTTTAACTTTTACCAAAGTAATTTTTTGGTAAGAAACTTGTACTTTTACTGTGGTACACAACACTGCAAAACAGCTATCATGTTGTCATTTCTGAAAGACAGCAGGCCTTTTTATTCCCCACATTCGACTCATATTTTGTCAACATCTTCGGCTTGTTAAGAGACACAAGAGCTGCAAACTGGCAGGACTGGTTCAGCTCTTTGTTTTAATTTTACTTTAAAAAAAATCTAATTTTTAAACACAAAGTTTTAAAAAATCTCATAGAAACAGGTGTGCAGGTGGAGGAAGAAGCTGGTTAAAAACATATAATGCATATAATCTGTATTTAAGAGAGTAACCACATAAAGGATTACCTTATTTACTTGCTTTATTTAAAAAAACACAACAACAAAACCTCTACAGGGGGAGAAAATAAGGGAGGAAGAAACAGGAAGAAGAAACATGAGCCTCGTCACGTGACCTGGTGCTGTCAGGGAAACGCATTTAATACAGATGAAATTGACCAATCAGACGCTCGCAGGGCTCAGAGCGCAGCCAATCAGCTCGCGGGGAGCGAGGATTTAAACTACGACCGAGAAGCTTCGAGTCAAGCTGCGTCCTTTGCCATTACACGTCTTTGCTCGTCCGTGAAGCTACATATCTGAAAAATGGCTCTTCGAGTGACTACCAGAGTAAGTCTTTACTTATTTATTTGAACTTTTCAACAGTCTGGGATTCATCTGAAGCGATGTCTGTAATTATTTATCTTTAAAATGAGTTATTTTTGTATCGCCTCGTGCGTCGATGTGGCGAGTCTTGCTAGTACTCTCTGTTCCTAAATGAAGCTCGCTAGCCTTTAATATTGATGTCCTGCAGCCGTATGTGAGTCTCTCTCTCTGGGTTTGTTCTGCAGAATCGCCTCGGTTCCACCAGAGCCGAGCTCGGGGGGAAGGCCTGCTCGGTGACCGGGCCCACGAAGCCTCGAGCTGCGCTGGGAGAAATCGGAAACATCGCTGTTAACAAAGAGGCGCAGAAAAAGGTAAAAACGCCCGATTTATGGCTTAAAATTATACTTTAAAGAGTAAGTTAAAACAGTCTTTTTACTAATTTCATAAAGTAGTTGTTTAACTTTTTTTTTTAAATCTGTTTTTAAAAAGTACGGAAGCCCTAAAGGGGGAGAGGGAAGGGGGCATTTTTGGAAATTTTTTTAACTTTTTTTTTTTCTTTCATGTGTTAACAGTAGGGGTCGCTGTTTACTTATCTTTATGATACTGCAATAAATGACTCAACTTTGTCTTTTTTTTGGTTCTGTCTAAAAATTAATTTTAATGCCTAACTTTAAATTATAGTAAACTATAAAATCTAGAGCTGGAATTTAGTCACTTTTTTTGTAGTGTTTGGATTAACTTAATATAATTGGTATAAAAAAAATTTTTAAAAGCCAGGCTGACTTTTAATGACAAATGCACAACTGAGATTTGAGCAGAGTAGTTTTGAAGCTGCTGATTTCTTGAGCTTTATGAGGTGAACCCAATTCAAGATGGCTGCCATGGCTAAGTGTAACAGCTGGGTGTTTTTCATATAAAGGTAAAATCTTAAGGTTTGACTAAATGTGTTTTTTTTTGTTTGTTTAGAACATAAAGACCGAGGCCACAAAGAAGACTAAAGTCACCAAAGTTCAAAAGGTGGAACCAAAACCAGAGGTGGTGCTGCCACCTCCACCTCCTCCTCAGCCTGAGCCACAGGTGAGCCGTTAGCATGTTAGCCTCCTGCAGTTTGAAGCTCCGACAGCCCGATCCACAGGGTTTTTTTAACTCTCTATTCCTGCTGCAGGCCCAGCCCGAGCCGGCCTCCCCCACCCCCATGGAGACGTCCGGCTGCGAGCCCGCCGACCTCTGCCAGGCTTTCTCAGACGTCCTGCTCAACACGGCCGTCAAGGACGTGGACGCCGACGACTACGACAACCCCATGCTCTGCAGCGAGTACGTGAAGGAGATCTACAAGTACATGCGTCAGCTGGAGGTGAGCTCACTCAACGCTGGGGGTACTAGCTTTTACAGGGTCTAAAGTTAGAAAATATAAACTCAGATTTTCATCCAAGGTCTTAAATTAAATTTTTTTTAAACTTTCATCATTCCAGAGAAGCAGTGGCTGCATAGAGTAAAGCTCTGTAATCAGAGGTTGACATGATTTAGCTTCATGAGGTGCTAAGTTTGCCACTGCTCTTGGTAAATTGTTAAACTACAAATCCTGGAAAAACAGAGTTTACTTCACTGTTTTTAACCTCTTTGCTGCTACAGCCTCACGCATACAGCAGCTTATTTACCTGCCTAAAAACAAAGTTTAGTCATGTCCACTGCTTGTCATTTAAACACTGTTTTCAATGAGACTTGGCTTGATTCTTTTTGTGCTGAAACGATCCACAGCAGTCAATATGAAGGTCTCATAGATATGACTGTTCTAATAAAATAAATTGATGCTATAAAAGGTTTCCATGTTAATTTCTGGGACCATTTGAATGTTTCTGTTTGGTTTTTAAATATAACATGAACCCAGTTTTAGCAGCAGCTGATTTAAAGTCTCTTCTTCAGGATGAGCAGAGCGTCAGACCTGCTTACCTTCAGGGTCAGGAGATCACCGGCAACATGAGGGCCATCCTCGTGGACTGGCTGGTCCAGGTCAACCTGAAGTTCCGCCTGCTGCAGGAGACCATGTACATGACTGTAGGCATGATCGACCGCTTCCTTCAGGTGACTTCATTTAAAATGATTTTAAAATCACAAAACGTTTAGACCCGAGTCCTAAAGCTCCGCCTCCATCAGGACCACCCGGTCTCCAAGAAGCAGCTGCAGCTGGTGGGCGTGTCGGCCATGTTCCTGGCCTCAAAGTACGAGGAGATGTACCCGCCGGAGATCTCGGACTTCGCCTACGTGACGGACCGGGCCTACACCACCGCCCAGATCCGAGAGATGGAGATGCTGATCCTGCGGGTGCTGAAGTTCGAGCTGGGCCGGCCCCTGCCCCTGCAGTTCCTCAGGCGGGCCTCAAAGATCTACGAGGTTCGTGGCGGCGGGTTTGGTGCAGCTTTTGAAGCGTTGTTGTTGTTGTTCTGACGTCTCCTCTCTGCAGGTGACGGCTGAGCAGCACACCCTGGCTAAGTACCTGCTGGAGCTCACCATGGTGGACTACGAGATGGTCCACTTCCCGCCCTCCATGGTGGCGAGCGCCGCGCTGGCTCTCACCTTGAAGATCCTGGATGTGGGCGACTGGGTGTGTATGAACTCTAGAATTTAACCTCTTCAGCCCCCGGTGGCAAAACGGCTGTTTTCTATTAACTTAACTAAAAATCTGTCAGTTGAACCTGGACATGTTTGGTATCAAAAACCTAAGAATCTTGGCTAAAAGCTCATGGAAACTATATTTACATTTACAAAATGGAGTCATGGCAAATCTGTAAAGGGGTGTGTTTTTTGTGAATGATCTAACTGAAGTCAAATAATTTTACATAAAATAAATGGTGACAATGTTTAGATAATTTTTCAAAAGAACAAACCTTCAGTAACAAGTCTTAAAGTAAGATAACCCTTGGAAGTAAAATCTTCAGATTTCTTAACATATTAATGTTACTATCATGGTTCATCCTGTGCAGAATGACAAAATGCTAAATTATTTCTTTACTAAAACCTCTAACTTTGCTCCAGTTAATTTTAGCAGCATGGATCTTTGCATGTCCACAAGTAGATTTATGGTTTCAAAGAATTTTTTTAGCCTGATTTTCTTTAGTTTCAAATGGGTTCAATACTGTATAATGCAAAAAAAGTTTGAGTGAGAATTTAAATATTACGTTCCATCCTCAATATCTAAAACCACAGCAGCTGTTAATTTCTGAAGTCTACCATGTGTTCACTTTATTTTGATAAAAAGATTTAAGTAGAGTTAGTAATTTAGATACTCAGTTACATTTTGGCATTTTAACAAGTTAATAAACTGGATGAAGTCCTGACGTGTCGGGGGGGCGGGGTCTTGTCTTCCAGGACGTGACGCTGCAGCACTACATGGGCTACACGGCAGAGAGTTTGATTCCTGTTATGGCACACATCGCCAAGAACGTGGTGAAGGTGAACGACGGGCTGACCAAACACATGGTGAGTGCAGGCCACCTGCAAACACACCCTGACCGTACTGACCCCCGCTCTAACGGCGTGTCGTCTCCAGGCGGTGAAGGGGAAGTACTCCACCTCCAAGCAGATGAGGATCGCCACCATCCCGCAGCTCAAATCCTCCGTGGTCAAAGAGCTCGCTAAGAAGCTCGCCCAATGAGAGGACATCCCTGGCACCGTGTGCTGACTTGTAAAAATGTATTTTATACTTTAACACTTTGGACTTTTCTTTTTGAAGATGTGTTTTTAATGTTTACAGACCCCCTCTGGTTGTGGCACATCTTCAAGAAACCTTCTGAAGTCTAGTAGCTGTAAAACTTTTAGCTTCTGCTTTTTATTGCTTTCATGTTTTGGAGTGACTTGTATAACGTGTACAGTGATGCCTTTTTAAATGACTTGTTGATTGTACTGTTTTTAAATTCTATTAAATGGTTTTGACCAGAATAGTTTGGGTTTTGTTCAGATTCTGCCACCAGGGGGTGCTGTGGGTTCAGGAGAGAATCTAGTTTAGCTGTTAAAGGTCCCTGTTGCAAAAATATTTAGAGAAAGTTAAGTGGTTTGAAACTTGTTTGGTTCAGACCTTCTGTCCTCACATGGCTTTAATTTCAACAAATGACTCTTGGAGATTTTTTTGCTAGATCTATTGACCCAAATGTAGATCAAAACTAGACACTTCCTGTCAGCTGAAGATCTGAAACTTTAACAGTTTAAGCTTCAAATTCAGTTTTTGGTTGGGATGTGGACTTTTTATCAATCTAGTTCTTGCAGTAGAAGCTCAAGCTGCTACCTGATTTAGTTCCTTCTGGGTTAACCCCCCTAACCTTACAAACAGAAGTCAGGGAAAACTAAAATTTGCATAACAGCTGAAAGCTGTTCGCACAAAAATCTAAAATTAACAGAAGCCAGTAAAAATTTAGATTAAAACTAGAAACTGTAGCAAAAACGGCCACAAAACTTAAATTTTAAGAAACAGCTGAAATCTAATGTAAAGTTATGAGCTAAAATTTGCTTAAACCAGCCAATATTTAAAACAAATTGGCTCGACTTTAGCTAACAGAAAGGAAATAACCAAATCAGTCAAAAACTTAAGACAGTAGCTGAGGGCCAAATTTTAAGAATCCAACCCAAATTAGCTGAACTTTAGCCAAGCCAAACAGTAGCTAAAATGAGCAAAACATCTACAATCCAAGATTACCACATAAGCTAAAAGGAAAAGATGTAATAAGGAAACAATAAAAATGCAGAAAAACTCATGAGTTTTGTTTGAAGCTTTTGTTAATCTTGTAAAAACTGACAAAATTTAATTGACTTTAAGCTCAGAGTTCAGTTTTTTTAAACAGATTTTCTGACATGAGCCGCAGGAAGATCAGCTCCTCGGTGCTTCTGTCTCATCAGGACCGTGGTAGTTAAAGCTAATGGCTCTGGTGCTGGGGGAGCCATTATGGCCCACCTGTCCACAGCTGAGACCCTGAGGGGGCGGGGCTTGTGTCCTCCTCAACCCCAGGGGGACAGATGTTGTGTAAGACCACCTGCCATCTGGGTGATGTCAGGCCTCTGCCGGAACCAAGAGGCCGCCGGGAAACAGCTGGAACACATCTGTTGTCCAGAACGAAGACCTGAACCTCCAGGGGGTTATTTCAGTTCAGCCACTGAGTTTAAAATATCTGCATAATGAAGGCAGTGGCCATGTTTGTTAGCAAAATATCTCATGGTGTAAGAATTTTACTGGAGTCAACCTGATTCAACATGGCCACCACAGCTAACTGACTTTAGCAAACAAACAGGCTGTAACAAAAATATTTAATAGCTAAAACTAGTTTAAATACAGTATTAACAACACAAAAGCTAAAAGCTACAATTAGCACACTAGTAGCTAAAAGCTCAAACAACAAAACAGTAGTTAAAAGCTGAAAACTAAAAGTAGCAAAACAGATAAGATTTGAAACTAATAAAACAGTAGTTGAATGGTATAGCCTACAACCAGCAAAACAGTGGCTAAAACTAGCTAAATAACATCAAATAGCTAAAACTAGCAAAAAAATAACCAAAAGCTAAAATCAGCAGAACAGTAGGCTACAGAACAGTTTTAGCAGAATGGTATCAAAAAGCTAAAACTAGTAAAACAGTAACTAAAAATTAGCAGAACATTAGCTAAAATTAGCAGAATGGTAGCAAAAAGCTAGAACTAGCAGGCAAAAGCTAAGACCAACAAAACAGCAACTAAAACCAGTAAAACTGTCTGATAACTAAAACTAACAAAACAGTAGCTAAAAGCTAAAACGTGCAAAGCCTAAAAGTTAAATAAGCAGAGCCTAAAAAGCTAAAAATGAAGCAAGTATGCTCAAATATACTCTAAAGAGAACAAAATATTATAATATATCAAGTTATATTAAAGTTCAGTAATTAAAGTTAAATATGTTTTAGCTATTAGCCACTCTAGCTAATTTTAGCTACTGTTTTGTTGCTTCTGTTCTGCTTGATTTGACAGAAATAGTTCAAGTAATTTACTCTTTAACAAATTTCAGCTGTCATTCATCAGCTAAACTGAAGTTTCTGTCGTTATGTCAAGAAACAAGTTGAAGAATTCAAGTTTTTAAAAATATTTCTTGTTGAAAAAAACAAATAAAATGCTTTTATATTTTGTTTATTGAGGCTAGTCTCGGCTTGTCTTACCGTGTGTGTCAGAAATAATAAAATATAAAGAGTTTATGAACCCGTAATCAACAATAATTGACTCTTTGGTTTAAAAAAATTCCAAGCTAAATATCTCAAATTCCAAATATTCAAGAGAAACCAAAATGAGTTTCTTCTTCTTAAATTGTATGATCGTTTAAACAAAAACGACAGAAATGTCAAATATTTCTGTTCCTGACAGACGCTGAGCACAGATCTTCTGACAAGATTATTCTTCATCCACAAACATTTCTGTGCTCATGTGTCCAACGTCCTCTCCTGTCCACCAGAAAGGACAAAGTCAAACAAATAACCGGTCAGTGGCACAACTGTTCAGGGTTTTGTGTATTTTGTAGCAACAGGCTAGCTAAAAGTATCAAACAGTAAAAATGACTAAACGTTAGCTAAAGATTCTAGCAAAATTAGCAAAAGCCTAGTTAAACGCTGAGCGTAAGAAAACACCAGCTGAAAGTAATGATTAAATTAATGTTCCAGCTAAAAGCTGCAAATGTTAGCAAAATTTTAGCCAAAGTCTAGCTAAAACATAAAGGGAGCCAAATAGTAGCTAATGGCTAAAATGTGCAATATGCTAGCTCAAAGCTGAATGAGCAAAACACAAGCTAAAAGCTAGAAGTAACAAAAGACTAGCTAAATTTTTAAAGTAGCAAAATATAGCTATAATTCTAAAGCTAAAAGTAGCAAAAGCCTAATAGCAAATTCTAACTAAAGGTAGTAAAACATTAGCTAAAAGTAGCAAGCGACTAGATAAAAGCGGCAAAGCTTTATTTAAAAAGAGCAATATTCTAGCAATAAGCTAAAACTGACAAAAGCCTAGATAATAGTAGCAAAAGTCTAGCTAAAAAAGCAAAATATTACCTAAAAAGTAGCAAAATACGGGTTAAAAGTTTCAAAATAAATCTGAAGACAAATCTATAAGTAGCATAACATTAGCTAAATGTAGGAGAATTCTTTGTAGAGGTATCTAAATGAGCAAATGACAAAATCTGGACGAGCTATAAGATTTATACAGATTATACAGATTTAGGAAAGTTCTCACAGTGAAAAAGTGGAAACCTTGTTACGTGTTTTATGAGCTCGTTTCAGCGCTCTGAGGTTATTTCTGCCACCTGAGCAGCAGCCGTAGACCAGTTCAGACCGGAGGGTTGGAGCCTCCAACTCAGAGTTTTCCATCAGCAGTTTGGTCGCGTTAGCTTCTAGCTAGCTTTTTGTTACATTTAACTAGCATTTAACTAGTTTTTGCTACTTTTAGGTCTCATTTTTGCTAGTTTTATCTCTCAGTTAGCTTTTTGCTACTTTTAGCCTTTACGCTCAGTTCCTGCCTGTTCAGCACATTTTTGCAGCTTTTTTAAACGTTCATCTGGTTTTGTAGATTTCTTTTTTCCAGACTGAAATATTTCCATGAAGTTTTGAGGGATTCTCATAAAAGGAAGAAGAGGTCAAAGGTCAGGATTTTAGTTTGAGTGAGCTGTTCTGTTAGCTTTCACAGCTCTGATCTCTGAGACTCTAACAAACCTGAACACACGCTTTGTTTCCAGCAAAAGGTTTTCCTCCAGCAGATTGAAGCACTTATAATAATTTGAGTTTGTTACACAAACGCCGAGGCTCAACACGTCGAGCCGTGGCTCTAAATGCCAAACGTTTTGCCCTTTATCAACCTGAATTACACAGGAGCCATTTGGCCTTTTCATTCCTCATAACACATTTCAGACAAACGCTGTTTTACAGACAACAATAGGAGCAACATCTGGAACACATATGGTACAGCTTGTCTAAACATCAGATATCTTGTTGTTTTCAGTTCAAAGTACCATAATCATGAGTATTTGTTTAATAAACCTTCACTGTTTTGATTCTGGTCATTGATTTTCTGTCCAGATTCACATTTTATACAACAAATTACTGTTTCAGTTTTCATTTTATTACAGTTTTCTTTTGAGTGCTGAGTTATAATGAGACTGATCAGCTGTAGCTAAAAGTAGCAAAACACTAACTAAAGTATGTAAAGTATGTACTAAAGTATGTAAAGTATGTATGTATGTGAAAAGCCAAAAGTAGCAGCTGGAAGCTAAAGTAGCAAAACTATAGGTAAAAGTAGTAAAAGGATAGCTAAAGATTATATGTAGCAAAATGCTAGTGAAAAGTAACAAAACACTAGCTAAAGGCGATAAAAGGTTAACTAAAATTGCTACTTGAAATGACCGAAACACCAGCTAAAAGTAAACTTACTGTAGCTAAAAACAAGATGTATATAAAAAGCTAAAAGTATTAATGTAGTAGCTGTAAGCTAAAAGTAGTAAAAGGCTAGCTAAAGATTATATGTAGCAAAATGCTAGTGAAAATTAGCAAAACACTAGCTAAAGGCAATAAAAGGTTAACTAAAATTGCTAGTTGAAATGACCGAAACACCAGCTAAAAGTAAACTTACTGTAGCTAAAAACAAGACGTATAAGCTAAAAGTATCAATGTAATAGCTGTAAGCTAAAAGTAGTAAAAGGCTAGCTAAAGATTATATGTAGCAAAATGCTAGTGAAAATTAGCAAAACACTAGCTAGTTAAAACTGAAAATAATATATGGCTAGCTTCATAACTACATATAGCAAAATACTATGGTTAAAAGTAGCAGAAGGATGCCCAAAGGTAGCAAAATACTAGCTAAAGGCAGCATTTAATCAGCTGAAAGTAGAAAAACACAAGCTAAAAGTGGTAGAATTCTAGTTTAAATGAACAAAGCACAAGCTATAAAAAAATTCAAGCAAAATGCTAGTGAAAAACTAAAGTAGCAATACAGTAGTTAAAAGCTAAAAGTAGCAAAACTATAGCTAGTTAAGTAACAGTAGCAGAAGGCTAACTAAAGGCAGAATATGGTCAGCTGAAAGTGGCAAAACACTAGCTAAAGGTAATTAAAGGTTAGATAAATTAGAAAAATGCTAATTAAAATGAACAAAACACCAGCTAAAATAGCTTATCCATAGCTAAAAGCTAAATACCAGTGAAAAGATTAAAGAAGCAATTCAGTAACCAGGAGCTTAAAGTAGCAAAATGCTAACTAAAAGCTACAATAAGCCAAGTAGCTAAAACATGTGTCATATAAGCTGAAGCAGATTTCATATAGATCAGTGTTTTAAAATAAATCCACAGTTTTGAAAGTATTTCAAAGATGAAAATGTTTGTAAGTAAAGTTAAATATTTTTAAAAGTGTAAAAGTTACAGAAACTAAACGTCACCTCCTGACTGAGCGAATTCTTCTGATGTTTTAGCTTCAGCTGGCTCACATTTTGACGGTGGGAGAAACAGCTGAGGTGAACAGATGACGTCTAAATATAGCGGGAAAAGGGAGTCATGTTCTTCACGTTTTTGTTTGTTCAACGTTCCTCGGTCAGTTTATGTTCACCCCTCAGCGAGGTCAGGGTCAGGGTAAAACAAACCAACATCTGGAAAACATCTTTTAAAATGTGATTATTCTGTCTGGGCTGTCAGGACACAAATCTTCAAACTGCAGCTGGGTGATTTGTTGAAGTACTTATTTTGCTCCGATTACTTCCAAATGATTATTAAAACGTCTGGAAAATACCAGGATTTTGTTTTTCTTTAGACTTACGTCTTTATCTGTCAATCAAACGTATAAAGTTTTAATGTTTCCTGTTTAATTTCATGTTGATGTTTTTGTGAGATGATGATGAGGATGATGATGATGATGATGAAGTCTCACTTAATGGAGCGCTGCAGCTGGTTCAGCTGGAAAACTGTAGACCTGTGAGGATGAGGTCAACCTGAGAGGTCCACCATTAACCGGAAAACCACGGTTCAGGAAAATTACTGGAGACCAGCAGGAGGTGAATCATGGAGGGTCTATTGGTGGTCTCCAGTCAGCTAATGTTTTGCTTCTTTTAGCAAGCATTTAGCTATTTTTGATTCAATGTTTTGTTACATTTACTTTTTACATAAATTATTAATATTGTTACATTTTAGTTAGCATTTTGCTACTTTTACCTTTTGCCACCAGTGCCAGTGCACTTAAGCTAGTGTGGCAAATTTTTACTAACATTTAGCTATTTTTAGTTTTAATTATTAATTAAAAACTAAAATAATTTCATTTTAGCTAGTGTTTTGCTATACTTTTAGCTAAAACTAAGCTATTTTTTGCACTTAGCATTTTGCTGCTTTTACTTTTTAGATACAATTTTCCTATTATTATATTTTAGGTAGCATTTTGTTACCTTTAGCTAGCATTTAGTGATTTTTAGTTTATAGCCTGCAGTTTGTTTCTTCTACCATTCAGATAATATTTTGCTATTAACATTTGGATAGCATTACATTTTAACTAGCATTTTGTTATGATCTTAGCTAACATTTTCCAACTTTAAACTAGCTTGTTACTATTTTAACGCTTTGCTGGTCAGTTGCTCCATTTAACTCTTAGCTTGGGTTTCCATCCCTTAGCATTTTTCTACTTTTAGCTTTAAGTTATTGTTTTGCTTTTTTACTTTAACAACTACATTCAGTGTTTCAGTGATTCTGCACTGAGTAGTCACATCAGATTAGCATTTATTCCATTTTAAACACTTGTTTACCGCCCGTCTGAAGCCACAAATATCACGTTTAACCTCCAGATTTATTGCATCTCTGTGTGGACGCAACCCAATACTAAAATCTAATTTCATTTAAATATAATCTCCATTCCTTAATATGATCAGTGTCAGGGTTTGGTCAGTCAGTTACATGACATGTGACCAAAAGACTTAATCCAATATCCTTTAATTAGTGCCTAAAACAATAAAGATGACTCATCATTTTGGTATGTTGACTGGGTTTAGTCATCATGAAGGCAAATGTTCCAAAAAAGAAGACTCTAAGCATTCAGCATCTTACCTGCAGTAGATGGTTCTTAGCTTCTGATAGTTTTATTTTTCTGTTTGATTTATATTTTAATTTTGTTAAGAGCCGTTTAAGTTGAAGTCTTTTAAAGAGGCATAAAACAAATTTCCACGTGTTAGCATGTTAGCATGTTAGAATGTTAAAGCTATCTGAGGACTTTTCCGGCCCTCATGAAAAGGGAAACAGAGAGACTGGAGGGAAGAAAGTTGACTCCTGGCACCTGGGCTGGTTTTTGGTCTCTGGTGTCTTCATTGCTGTCGGAGCTGATTTACAGCTGCGTTTTAGTGTTTTAGCTGTTTAAACTGCACGTTAACCTTCCCAGAAATGAGACAGAAGGACAGCAGCAGGAGGGTAAAAACACCCCTCTTTATCGTCAAAACACATATAATGACTCTTTTTTTTCTCTCCACATGCTTTAAGGTTTTTGTTAGCAGCAGGGATTTTCTCGTAACTTATTGTGTTTTTTTTTTTCATGATCTCTTATGAAAGCAGAAAGCTGCTGAAGTCATTGTTGGCTTAAATGGAACAATCAGTCATCAAACAGAACCCTGATTGAAGAAAATAGCTTTCATGAGAAGAATTAATGGAATAAAGTTATTATATATCATCACAGATTCTGTTGAATGTTATTTTAGTTTGTCAGTTTTTTTTATTTGTTTTTTATATTTTTATTTTTATTTTTGTTTGTATCATCCTTATCGGTAACACACACACAGCAGTTTGGTTTATGTGGTCCAAATCTGTTAAACTGGCCCAGGTTTTGGTTTGGTTTATGCGGTCATGGCCTATACGTTGACCACCTCTGGTGAACTACATCTGGGCCACCATAGGGCTTTCATTCTTTGCAGTGTCTGGGCAGAGTGTCAGTACCTTGTGTGGGCCAGAACTGGACCAGATAAAAAAAGTTTGGTTTACAAAGTGTCTAGAAACCACAGTTTAGGCCCATGCTAGTGTTGTGTTAGCATCTGTTTTAGCTCATATCAGTATTTGTCAGTTTTTCATTTCGGCTGTTTGCCAGCAGTCATCAGTCTCTGTGTTCAGGTCTGCTCAGGACTCTGATGGTTCAGAGCTTTGGTCCTCCACAGCTGACTCCATCCTCCGCTCCCAGGTGGCCTCGACTGGCTCCGCTGGGCCGGGTGACATCACCATCACCGTCCTGCTGTCCTTGTTGTGTCTAATGGAGGCGTGGTGTGTTGATGAGGGGGGGTGCTTGTTAATAATTTAGGAGCGCCGGTGCACTTTTAAAACTGGCCCTGCAAGGCTGGGACACTGGCCCTAAGTGCATTAGTCTAATCATCAGAGAGGAAACTAGCCTTCATTGACTGAAATATGATCAATAACTGCAGTTCCTGAGTCCCGGGGGTTGGGGGGGTCCCATCTGTCTCAGGATGGATTCAGGACACCCCTCCAAAAGTAACCCGAGGACAACGATTGATTTTCACTGATAAAACCAGCAAATGTTTTCTAAAAACAAACAGCTGAAGAGTTGTTGTGACATTTATTTTTGTTGTGTAAATGCTGATGTAGCAACTTCTGCAGACTTTGATGTCTCGTAAAAAACATGAAGATCTTTGTTCTCTTAAAAGCCTGCTTCAGCAAACTGGCTCTGGTTTTGTCTTATGCTATTTTTAGCTTCAGAAAATGTTTGACTACTTTTAATTTCTATCTACTTTTAGTTAGCCTTTTGCTCATTTTTAGCTAACATTTATCTGTGTTTACCTTAATTCTGCTACATTTAGGTTACTACTTTCAGATTTTAGCTAGCCTTTGGCTGCTTCAGCTTTCAGCTATTTTACATCTTTTATCTTTTAGTTAATATTATGATCTTTTTAGCTTTTAGCTACACTTTTGCTACATTTTAAGTAACATTTTCCTGCTTTAAGCTAGTGTTTTTCTATATTTGGCAAGAATGTTTTATATTTTAGCTACATTTTGCTCATTTACAGTTGGTATTTAGCTACTTTTACCCTTTGCTTAATATTTTCATCACTTTTAGCTTGTTCATTATTACTTTTAGCTTTTAAATAATTTTTTAACTAAAATATAGTTATTTTTACCTTTTGCTTAACATTTTGCTACTGTTAGCTAGCTTTTTGCTACTTTTTAGCTATGACTTTTTGATAATTTGAGATTTTGGACAGAATATTAATACTTTAGTGTTGTGCTACTATTTTTATCGTTAAGAATAGCTTTTGCATCTTTTATCAGTTAGCCAGTGTTCTGCTCTTTTTAGCTTTTAGCTACCCTTTTGCTACTTTTAGCTAAAAATGTTTTAGTTAAAATGTTTTTAATTTTACTTTGTGTTTTGTAACTCTCAGCTAGCTTGCATTTTGTCTACATTTAGTTAGTTTATCAAACAAATAATTGGTTAGATGAATTATGTTATGTACATGATGAACAAACAATAATTTTAGCTGTTATTTGTGTGAGCTATAAAAGAAGAATTATATTTGTTTTGGAGCCATGAAAAGATGAGTTCAGAGTCTGTGTGGACTCTGGAAGTCACTATACAGAAAACATTGACTTTAGTTTTTAAACACTTAAATCCCAAAACAGCTGAAGTTTTGAAACAGTTCTGATAAACTCAACTTTGTATTTCAACAGTAGAACTAAGTTTGATCAGCACACACTGAACAACCCAACAACTCTTAGATTGGATCTGATTCAAGGAGATGCCACCTTGACCCAGCTAAACTGACCTCAGCAAACCTCAGCCTATACAAAATGGTGATAACTTGGCCCAATTTACAAATATTGAGCTACAATTTGGTGTGAAAGTAGTTGAGAGTCATCCCTATCACACATTTTGAGCACTAGCAGATTTGTTAAATATTTGGCACATAAAGTTGTGGACAATAACCATCCCTTTAATGAAATCGACTTTCATTAAATCTGTTGTTTAGCAGCAGTTGTGTCTTCCTGTTCATACCAGTTAAGGACAAGTTAAGTTGGACATTTTTATATAATTTTACGTTTCACCATTCATCCAGTCAGGCTGGCTCAGATAAGAAGCAGCAAGAGTTCTGGCTGCTGTCCATCAGCCCGTCTGCGGACAACAAAGGAGATGGTTGGGTGACCCCAGAGGTTGGTTTTCAATGCCTCAGCGTTTTGTGTCCCCACCCCACCCCCCATACCTCTCTGCAGGGATTTATCTCAGATCAGAGCTGACGTTTGCCCGGCAGGCTGACTCATCGGACGGGTCAGATTACACCGCCCTGAGATGTTAGCAGACTTCTTTAAAGATCTGTCACACCGAGTGTCTACATCAGCTTAAATTAGACTCTGCTACTCTCCTCTAGAAATAAAACATGCAGAGGTTTTTGGATGGATGGATGGATGGATGTATGGATGGATGGATGGATGGATGGATGGATGGGTGGTTGTAAGGATGGATGGTTGTAAGGATGGATAGATGGATGATGGATAAATGGATAGATAGATAGATAGATAGATAGATAGATAGATAGATAGATAGATAGATAGATAGATAGATAGATAGATA
>JAUBOC010000037.1:21959156-21971889 GCA_032275365.1 Anablepsoides cearensis | reverse complement strand
TTCTTTTACAAGCATCATGTCCATGTCAACCCAGTCTTTAGATCTTTTGTCAGCAAGATTTTTTACCATACTCAATATTTCTTCTTTGTCGGTTTCAACAAGAACAATACTGTTTGTACAATCTGTAACTGTGTGACTTACTATTTTATCTACTTTTAGTATTTTTGCAGCAAAGCTTTGGCCAACATTTACAAAATAATTATTCCAACCTTCCACAATTTCATTCTGGTCATGAATTTCATTACCATCGTTTTGCCAAAATCTAACACAAGTGTAAATTCCTCACAGTTTTTTTTTACCAGTTTGTTTTAAATATTGTATAATGTATCGCAACTTAAACAGGTTTTGATGTATTTTCTTGTGTAGGTATTTCAAACTCTGTGAGAAAAGCAGGAACCTAAAAATAGCAACAGAAATTGATAATTAAAAGAACAGAATAGTAATAGAACCATACTTTGTTAATTATTTATTTATCGTTGTTTAACCAGACAAATCTCTTTCAGGGAGGTCTGAAGGCAACATATTGTACATGTTTTTCAGGGAGGGGGAAACCGGAGTACGCAGAGAGAAAAAAAAAAACACGCAGGCACGAGGAGAACATGCAAACTCCACACAGAAAGACCCCTATAACTATGACAACAGTCTGCCATACTTCGTTAATTATAGGATACAAAAGCATGCCATACATCATAAATTATAATACATGTACTATTTTTTTGTTTCAAAATTGTCCTTTCAGGTTAAAAGAAAGTGTTTTTTAATTTAATTAACTTAATTGCACCAATTTAGCTCCACAGGAACTACCGTAGTAATTTTTGTATTTTTTTAATTTGAAAGTTATTTTTATTTGCAAACAGACAGACAGACAGACAGGGTACATAAAGTGGCATAAAAACTAATTAAACATAAATATACCAGAATTTCTTCAGGGTTATTTTCATGTTTTTTTACTTGATGTCCGTAGTTATTAACATTTTTTGATTAACTTCCTTCAAGAGTTTTTAAACCAGAACATCATTTGAACTGCAAGTTCATGAAATAAGAGAGTTTAAAAAACAAGTTCGTACCTTCATTTCTACATCTCCTCGTAGCTGAAGGTCAAAGTAACCAAACTCATCCAGCACTTCTTTGGTGGCAGAGGATACGTGGATCTTTAAGGCTGCAGATCCAAACAGAACACATTGTTAGGGATAAATGTAATGCTACATCAGTCCTCAGCTGGAGACACAGCTGGGCTGCAACATGAGACGATGCATTCAGTAAAGTCACCATCGAGCAGCTGAAACACTAAAATCTGCCTCGTTTGTTCAATTAATGCTCAGGGTGCTGAAGTTGTGAGACCTGATTCCTGTCTGTGAAGCGTCAGGCTGCACAGTTTATCGCTGGCTCAGGCTCCTCTGTAAGAGCTATGAATTATTTACCAGAGGCCCAACACAGGAAGGCACTGAGTAGTTAATCAATACATCTGATGATTCACTCGCAGAGCATCAAAACCACACTTTCATAACTCCGTCTGCTGTCAGGACGAGTCAGGAACAGAAATGTCAACTCACAAATTCAGCTTGTTCTGATCAAACCATACTAATCAGACTTTGCAATGTTCCATGAGATCACATGTAATTAAATTTTCAAGCTTTGACCAAAACGACTAAAACTCCAGCCCCACTGAGTGAGTGTTTACTCGCTTGCTCACCACATCGTGGTCACGACACAGTAAGCTGCAGACTGCTGAGGAGAGGGAACAATGCAGCGTTTACGTCTTTAAAACACTGTTTGGATGCAGTGGACGTCATCCTTACGCGCCCAGTTGTCGCATAAATAAATATTTTACTAGATTTGACTGAGAAAATGTAATTAGCATTATCTGTCTCCATAAAGTTTATTTACAAAATAGATGAAAAAATAGAGTTAAACTTTAAAAACACAGCAACAAAATGGCTGACTCATGATTTATGGAGTAAGTAGACTTCATTAATACACTTTGAATGGAACGCTGACTAGTTGTGATGTTAGACCAGACACATGGGCCAAAATCATTAAGTCAGAAGGACTTGAGGGCCAAAAATATTTTTCCTTTACCTGCTCAACAGTAAACTAAGCATTGAATACTTTAATTAAACAAATAAAGTAGTTAGATTTATTGCTGGAAATGGATATGTAAATGAATCTAGATCCAGAGCTTTAAAAGTGTTTTGCAGGTTTCCCTTATTGAAAGAAATTTAGCAATTTTCTATGTTTCAATTGGGGGGAAAAATAACCCAATTTAGTCAATTCTGCTCAATAAAATCAGGATTTAGGTCACTCTTTTGATGAAAATGCTTGCTGTATTCAGATGAATTTAATACATTAAATAAAAGCAGATTGGAGTGCAACAAAATCAGCTTTTCAGTAGAAGAAACTAGATAGATTTGGAAAAAGCTTAGAGTCTGGTTATTTAAAGAAAAATAATTGGTATATTTTTTATTATAAGATTTTACTTTGTCTGTGATAAATTTGCACTAATAATAAATAGAAAGTCTCCATCTACATCAAACACTTGTGCCGCGGGGACGGATTTGTAAACAAATTAGTATAATTATTGAACTGAAATCAGGGGCCACAAAAAAATCAGTTCAGGGGCCACACTCTGGACATCCTTGTGTTAGACATTTGATAAACATTTACTTCAGCTATAAAAACTAGACTGTAAAAATACTATAGACTGTGTAAGTTTTATAAATAAAAAAATGTTTAACACCACAAAGCATTCTGGGTAAATGATGACTCTTACTAGGTTATCTGGTGCAAGCTCTATCCAGCCTGAATGTATTATGGCTAGATAATGTTAGCTCATGAGCTAATACATATACTGTATACTCTATAAGGTGATATAGCATTAGCTCCCGAGCTAATACATACAGTTTATATGGCGATATAGAATTAGCTCCTGAGCTAATACATATATGGTGATATAGAATTAGCTCCCGAGCTAATACATATATGGTGATATAGCGTTAGCACATATATACATAATACGGCGATATACCGTTAGCTATCAAGCTATTATTTATGGCAATGTAGTTAGTTTCCAAGCTAAAACATATATGTGGCAATATAGATAGATAATACATATAAATGGTGATATAGCGTTAATTTTCTTGCTAATACATATATATTTGGCGAAACAATGTTAACTCCCAAACTAATACTATAAGCCTGGGAGCTAATGCCACATATTTATTAGCAATATATACACATTGTGTTTAATTACTAATAAATATATGCGGTGTTAGTTCCTGAACTAATATTGGCTTGGGTGCTAATGCAATATCACCATATTCTGGTATATATATGTTTATATATAAAGCTAAAAGGTTAAAGCTGAGGTGAGCCTTCCATAAAGCAGCTCTGTTGTCCTCCATCATTTTCAGTCACAGGCTGTTTATTTAGTAATGTCTAATGTTACAGCTAGTCGCGGTTCCTTTTAAAACATGAGTTGGGGTCTTTCCTGTCACTTCCAGGGGGTTTTAAAAGCTGCAGACTGACTCAGAATCAGAACTAAAAGCCAGAAGAACATTTTCCTTGTGCTCGTCTCTCTGCGCTCGTCTCACGTTGGATCTGCCATCGATTTAAATCCTTAAATAGCCAGAAATACAGTATGTGTCAGACGCATTGGGCTGGTGTTTTTTTTCTTCTTTTTGTCGATTCTGATCCATAGCTGGCACCCTGCTAACTGCTCTCAGGTCAATTAGTGACAAAAGGAGATTCGAGGCTCCCATTTTATGAAACTCGAGCACATTCAATCTTTATCTATTCTCAGCTTTAATGTTGTAAAGACAGTAATGTCTTTAAAGGCAGGATACAAATAATATTCTTTTTTTATTGTCTAAAGTGATGGAATAGCCATGTCCTAATACAACACTGACATGTATTTGTGTGAAATATATTCCTCCCTGTTGTCTGGAGAGGATGCTCTGCAGTGTGGAATAAACAAAGAAATAAAAGAACAAAAGACAGTCACAGCCTCCCTCACCCTCTCCATTGGACTCCATCCGAGACGATGTGTTGACGGTGTCTCCAAACAGACAGTACCTGGGCATCTTCAGCCCGACCACACCGGCGCACACCGGACCTGGAAAACACAAACGCAGTCACATTTTTACAATCGTCTCCGGTTCTGCAGCGCCTACACGCAGCGGCCCACTTCTGCTGCGTGTCAAGTGTGTGAATAACAACATAAACAGAGCCGTGATGAGCCGGTACGGTCTAAATACTGGGTCAAAAGCCTCTTGTAAATAAATAGTGTCAGATGCTGCAGACAGAGCTCAATGAAAGTGTTTATGTCTGACCTTTATGTGATTATAAGCAATGATCAAACTAGATTCATTTACCTAAATATTTGGATTAAAATGCAACAAAAACCTTCCTCCGTTAAGATTCTGATATTCTCAGTGGTTCACTTTTTAATCACAGATTGTAAAACTTTATAACAGAATGAAGCATTACTAGTATTTATTAAGAGAGAGTGCAAATTTATATAGCCTATCTCATATCTAAAAATATATTAAATAATGATGTCATTTAAGATAACTTGAATTGGAGCCTCCCTACAATTTCATGGAAATCTGACATCATTTATACAAATCAGAATGTAACAAGATATTTTAACCAGGTATTTCGCCTATTGAAAATATCATTTAAAGGTATCTTAAATAACGGGTGTTCTGAAATGTAATTTCATTGTGCTCTGTACAATGACAATAAAGAACTTAACTAACATGTATAGTCATAACGTAATTTCCGATATCTGGAACGTGTGGTGAAGCTGATTCTATGTTAAAATGGCCTGCCATACAATGAGCTTCCGCTTGTTGCTGAAAATGATTCACTGCGCTCTCAGAGCAGAAGCTGATTATTAAATTAAACAAGATTTTCCTCTGATTCTGGTGTAAAAAAACAACTACAGTTATTAATTCTTTGATCTGTGTGACGTAGCGGGAGGGAGGGGGAAATGAGTATATAACTGCTGCTGTTGTTTAAACGGTAAGCTATGTGACACATTCTACAGCAGGAAAAATAAATTATGAACATTTATTCTGTCTGTGTTTTAAAATGCTATATTTCTTTATTTATTTTTAGAATTTATCAGTTAAATGGCCATATGTTATAAAAATCTAATAAATAGTTTAGTTCAGGCAGGGATCGGGACACATCCACTTTTCAGAATTTTCGTTTAACGTTCCCCAGGCAGTTGTGTTTCTTGAACCTTGTAATAAATCTTTAATCTTTTATATAAACATTTTTATATTACAGGTTATTTACTCAGTTATTATCAAATCTTGTTGGTAATTTCTTACATTAATCTTACCCTTGATGTCATCAAATTAAGACAAAACTTTAAATTGATTATTAAAAGAGAAGATTTTATTTAAGAATCTTGGTTAAAGTTAAGTTATAAATTAGCTTTTCAAACATTTTATAATGTTTGTTCTTATCCTATTAAAAAAGCCATGGCTTACATTATTTATTAAAAACTGGCTCAGATACTGTCTCGTTTTGTTTATTGTTACAATATTTGATGCTATCTTTCAGATATAAATGTTGAGGCATCTGAACCTGGACCGAAAAAAACAAACTATTTTTTTTCTCATTGAGACTCTAAATTACTCATGTTTTCTAAAATTGAGTATAAAGTCCATTATGTACAAAAAGAGATAAAATTATTACGTATTTGTTGATGAAATATGAGTCATGATTATTTTCTAGTTCAAAAGAAGAGAAAAATCAAAAACAATCATAAAAAAATCATAAATGGTTGAAATAGTGGGGAGAAGCTGCTACTTGTAATTGCTATGAACTCTGAAACAACAAAACACTCAACAGAAAATTGCCTCTGAAGGAAAACAAATGACAATTTTAGCTCCACAAAAAGCACCTTTTACAGGTGTGGGCCTCACCTGTGTGTATACCTATCCTGAGTCTCAGCTGGTCGTTGGGTCTGTGTCGAATCTTAAACGTTTTGACCTGCTCTAATAAAGCCAGAGACATCCCCGCGATCTCTCGGGCGTGGAGTTTGCCGTTTCGCACCGGCAGCCCGGACACCACCATGTAGGCGTCACCGATGGTCTCTACCTTCAGGACCAATCGTATCGGGTCAATCATCAGTTAAAAAAATAATAAAACTATAAGCATTTCTTACACACAATGATAATTAGCTGTTTACTTACTTTGTACACATCAAAGTTATCAATTATGGCGTCAAAGCATGTGTACAGATCGTTGAGCAACGTGACCACCTGAAGAGGAAAATAAAACAGGTTCTGAGTTCATCAATTTAGTTGAACCGATAAGAAAATATGAGCTGACATCAATAACCAATGTTATTATTGGTGCTATGGCTGATAACTGATATCTACCGATATTACACAAACATACAAATCATTATTATTATACTTCTGTTATTCCTGGCAGCGCAGCATCACTATCATGATAAAATAGATCCCACTCCACCAACCATTTCCTCTCCCAAAACAAAAACCACAAAGCTAGAAGTGGGAAATCACTATCAGACATATACATTGGCCCAGTTTTACTTATCGGACCGATACCGACATACTAATGACCAACATCGGCTGATATCGATGTAACTGCTGACATATCGTGCATCCCTAGTTTTAATGCAAAGGTAAAATACTTGATTTTTAGCTTCTGTGTCACACTGAGCCCCCAATCAGAAAACATACAGTACATAACATAAAATATTTTACATTTGATACTAATAAAGGGATAGTTCAGGTATTTATTGCCCAGAATGTCTATAGCAGTGGTTCCCAAAGTTGGGGTCGGGACCCACAGTAGTGTCCTGAAACATCAAGGTGGGGTCTGGAAAAGATTTTACATTATAACAACTTTTTTGCTTTAGTTGTTAAAAAAAAGTGAGGTTAGTGTACTTAAAATGGATAATGTAGCACAATGAATATTGTTACTGTGCACCAATGTTTATCAACCAAAAATTGTTCGAAAGCTAAAAAGTTTAGGAACCACTGGTCTATAGAGTTAGCATAATATCTAATGAACCAGAGGACAGATTATAAAGAAATGAAACTGGTTAACCATTGTCAAGATGGCCGCCATATATAAGCAACCTTACTTGACACAAAGATGGCCGTGTCTCTGTCAGTTTTACAGACACTGAGCTAATGTTTGTTGTGGTAGCAGCTG
The DNA here is from genome assembly GCA_032275365.1 of Anablepsoides cearensis. Lineage (NCBI taxonomy): Eukaryota > Metazoa > Chordata > Actinopteri > Cyprinodontiformes > Rivulidae > Anablepsoides > Anablepsoides cearensis. The sequence goes on along the minus strand of JAUBOC010000037.1, from coordinate 21,964,689 downwards.
AGCGTCATCTTCAACATTATGCTGGGTTCACACTGAATGTGTTTTGAGCGGCAGGTTAACATGCAAGGTCTATGGTGGACGCGCGTCTTGGTGCAGCGCGGTGTGTTTAGCCCGCTTAGCACGGCGCGCAATGAAGCAGTAGGTGCGGTTTGAGCGTTGACGTGCATACGAGCATCCAAAGCAGCTGAAGCTCGAGTTAAAAAATCTGAACTTTGGCTGCTCGATGCGCCGCGCCAGCCAATCGGAGACGGTTTCCTGAATGTTGCCACTAACCTGAACAGACGGACAGGAGCTCTTTAGCTGAAATCGACCGTCTGTAGTTGGTGTTTTGGATGGAGATATCAGCACCGATGTGGGTCAGCGGCACGTTAAACTGAGCTTGGGACAAAAATAGCTCATCAGCTCGCAGCTCCTGGAGTGGTGAAACCCACCGAGCAGACCGCCTCTAAATTATCTGGTGAATTAATTATCTGGTGAGTGCAACGTTTGCTTGTTCTCAGTAAATAAAGCAAAGCCCTTTTCTTTATTTTATCCACCATTAAAGACAGACCGGAAAACCAAACAAGACCCTCCTCCCATAAAACTGTCTTCAGACGCGAGCCTAGTCTGTGTCCCAGTCTGAATGTAGCACGTCCAACTTTGAGGGGTTGGGCGCGTTTTAGATGCTCAAAACACATTCAGTGTGAACGTAGCATTAGACCTTCTCGGTCTAAAACCGTCATAAAGCGCTTCTGCTGCAACCCAGGGCTCTTCCTGCAGAGATATCATATTTCTGCCAGAATAATCAAATAATTGAGATTTGTTACAAGAAGGGGCTCATTAATTCACTCAGATCAAAGGTAATTTATCTAAACTGAGTTTCTGCAACAGGTAACATATTAAATGTTCATAACATTTCCATAGAAACCCATTTTGAAAGATCTGATCTGCTGCTTTTTTGTGTAAAAATGTAATAAATATGAGAACAGGTCTTCCACTTCTTCAAGCTGCTTCCCATCAGCGCAGGGACCATGTGACACACGATGCATGAAGTTTAGAGCACTCAGATAATGTGACTCAACTCTGCGTCAACATCTTCTCCCATCTAACTACTGTACTATTTTGAGTCCCCGCCTGTGTGTGTGGGATCTATGAGACACACTGGAGGTAGAAACCTGATAAAGGAGAGCTCTTTAATGCATTAGCAGAAAGGAGAAATTCAGCGCAGCCATGATCACGACCAGAGGTCTTTAGAAGCGGCGCCGCTGGAGGACGTGTCTCCAGCAGAGCGGGGAATCACCTGTTTGAGGAGACAGGCGTACCTGTAGCGGCGTGCTCTCTGCAGACAACGACGTGAATCCCACGATGTCGCTGAAGTAAATGGTGACGCTGTCGAAGGCCTCTGCCTGCACCGTTTCGCCTCTTTTTAACTGCTCTGCTACTGAACTGCAAGAAAAACAGAGAAACTGAGACGGAACAAGCCAAAGAAAAGATGTTTATTCAGCTGATAATTTAGAATTAGCTAAAAAATAGATTTGGCTAAATCCCCAGATTTGGGTTGATCTTTGCTGACGGTAATTTTCTTTTAATCAAATGGAACGAAAAGAATGAAAAATGTAGCCGAGGTCAGTTTGTTTAATTCACAACTGTGGTGAGAAATCAAATTTGCCATTTCTCCCAGGCCCTTTTCTGTCTGCCTGACGTCGACGTGGCGTAAAAAAAAGAAATAAAGAAAGCCTGGATTTGCGGCTGTGGTTTTATCGCCACCATGCTGCTGCCTCCACTTAATGAGCAGCTTGCCTTTCCGCTTTCTCCGGTCCCTTCTTATCTACGGTGGGATCACACCTCGGGGAGATGTGTTTCTGTTAATAATGTTCTGTGCTGGAAGAGCCTTTAATTAATACAGAGGTTCAGGCCGGCTGACAACGTGTCGCTTCAACACGCTGCCAATTCACACAATTTGCCTGTGAGTTAATTGGTGGGTTTTTCTTACTGTGGTAGTATTTGATAGAGGAGGTTTTCAGCTTTCCGCTTCTCCTCCAGGTAGGCTTGTGTTCTCTCCTCCACCAGGTTCTCCAGGTTGTTGGCGTATTGTTCCATCCTGGACAGGAGGTTGTTCAGAATACTGGTGCTGCCCTCCCTGCGAAGCAAACACAGTTCTGCTTTTAGATCTGTTGCTTTGGTCTAGAATGAACAAAACCGAGGTTAAAAGTTGATTTATGAGAAAAGTTTTCAAGCATAAAGCATTTCTAACCCTATTCATGATGTTTTTTTATTCACAACTCTGTTTATGAGAGAGAAAGAGAAAAGTAGAAAGTTAAAAAAATTTCAGAAATGGTTTGAATTAAGAACCACTTGTGCAGCTGTAATCCCTTTTCCTACTTCCTCTTTAAAAAGCATTTTTGGCCAAGACAACAGCGCCGTAGCTCCTGGTTATCATGAAGCCAGACATGGGTGCCAGATGTAGCAAGAGTCAAGTGTCAACGGGAAATATCCGACTGCAGGCGCCTCTCAAACCCTCCTCCGGTTCAGACATATGCAGAAATTAGTGCACGGCTCAGTTCACACATGCAATTGTGACACATTTGAGCCTTTAAATAGGAAAACTAAAAACTGATCCATCCATCCATCCATCCATCCACCAAAACATCAATCCATCTAATCAACCATTCATCCACCAATAAACCAACCATCCATATTACTAAATTATGTAAATTTGATTGTAATAATTCTATAAAAAGTGAACCATTTTAAATAAATAATTTTAGTCATTAATAGTTTTATTTAGGGGTGCACCGATTCCAGTTTTCTTGCCGATCTTCGATCTTTAAAAAGTCTGACCTGCCGATTCCGATTTTGGCCAATACTGATTTTTTTTTGTAAACAGCTGACACTGTCAGATATTATAAAATCACAACACAACTTCAATGTTCAAATGTTATTTTACTGAAATATGTTGAACAATACCCTTCAAACAATGCAAACTTGTTTTAACTGGATATTAGGTGGTGCTCACAGCAGAGCAAAAGAGGATAGTAGCTGATTTTGAGACTTTTGTGGAGGTAGAAAAGCCGATCTCTTCCGTCGATCTTATCTAAGGATCGGCCGATCTCTGATCTCCCAAAATTGAGGAAATCAGTGCTGATAAATCGGTTCACCCCTAGTTTTATTCCTTCTTCATAACCAAACAGCTGAAGCTCTTTCAGGTTGCTTCACAGAGGGTTCAGGATTGTTGTCCTGCTGGAAGGACCTCCATCCCAGTCTCAAATCTCTGGAAGACTCAAGCAGTTTTTTTTTGTCTTTTTCTCAATATTAAAAAGTCAAAAAACATCAACACAGCATGATGCTGCCACCACCATGCTTCACTGTGGGGATGTTGTCCACTGCATGATGAAATAAACATTTTTCCTTTGATGAAAATTATCTCAGTGCAACAAACAGTGGTTCTTTACACAAATACTCCTGAATCTGCTGAAGAGCTGCTCAGCTGCGTATTAAACATCCAGCCTCTCCAGAACATGACCACAGGAAACCATGTTCTCCAAATGTCTGATGACTGCACTCATTTCATAACTACTACAGCGATCACATTTCACGTAGGTTCTCATAATTACATAATGTGTGTATTGTATAATGTTTGTGTCTCAGGACAGTTCCACAATCATATGCTTACGCACACACACAGAAACACCCATACACTCACATTTACTCAGACGGAGAAAGAAGGTGAGTCACTCTCACCACCAAGGGAGCTAAAAGCATCAATGTCTGGCGTCCTCCCAATTTCTGCTGGGTCACACAACCTACACACACCCACGCGCTCTTTAAGTTTAAAGAAGCAAAAATCAGAGGGAGACATGACAGACTAATGAGTAGGAACGCTCCGAACCCAATCAGAAAGGTCCAAATACTGTGTACAGTGCCACATATTTATACGTTTCCCATCACAGCTCCAAACAATAGTAAAAAATACAGACTGCAGCTGACAAAATGTGTTTTTTATTTCACTAAAAACAAGTCAATCAAATTTCCCTCCCACACACCATTTAATAAATTGTTTGAAAAAGCTCAATCAGTATTTATGACTGTTTTTTTTTAAAAGAAGTTCACATTAAATATAAATAACTTAATGTGTAGGCTTGCAGTTTTATCTTTTTAAGATCAAAACAGAATAAACCAATTTAAAAGTCAGAGCATAAAAGAAAAACTATTGTACAAAAAAAAAATCTTAATATTGATCTGACAGCAAATGTTGGTTTGACTATTTTTTAGTGTAATTACAAATGTATTTTTTACATTCTGTGAGGGAAGCTGTTGTGAAAAACAAACATGATTTAAATGATGGTGTGAAGCATCTAGTGTCACCTATAATCAGACTGTAATTTTGAGTCATCTCTTCCTTCTGTGTTTGAACATATACAGTGTGATGCTAAATAAAACAGCTCGTTCCACAGATTCTCAACAATTCTGCACTAATAAAACTGAAATAATCACAACTTTCCTTGGAGGAACAGTAAATTCTAATGATTTGCAGCATATCTGCATCATATTATAAAAAATAAATAAATCTGAGAGTCTGGGGAAATCTCAGCGTCTTAAAGGCCAGGGCCAGAAACCAGCGCAGGATGACATTTGAAACCTCAAGCGGAAGAAACGAGGATGAGAACTGGCATGAGAAATCGTCCCGATCGATACAGCCACACGGCCCGGACGCAGCGAGCAGCAGAACCGTAACCCGACACTGCATTAGGCAGGGAGGAAGCTATAAATCAGCTCAGCACAGAGACAGATGGACAGAAAGACACTGGACACGTTTCAGCTGCTTTCTGGGCATAACGAGGAGGGTTCTGTTTCCCAGTGATGACAGGGACCATCTGAAAGGGTAACACAATGCCACCTTTTTTGATGAAATACAGTTCAAATTTGGCGTAGTACCAGCTGAGACAAACCGGACTAAAACATCTTTGGCAATAACTGCAAATTGTTGCAACCTAAAAGCACATTTTGGTGGCTGTTTTCTGCTTTTGTTCTCAGTGAATCTTCACAGGATCAGTCAGACGTTGGGCTCGGAGTTGTTTAAAATAGGGAGGCCCTCATGATTGATAACCGTAGAAGCACTCAAGGATGCCGCCGACAGCTTTGTGCGACGCACCTCACGTGCACGCAGCCCTCTGCCTCAGAGGCCCGTGTGTTAATGCACTGTCTGCTGGTTATTTTCATTAGGTAAATGCATGTTGATGACATGACGTGATGGATGGGCTGTTATTTTCAGCGCCAGCCCGGGCTTAGACTGAGGCTCAGCAGTATAACGAGGCGCCGGGAATAGTCGACTTCTAACCGTAAAAACATATAGATAATATTTATCTTACGTTGACAAAATGAAATGTCTCATTGACTTCTAAGAAAAAGAAAAAGGTGCTCAGTTTATACAACATATAAATACGTAAATCTAACTTGGACTTTCTGTTAACTTTACGTTTCAAATTCAATTCAAATTCAAAAATACTTTATTTATCCCAGAGGGAAATTAGGTGTTGTTGTAACTCATCCAAGT
>JAUBOC010000037.1:21948767-21959029 GCA_032275365.1 Anablepsoides cearensis | reverse complement strand
AAAAACAAAGAAAATCTCAATAAAAGTAACAGAGCTACTCCAACGTGCTGCCACCCTCAGCGGCGCAATTCTAGAAAGGATTTCAGTGTGAATTCTGATTGTTTGTGGCCAACAAGCTGAGCGAATGCTTTTAAAAAGGGTGTCCTATTCCCACGAGCACGGTTTGTAAAGCTGCATTTATGGCCATGCACGTTATTTTATTGCCCTCCATCGTATGGCCTCGACCTGATTTGCACCCACCTTTGCAGCCCCCCTCATGTTTATAATTAAATCTACTGGATTACAAAATCATATGGTGTGCAGTTAATCATCAGTAAAACTTTAATGGATTATTTTTTGGGGACCTGATTGTTAGTACAATTTATGCCACCACGCAGACTGAAGATTTCCCCGGTCGGTCTGCTCTGTGCTCCTCTTCACTTCAAGTATAACGAACCCTGATTCATTTTTTTGACAATATCGCCCAACCCTACTTACAAGAAATCAACTTGCAGAGAAATCAAGAACCCCCACAAAAGCTGTTTGTCACCAACAGTCAGATCTCAGTCAGGTACTCTGGTCTAGGCTGAGCCTGGCCGCTCGTTAGAGGAAGCTTGTTTCCAGGATCTCATTCTTTCGGTCCTGATCCAGACCTCATGATTATAAGTGAGCTTTGCTTTTTAACTCAGCTCTATCTTCACCACAACAAATCCATACAGAGTCCGGATCACTGCAGATCCTGTCCGAATCTATCTGTCAAACTCAAAAACACGACTCTGAGACGCTCGAGCTCTTCCGCTTGAAGTTCTCCCTGACCTGGAGGGAACATTCCACCTTTTCTGGACCAGAACCATGGTTTAGACTTGGAGAAGTAATGTGAACTAGAGAAATTGCATTTCCTGCGAAAATGCTAGTGTGAATGCTTCATGCTGAAAACCTAAGCTAAAAACCTAAGTTGAAAGCTGCTGAAATTGAGCTGAAAATATTTAATTAATAGGAAAAGTGTTCAAAGCTCACTTTGAAAAGCTGGAAGAAGCAAAAAAGCCCAACTTTGCAGAAAAACAGTAAAAAAGGAGCACAAATCTAGCTGAAAGCTAAGAGCTAAAATAGCTGAAAACATCTGTAAGAAGCATAAATAACACTAGGTAGCAGAAAAAAGCAGAAAAAGTAGAAAAAAGGAAAAACAATTTTTGCCATTTTCAATGGCAAAAAATAGTGAAATAGCTAAAAAAGTATAAAAAGCTGAAATACCTAAAGTCATAGCACCACTCACATGAATGAACTGAATGTTTTGCTATATGAATTGTTTAAATAGCACAAAAATTGTGGAACGAGTTAGATGCTGAAAAAATTACGGAAGAAAAAATGGTCTCAATAGTGTTAAAGCTGTGAAGCTTTTACACACATAACAAAAAAATAATCACAACCTTTCAACATAATCCCTTATTCACCTGTAAAACTAGGTTACACTTTACACTCACACATCCAGCCATAAAGCTAAGTAGTGTCAGGTGTTTATATTTTCAGCACCCCCGCTGATTGCTCGTAACAAAGCGTGACTCGTGTTTTCACATCCAGGCTGCTGGTTGTTGGACAAACAGGCTGATTGCAGCTGACAGGCTGCTCCATGCTGAATTCACTCAGCCTCAGACATTCTGTTACATTCTTTACACCTCCTCTGCTGGACTATGTTGGAAGGTTTGGTAACAGGATTGGTGTTTGAGGATGTAAAATTTAAAGTGAGTAAATACTAATTTTGTGTATGAATGGTTGAATGGGTACTTGGACTTGATAAAGTGCTAAATACAGTAAGTTCAGGCCATTGTACAGTTCTGAGGTTTCTAAAGTTTACTTTTAAGGCTCTAAAGTAAGTAGGTTAATAGTCACATGTTGTGGCGTTAAATGAGTCAGTCACTGTCACGTCTGATCAAAGACACAGACACAATGCAGATGAAACACTTATTAAATAATTACGCAGTAACTAAAATCTCTGCAGGCATCTTTTCATTCCAGAGTTTTAAAACAAGATCATTTTATATCCGTATTCACCAAATCTTTAAATAACAAATTGCTTGATAACTTGTAATGTTGTGAGATCCCATGAGACCTGTCAGCACTTGGAATATGTAATTACAACAAATTATCAGGTGTTTATGTTGTAGTTTTTTGATTTTAAAACTAAATGAGGAAAAAGATGACTGCAGACATAGGAAATGCTACAATTTTTTCATTTTAACAGTTAAAGCAAAGAGGAGATTTACCTGGCTCCTGGAGGAACCTGAAGATTTTCACTTCTCATCATGGAAATGTTTATCTTATTTAGAGGGAGTGGATGCATCTCATTGAGAGCTGATGATTTTACCGTGAACAAAATCACTTTAATATTCTAAGTTATGCAGAATAAGGTTCGAGTGCAGCCACTGCCAACATCTTTAGGAGTGGTTTATGTTTTTAAGAAGTCTTCCAGCCATTATAAACCCTTCTTTTTCCAGCGACTTGCGTCATTTTTAGTATATTTTGAATTAAGATAACTGAGGCAAAAATTGGCACTTTGAATTTTTTATTAGTTGGATTTAAAACTTTTAGATTTAGGTTTTAAAAACAGAAAAACAAAAAACTATTTCTATTTATTTTTGAAAGAAAAAACAAGGAATGAAAATATAGTGGTGCACAGATAAAACTACCGGGTAATTCATCGGCACTGATTTCCTATAGAACCCTGTTCATTACTTTTACTTTTATACTGTAAATAGTTTTAAAACCAGTACTTTACCTTTACTTGAGTAAAAAGCTTGAGTTGATACTTCTACTTCCAAAAAAGTATTTTTAAACCCTAGTATCTATACTTCTACTTAACTTCTACACCAATTTCCTCGATCAGCTAATACTTTAATAAGATCGGTGGAAAATATCAGCTTCTCATCTCCCTCCACAAAAGTCTGAAAATCAGTCACCGTTTGGTCTGCTGTGATCTCTACCTAATGTCCAGTTAAAACAAGTTTGTGTTGTTTCAAGGTTCTGTTCAAAGCATTTCTATAAAATAACATTGGGACACCTGACAGTGTCAGCTATTTAAAAAATCAGAAGCGGCAGGTCAGGCTTTTTAAAGATTGGTGAACGGCCAGAAAACTGTAATCATTACACCCCTACAAGAAACTAACAATAAAAAAAACCCACCAGATTAATTGTCTTTTTTGTTTTATTATGAAACAGTAAAACAAAACAAAATAAAGAACAAACCATAAACAGATTCTCTCAGCTGCTGTCAAATAAAACCTTATCTCAGTATCTGTAAATTTACATTTAAAACCGTTTTAGGTCAGTTAAGGTCAAGTTGAGTCCAAAAATTAAAGTTCAACCCTCCTTGGCTCAAAATGACCCACAATGCCTCAGTGTGAAAACTGAGTTCCTGTTTGCTCTCATTAAGTATGTGAATAACTCTCAGCTACTACCACAATAGGGTTGGGCATAATCATATCGTGTGTGATTAATCGTCAGAAAAACACTAATCGATTACATTTTGGCATTAATCGTGTAATACGATTAATGCCACCAGGCAGAGTCCACTCTGTGCTCCCCTCTACTTCAAATATAATGAGCATTAAAAAAAGTTCTGTAATTTATTTATCTATCAACACAATTTAAAATTTGATGCAAAGCGTGAAGTCTCTAATTTTGACACAATTTGGAACAGATTTTTACGAAGAGCAAATCTTTCCCACTAAATTAGTCATGTGACCATGACATAAGTGTCTCTAGGGACTCTAGGGCATTAACCGTCAAATTAATCGTTATTGGCTAAATACCACAATTAATCGTGATTAATTTTTTTGCCAATATTGCCCAACCCTATACCACAACAAACATTAGCTCGGTAATAATTATTAGATAATTAATAAATAGATATAGACATATAGACTGTGATGTGTAGTTCCTGGAAACAGCTCCTAACGGCTTCTTGTTCGTATCCAAACTCCAAACAGAGGATTTGGTTTCTGTCAGTGTGTGTGTTTTAGTGTCACTAAGTTTCAGCCCAGATCCTTACACTAATTCATCCTGACAGATCCGTCATTCTCCAGGGGGGAACACACATGCCTCCCCTTCCTGCGCTGACTTAACATTCGAACCGAAATATGCACATGAATGATTCATAAGATCATCGAAAACAATCCTAGAAACACGGAGTCAAACTCTTCTCTCACAGAGGGCTGCATGTGGAGAAATGGCTGTCAGGAATTACAGACATTTAGCAGAGATTGTTTGGGTGTACTCAGAATACGACACTTTTCCTGTTTGCGCTTTAAAAAGAAAATGTTTGCATCAGCTTTCACAGCAGTTGGAGGGACACGGTGTTCTGAACACATGTTGGACTTGGCAGAAAAGACAGTGATAAGTTGCTGAAAAAATAAATTAAAAAAGCCTGCGTCAGTGTCAGTTTGTCCAATTATCTCTGGAGACATTAATAAGGAAAACCTTCACTGCTACAGTAATGATCAGTTTGTCCAAAGTTTAATGAAGTTTGTTATGTTTCTGGGTGCATTAACCCTTCAGGTGAAAACACAGCTCAGAACAGTGCTGGTCTTACTTGTTGAGTTTGGCCATGTACATCTTTATGTGGCCAAAGTCGGGCCTCTCTGTCGGGTCCTCGGACCAGCAGCCCTCCATCAGGATGGTCAGCTCCTCCGGATGACATTTGTTGTCCGTTGTCGGCCGAAAGTATGGCTTCTGACCGTTCCTCACCTTCTGTATGATCTCTGAAAAGAGGCCAGACTTAGTCATTCTAAATTAATATGAACTAATGACAAAAACACACCAAAATAAACAAATGTAAAAAGCTTCCCTTGAAGGAACTCATATCCTTTAAAGTTTTAACTAAAGACGATGTGTGATCTGCTAGCGCTCAGAGAATATGTTGAGGAGGACTCTCAGCTACCGCACCAGATTTTAGCTTGGTATCCAGTGGTGGGCACAGCTGACCAAAAGGTTAGGTTCACTAAGCAAGACTCTTAGCTCTGCTAATGCCAATCTGTTTAATGGATAAAGAAACTAATTAGTCGAAGCTAATGTGAACCGCTAAGACAATAGCCTCCGTCCAGTTTAAGACTGGTGGAACTGACACAAACCTGTTGTTAGTTTTCTATTGGTTTAATTTGAAGGGGCACATCTGTGGCAAAATATAGTTTAAACCTGTGATTCTTCCACTTTACCCCTTTCAGAGTAAAATACTTTATTTGATTGAGTTTGTATTTTTATAAATAACAAATAGCTAATTTCTCTACTATATTTTATGCATAGTAAACATTTGTATTCATTAAAAAAATATTGGTAATGTTATTTGTTTTTGACGCTCTTCGTTAGCTGCTAAAGATGCTACATGCCACACAGACGTGCCAGACACATCCAGCACTGCTTTTTATTTACTGTATTTATTCATGTATAATACTAGAAATTTAACCCTAAATATCATCCATAAAGTGTGTGGGGTAGGTGTAGTATTATACACAGGTTATTGATGATTAGATTTTTTATGCTTTTTAATCTCAAAAAATGATGATCGTATTATACTCAAGATCGTATTATGCATGGATAAATACGGTAATTTTGGATAAATAACCTAAAAATAGAGGTTTTACACTTGTCGTTGTTTTAGTGGACTTAAAATTGGCAGAACCTAATTTAGCGGAAGCTAATCGGTCCGCTAAAAGTTTCCAAACTTAGAAAAAGTTAGTCAGCTAAAGAAGCTTGTTCTATTAGTAAATTAACAGAACTGTGACCACCACTGTCAGTATCTGTATAAAACGACGAGTTTCAGACTTTTTTTTGTGTCTCAGATATAAGCTGTAGTGGTTTTTGGGACTCCACCTGGTTTGACGTCTGGCCAACGTGTTCTTTGTTGGCGAATGTAAAGTAGCCTGACTTCTCAATGACTCAATCTGAACGGTTAGCAAAACCAAAGTTAATTCTGCCATGGTGGCAGCAAACCAGGCTGAGTAATGTTACAGAAGTAAATATTTTGTGTGAGTTCATGTTCCTGTAAATCAGGCTGTTTGTGCTGATTTCTCAGAGTGATTCTTTTGTCTTCGGTGTTCACGTTGCAATGCTTTTGAGCCAGCTGGACTCCTCGAGGCTCGTAAAACACGGTTGTTTACCTTTAGGGCTGAGGTCCATGCCTTCCACATAGAAAGGTCCATTCCTCAGAGCTATTTCCTGCAGAATGATGCCAAAGCTGTACACATCACCCTTCTGAGTCCCCTGAGGGGGGTGGCGGTCATATATGAGCAGCTCGGGAGCCGTCCACAGCTTTTCTGACAAACAAACAACAACAACAAACTCAGGAAAAGGAAGCAGACGCCGACTGTTTTTGTGAATTAAAGCAGGAAACGGGCTTACTTGCGTAGAGGGCGTGCGAGTCGTCGTTTTCGCAGGACGAGCGGAAGCTGGCCAAGCCGTAATCTGTGATTTTCAAAACAAATCGACTGTCCACCACGCAGTTAGATGATTTCAGATTTCCATGGCAGCCAAAGTAGCTGTTGTGGAGATAGTTCATTCCCTGGAGCAGAGACGTTAGCTTTAGAGTTCTCTCTCTCTCTTTTTTTTCACACACAGAAATAATAAGCTTTGACAAATGTACATACACTGCAGGTTTGTCTCTAACAGCCCTGTTATTTCACTGAGATTACTGCTAACTCGTCTGGGGGGAGAAGGGGGACAGCAGGTTCGGACTGCAGTCATGGTCAGTATGTTGTGGAAACACAGAGTCAAACGCCCCTGAAAGCCTCATCAGCTCATCGTCTCTGCAAAATGTTTGTATCTGCGCGGACCGGTTGGGCCAAAGCACTCAGTCATGTGTGTCGTCCAACAAAGAAATCTGTCCAAGAGACACGTCTGACAGAAAGCCCTCTTTGTTTGGAGAGATTAAAAAGAAAAGCACTCCTTTATATCCATGACGAGCTCTGATTGAACTTCAGCAAAGTCTACCATGAGGTTTTAGTGTTTTAGTATCTGTCGTTTCACGCCGCACGCTGAGACAACAATATGTATTTTTGTGTGCTTGTTTTTTCTGCCCGACTCGATTCTTTCTGCTCATGTGAAACCATAGCAACCCCGACAAATATCTGCATATCTGTACGGCGCAGCGAGCGGGCTCCTGCCAGTGTTTATGTGGGGGAAAAACAACATATAAATCAATAGTGTTGCCTTTGACGTCTGGGTTTATTTGTTTGCCGTGTCTCCAGCCTGAAGGCCACTTACCTTCACGATGTCATTGATCAGAGAGTAGCGGAACATCCAGTCCAGGTTGATGCTCTCGTTCTCCAAAATGTCCTGGAAAAGGCCAGAGCAGATAAAAAAAAAACAGTTGGAACCCTTTCAACTTGTGCAGCAACTTCTCGCAGTCCTGAAAGTTTATTTTAGGCTGACGTACAGAACCAACATTTTTTCTTTCCCGTGCGTCTTCACGGACACGTACGGACCCCCACACCCACACCCGCCAAAGATTAATGATAAACTGTAAAAGTTCCCCGCGGCTGACCCCGTTCCTGGAATCTGGGTCCAGCTTTGACGTCCAGCTCCATCACGTCAGTTTAAACTATCCGTCTCTTAACGGAGGAGCATTTCTCGACAGGCGTGAGTGATGAAATCCAGAGTTTTCAACATTTCCCAGAACACGCCATGCCGTCTTATCAGTTAAAAATACTCAGAAAATTCAATAAATACGAAAAAAGATTAGAACATGTCGACTCATGTTTGCCTGAATGTAGATTTATCACTCATACAGTTATTTGGCTGTTTATTAAGGTTTATAAAAAGTTTAGCTACTGAAAGTAGGATTTTTCCCACTTTTATCAACAGTTTTCAGCAAATTAGTACCTAAAGATTAGATTTTTTTTTCATTACAGTAAGCTACATTTTGGATCATAAAAGCAAATACTCTGAATATTTTAAAATACGTGTATGTGATCCATTACATCAAATTCAGGATTAAGTCAAGTTTGATCAAAATGACCTCTGAACATTTTCAGATTCCTGCTCTTTACATTTTGATACCCTCTTGATATCATCAGCGGTTTCAGACATATGACTTCATCTGTCTCCTAATCAGGATAATCCTTTGATATTTGGTCTGAATCCTATTTTAGGCTCATCTATTGAGGAATTATTGCTGACATTTTAAAGAGGAAACCTCAAATAGTTTTTGGAAATTGTGATTTCTGGAACATTGCTGGAACAATGACAAGCATTCGTAGCTCTGCTTAAATCTGTTATTTTTTGTTCAAAAAAAGTCTTTAAATGACCCATAGATATGATATATTTGTTATATTTTGACAAAAGGCAGTTGTTGCAAATGTTTTAACCAACATTCATTTTTCCCTTCGTGACTTCATCCTCATTTTGATGATTAAATAAAATAAGAAAATAAAGGAAGAATAGCCTGAGCACATCTAAATTTTTACCTAACTGTTTCCCGTTTCCTCTCAAAAATGAACCTTCAAATCTTACCAACGATTTCCAATTTGTTTACTAAAATTCAGATTTTTTTTAAATCTCAGCCTTTGCCAAGAATCCAGATATTTAAAAATATTTGTTTAAATGTAGACGGGCTGATGAAAAGCCCCGTTGATAGAGGCGTTCAGCTCAGGTCAAAGGTGAACAAAGAGTGAAAACATATAAATAAATTAGTTACAGTGAATAAGGTCTGGTGTTGACGGCGACATCGTCTGAGCCGCAGACGTTACCTGCAGGCTGCCTCGGGGGCAGTACTCCGTTACGATGCAGATGTTGGGCGGGTCGATGCAGGCCCCGATGAACCTGGTGAGGTGGTTGAACTGAACGTCTCTCATCTGAAAATAACCACACAAACAAACACACGGCAACTGTGAGTCTTTCCAAACTCCATGGAAACAGAGGACAAAGAGGACTGACGGTTCGTTTATGCAGTTTCAGATTCAGCCTGTTTGCAGTCGGCTCTGCTCGCGCCGCCGTTTTTCCACGTGTTGACTGGCGTTCCTGCTCAGAGTTGACACACGTGCGCGTAATGCCTGAATTACCCTCCGAGGATATGAATGAGCCACTGTGCTGAGGAGGATTTTTAATTTTTCTTTATTTATTTGCTGTAAAGCAGGACAGAGCGAACAGGAGGAGCAAAACCTCTCAACAGTAGAAGTAATCAGGAATAAAGACCCAGTTTTAAAGTGCAGAAACACAAACCGTTTGTCTGGAACAAAAAAAGACTGCCAGCACAGATGTTTGAGGTTAAGAGATATTTTCTGGTGGATTTGTTTCATGAGAAAGTGTGAAATTTTCTTTAGCAAAAACAAGCTGGAAAATCCTCTTACTTTCATTTCAGCTCATACAAACGCTGCAAGAATATAAATAAAAACTACAAAAACACTCAGTATGGAGTGAATGCTGAGATCTGCTTCACCTACTGTTTTACTTTTCACAAGCTACTAGCTTTTAGCTACTGTGCTGCTATGTTTAGTTATCCTTGGTTAACTGTGGGTCTTTTATCTTCTAGATAGTTCTTGATTGAGCAAACGTTTTGCTGCTTTCAGCTAGCATTTCCTACTTTTAGTTATTTTAGCTGACTTTTAGCTGTTTGCTACATTTTGCTTGCACATTGCTACTTTTAGTTAGCATTTTTGGTATTTTATATGGCCTTTTGCAACTATTAGGTTTTAGTTTACACAGTGTTGTTTTAGTTAGCATTTTGTTACTTTAAACTTTTAGCTTAATCTTTGCTCATTTAAATTTTTTATGGTTTTAACTAGCATTTTGCTAAATTTTCTTTCAATTAGCCTTTTGCTACGGTTTATTTTATCTACCATTTTGACTTTTTTGGGGCTTTTAGCTACACACTTATATGTTTAGCTTTTATCTAACCCCATGGTACCTTTTGGTTTTAGCTCACGTTTTGATACTTTTAGCTTTTAGCTAACCTCAAGCTACATTAAGTTTTTAGCTCACTTTTCATAAATTTAGCTTTTAGCTAAACCCATGCTACATTTAAATTTTTAGCACACTTTTGATACTTTTAGCTTTTTAGCTAACCCCATGCTACATTTAGGTTTTCATCTCTTTTTTTGATACTTTTAGCTTTTAGCTAACCTCATGCTACATTTAGTTTATAGCTAACCCCATGCTACATTTAGGTTTAAACCAAGGAGTTTATATAGAACAACTGGAGAGCGCAAAAACCAGGTGAGCGTGTGATCGGCTGGTGAAGCTAACGGCTAACGCTAAACGGGCAACAGTCTGGATTTACCATTACTGTACATGTGGAG
>JAUBOC010000037.1:21929339-21941946 GCA_032275365.1 Anablepsoides cearensis | reverse complement strand
GTCATATTATGATGTAAATGTCCATTTGTTCTTATATTTTAATAATTTTGCTTGCCCCAGTTGTTTCTTATACTTTTGTAACTTGGCCCCTCTTGCATTCATCTAAATACTTCTAAGTCCTTCAGCTCCTTAATCATTTTTGCCTGTGAACCTTCTTTCATCATTAAAAAAGTAAGACACAAAGAAAAATCGGACTAGCCAGAAACAGAATAAAACAGTCTTTACTGCAAGATTTAGTTTGAATGAAATTTAAGATGGCTGCTGTCTTTAGCTTGACCAGATAGCAGTTGTCACAAACTTTAATTTGACGCTCACCGTTTCTTCTACGAAAAAGTTAATTAATTTAAACGTTATTGTGAAAAATCCAGCTGGATTTTACTGTAAATAACTTGGTAGCTGTTTGAAATAACCAGAATAATTTCATTAAGGTTAGTTTAGAATTCACTAAATTGGAACAATTTTTATTTTTCGTTGTTTATCAGTGGGTAAATTGCAGCAGGGAGACAAAGAAACCGATCTGCAGTGACAGAAAATGAATGCATCTGCTCCTTTTCTTGTCAGGAGATATTTTTGACATGTCTGGTTGCTATTTTTGAGCCTCGGTCTGCAGAGCAGAGGCATTCCAGCTAATCAACACATCTGGGACAAATCTCCCAGAAGCTGCTGTTGCTTGACATTTTAATGATTTGCACCCAAGGAAAAAAAATTTGTTAGTTTCGGAAAGCAGAGTTTCTCAGTTTGTTTTTTTATTCGATGGCAATTTTTTTTTCCATTCTTGGTTTAGGGGTAGGGTGATTGTCAGAAAAAAAAACAAAAAAAAAAAACGAGACAAGCCAAAGCGTTCCAAGGCAATCTAAAAGGTGTAAAACACTTCCAGATGGCTGCAGGAAATTATTACAGCGCCGTGTTTTACCCGTTCCCCCGTTCCAGCCAAGTTGGCCCCAAATGTGGTTTAATTTTTAGCTTTTTTTGCCACTATGTCACCAGCAAAATTCCACTGCCGGCAGTCCAACAACATAAACAATATGCTGATGTTTGCAAGCATTTGGGGGACATTAACGCCCCCCCAGCCCCGTCCAACACCACCAAATAAAGAAGAGGTAGTTTTCTATTTAAAGAGCCTTGCTTAAAGGCTTCTGGCAGACAGAGGAGTAAAGTGTGGGGCTCCACACTGGGCCTATTGTTCCACAAAACCCTTCCTGCTGGACCAACCCCCTCCATTAAAACAACAAAGTGAGAGCTGCTCTGCTCAGCATCACCTCACACTCCTGCTGCCCGGCAGACTCCAAAATCAACTCAGAGCGGCCGACGCTCCAGATGCTCCAGTCTGAACTTCAACATGGAGGCCTCGCTTTATGTAAAAACAGATCCGCTGTTTTCTAGGCGTGAGGTTTTTCTGAAATAGTCATATTTTCAGAGCAAACTCTTCCTTTTTTATTTTACCCCATTAAAAAATAAAACTTCTCCAAGCTACATGGAAAAAAAAATAATCAGAGGCAAATCATTTCATAAACAAGTCCTCTTTTATTTCATATTCAAATATACTATCGTGTACATTTTACAGTGGCAGTACTTTAGTTTCAAAATATTTTTTTATAACCAACCATCCATACTTTCATTTTATTATATTTTATAAAATACACCAGTAATCTCACATGAACTACAGCCATGAAGAAAACAAAACGTCCCGCCTGTTTCAGCTGTAGAGTTTTATATACGAGTACATAATAAACATAATCTAAACTCAAGAGGACAAAAAGCCACAGACTCCTTCATGTGTAAAACATACTGGTCCAGACCCTGATCCAGCAGAACTCTTTGTGGTTTTATCGGGCTGTCACGTGGTTGTGGAGAGGTTTTGGCCAACTTTTCTTTCCATCGTTGGTTTCTGGTCCCACCACTCGCAGCACCTAGTTTCTGTTCTGTTGTGGATCAGCTGCTGGGTTCGGGATCTTCGCTTCTGTTGGACCCAGTTTGGTCCAAACTATCAGACTCGCTCTAGAACCCTTTGGTTCGATCGGTGACTGCAAGGAGCTCAAACCATCAGCCCTCCACCACCGTGCTGACGACGGGGAGGAGCTGTTTGCTGCAGTGTGTTCTGGGTAAAACGTCTCTGTTTGGGTTTTGTGGTTCCTTCAGATGAAATTAATTTATAAGAGAGAGGAGGCGGTGACCTTTGACCTTCTAACTGCGCCCTGCAGAGCCTGAGTTGGAGCTCCCTGCATGGTCTGACCTTCTGGGTGAAGGCTGGCAGCTGTCTTAACTATCTCCCAGTTTTGAATAAACCTCCTCTCTGTAGAGTGATGGACTCTAAATAGTTTAGAAATGACCTTTGACCTTTCCCAGATTGATGGGGAGCAACAGCTGCTTTAATGAGGTCATTGGAAAGACCCACCTGTCGGCTCCAGATCAGAGGTGGTCCCGCTGATCCCGAACCTCTGAGATCCTGTGGAACCAGCTTTAACGTTTAGTTTTTCTGTTCATAAATAATGAAACGGTGGAATCTGTGGCATTTTTCTTCACTTGAGTTTAAATTAAAATAACTTCAGGGTCAGTTTTTTTATGTCCTGATGTAAAGTAAACCCTTAAAATGAAATCAGGTTGACTTTCTTTTCCCCATGACTGCATCACATAAACTTACATTCACTTAGAAACCACATATTTAATCTGAATAAAGAGTTTCTTTATTTGAGGAAACGAGCATCAACGCAGCAGTACGTACAGTATATACTCAGGAAATATAATTTCTTTTCTTTCTTATCAAAAATAAAAGACATAAACATGAATCTCCCAGCTGTGTAAATTGCACATTGAGTTTGAAAAGCTTATCTTCTGCTCTGAGTAACGACAGACAGTGATTAAAAACACGTGAATTATTATTATTTTTTATTTTTTTCTAGTGGTGTTTTTGTAGGTCAAGTTCTGAAAATAAAAAGCAGCTGGCTGATCTGTTAAAAGCCCCGCCGTCCACCTCTCAGTCCATCATGAAAGCCCCCGCTGCTGTCTGCAAAAACAGGAAGTGATCCGTTAGCGTTTAGATCCGACACAAGAAAAACAAAGTCTTAAATTCTGTCTGAGGTTTAAAATTGGTTTAATGTTACACAGAGGCATGAAGTTGCTTCAACATTTTTTTAAAAAAGGAATTCCTGTTCAGGTTTAAAGTTGTTGTGTTTGTAGAAGAGTCTAAATATAGAGCCGAAAGTTCCAAAATGTGGGTCAGGACCACAAACGCATCACCACGTTAAATTCCCATCACACAAATAGATGCTTGTTGCCGTTAACGTTACACTCAGATCCTAATATTTTGCCTCTTAAAAAGAACTCCAAGAAAACAAACTTACCAGACGAGAGTTCAGGGAAACTAGCTAACTAGTTTGGAAACCTTGAAGCGCTTGCTGAACTGTGATCTAAAGAAAAAAAAAAGTAAACAGAGAAGGAGAAGCTAATTTACTGAGAATTAAATTCACCCTCTGCATCTAATTAATCTGTTAGTTATTTAATTTATTTTTGGCACATTTAACTCGGGTTTAGTAGAATTACCTCAGGTGGAAAGCTGCTCCTCCGTCTTTCTTCCGCCACGCCTCTGATCAAAATCCACTCTGATTGGCTGGTGATTAACACTTGTTTGTGTTAATGGTCAGTATTAGGTAAGTAATCAGATTACCCATGTGATTTGTTAGCTGTGCAGTCAAGTATAAATCAGCGCATCTTAAAGGTCAGTGCATTTATAAGTTTGGTTAACTTTTTTAAGAAAACCTTGGAAGAAGTGGTGAAAGAGTGGAAAAAAAGGTAGAAACATTCATTTCCTTTCATTACTCGCAGATATTACCCATGACATTAACAAGGGTTTTAAAAACTCCCTCCAGGAGCTTAATTACTCGGAGCATGCATGATTTACCTCTGGTGTAATTAAATCAGGCTTAATGCTACGACATAAAGACTGCGCCACTCGGGACGCTGCAACAGTTTTATTTCAGTTTGTTTTTACAGCTGAAGCACAGAGTTAAAACCATTAAAAAACAGCAGGCTGTTAGTTTTTCTGTTCTTTTTTAAAAAAAAAAAAAACATATGAAGTAAACAGCTTGGGGGCAGAGCCAACACTTAACTAAATAACCTGGTTATGTAATGTTGTTCCACACATTATTTTTTATAATTTAACCTGCAGAAAATTGGATGCAGTGCACAGACAACACGCAGGATCTCTAAAATGCTAATTTCAGTGTCTGAGCCTGATGTTGTTTGTGTTTTTCAGTTTTTGTTTAAGTAAAATGAGGTCAATAAGCTTCTAAAAGCTGCAGTTCTGTGAAAAGATTATGAATAATTAACAAGTTCTTTGAAAACTCAGTTCGGGAAAATAGAATTCGGTTCTGACCAGACTGACGTGCTAACGACTAATTCCAGCAAGATGAACACCAGGGCTGCATGAACATTATAGACAAAACCCAAAACCAAGCCATGTAGGTTCAGAAGTCAATTGTTCTGCTGCTGTTAGCTCTAATAGACAGTGTTATAGCCATCCAACCATCTAACCAATAAACCAACAATCAACGTTCTATACACTCGCCCATACATCCAACCAATCATTCAATCAATCAGCCAGCCAACCAACCAACCAATCAATCAATCAATAAACCACCCAACCAACCATCCATCCACTTATCTAACCAACTGACCATCCATCTATCAAACCAAATAACAAACCATCAATCAGTCAATCAATCAATCAACAGCCAACCAACCAACCAACCAATTAATCAACCAGCCAACCAACTGACCGACCGACCAACCTACCTATCAATTAATCAACCAGACATCAAACCAATGTCAATGACATCTATCAAACCAAACAATAAACCATCAATCAGTCAATCAATATATCATTCAATAAATCAATCAACCATACACTTATCCATCCATCCATCCATCCATCCATCCATCCATCCATGAACTTGTTTTAGAATCAGGTCTTGGGGGCAGCAGTTTGATCAGGAAGCTCCAGAAAACTTTTTTCAACCCACTCACTACCCAGAGTTTGTGACTACCCACTACCCAGGTGAGGATGGGAACATAGACCAACACATTAATGAGCCAGTAATGGCTAAATGAATGGAACCACTTCCAAAGTGGATTGCTGTTGTCTTAAAATAGCTCAAATCTGCTTTGCGTTCTTATTTCAACCTTTACACTGTCAGTTTCACATTATACAGTTACTTTAACAAGAAAAATAAAAAAAATCTTTGCTGCAGGAACTTCTGCACCTCTCTACTGCTGGTGCTATTTATGTTTGTAAAGAAGCAAAATTTCTATGCAATGTAAAACTGACGGCAGTACAAAGGTTTATATGAAGCGTTTGCATAAACTGGTGTCAAATTTTAAAATCTGAATGGTTTTAGTCAGCTCATCAGTCCTGTCAGGCGTAAATTAAATAATAAACTCTTACTTCTCCAAACTGAGATCTTTCAAGAAGAGATATTAATCATTTACAATGTTTACACAGAAGCCTACTTTAAAATAGCAGCCTGTAGGGCAGTGGCCAAGGCTGCAGTCCAGAATACAAGTAATAAAATTCAGATTTTAAGCCTTTAAAGTGCCCTAATTTTCCACTTTGCATTAAAATGAGGCTTCTTTTTGCTCTGGATAATACAAATTTAAATGTTTTATATTAGACAATAATGATGGACAGCCTACAAACACACAAATGTTTTTCTGTTAAGATGCTTTTTTTTAATCCGGTGCAAAGAAAAACAACATTATTAAAGATACCAATGATCATAAAATAAAAGTGGCAGTTTTTGGGGCCAGTGTATGAGCTCAGCTGGCAGCTTCAGCAGGCTTTACCGCCGCCCTAACGCCATCACCTGCTGAGCTGTTGCTGTAGCAACAACTGTGTAAATACCACATCAAAATCTAGCAGCAACATCCATAAAAAGATCCAATTCAAACACTCCTTTTGAGTGAAATTTAATTAGTTTGAGCTAAAAGCAGCGCAGACAGATGATCTAAACGCCATCAAACTCACCTGTAAATGAGGAAACTGGAGATTCCAAAAATGATGAGCGCCAGGCCCGAGCCAACGGCCACAATTCCCAGAACTGGCAGCTGACCTGGAATAAGAAACAATTATACTGTTGTAAAATCAACACATGTCCAAAATCAGTGACTTACAGCTACACCAAACACCACAAACTGCTCATCTCCAACATTCCTGATGTATATTTAAAACCGTAATTAGTTCCTGCTATAAATCACTGGGTAATTACAACCCAACCAACACCAGAAAGTCTTCCAATTTACTGCTATCCATAGCTGACAACAGATTTATGATCATAATCTACATTTTTCAGCAGGTTAGATGCGAGCAGCATTTAGGTGTGGTTCATCATGTGTAATGAAAAATCATAAACAGAAATTTCAAGAGAAAACAACAGTCTCTGTTGAAATCTGATCATTTTTTTAAAGAAAAAGTCACTTTTCTGAGTTTGCTGCAAATGGCTTACTTCCTATTTGTTTTTATTGATGTGATGAGTCATTTTACTGTAAACCAGGGTTATTCAACTAAATTGCTCCAGGGGCCACAGTTACTGCAGGCCAACACCTGAAGGGCCGAACGTCCAGCAATTAAAGCTATTATGTAAATAAACCAAGAATTACAAAGATCTGTTACTTTTTGAAATAGTTTGTTTTGCTGCATTTAATCATAAACACAAGCAGAACAATATAAAAGTAGTGATAATTAAACAACAAAACAAAAATAACACATTATGCCTTTTTACAACAAATAATAAATCTAAAGAAGCCAGCAGACTGCGCCAAATCTTTGCTCTGGCAGAGGAGTAGCTACACATCTGACACACAGAGCAAGTGAGAACAGACGGAGCCAGGAGAGAAGGAGCCATGATGGTCAGCTAGCGCTAGCGAGACCTAGCAGATCCCAAAAACACCAATAAAACTAAGAAGTGTTGAAATAAAAAAAGTGTTTTAAGCTTAATCCAATAGTAGGAGAAAAAACTATCGAGAGTGTTTATGTTCTAGAAATAGAACTGTGGAGAAGTTAGATAATGTAGAGAATCAAGAGAGTCCTCGAGCAAACAAATTTCACAAGCTACCAGCAGCAAAACAGGAAGTGACACAATACGTCTTACTGCTAACGTCAGCGCCCTCTTTGCTGCTGCAGGTGGAGACGGTCTGGACATCTCTGACTTGCCAAACCTTTAAACCAATTTTATTTTCACTTTCATAGTTTTATCTTCAACTGCTTGTAGTTTTAACTGTCTTGATTGTTCATATAAATGTTTATTACTAGTTTGTAGCCAAGATTCTGACATTTCTGTTGATACCAAACATGTCTATGTTTAATTAAAATAACTTATAATAATTGAAGTAAGAATCCAGGGATTAAGACATGAATGAACCAATTGGCGGGCCAAAATTTGGTCACTCGCAAGCCGGATGTGGCCCGTGGGCCGCCAGTTGAATAGCCCTGCTTTAAACTTTAACAAACTGCATGAAGAACACTGAATGACATGTTTCATTGAGGCCTTTAGAGGCTTAATCTCACCGTCATTGCAGGAGGGGTCATCTGTGGAGAAGACACAAGGAGGATTATCCAGCGGTGGACCCCCACTGGGCCAGTGGATCTTCTCTCTTTGGGACCAAATGATCTCCTTGGCGCTTCCGTTGTAGTAAGCCACAACCTGTACCAAAAGAGAAACAAATATATGACACGGTTTAAAAAAATACATACCATGCTGATGTTTCTTCTGCTCCAACTACCTTCTAAAATAAAGCCGGGATATGCTTTGATGGGCTTTAAATTCTTAAACAAAGCTAAAATAAAAAACTAAATGTGAACTAAAAGGTGGCATAATTCTTTCCAATACAGGTTTCTGATTAAAACACACCAAACAAAACAATCTTTAGTGTGGATAACCAAAGATTTTTTTGTAAATAGTCACCACAAAGGTAACAGTGGCCTTAAAGTTTATAAAACAGCGTTTGCATGAATCACTGTCTGGAAATGTTTAGAGCTTTGAAACTGGACAAAAACTCAAGCTGAAAGAGGAACTGGACCAAGTGTTTAATGCAACTTTATAAATCTTCAAGTTTTATTTTATATACATGGTTTTGGTGTCTTCAGATTCTTCAGCTTCACCTCAAACCAACACTTTTGAAACTCCAACAGAACTGGTTTTACATCTAAACTGGTTTCTGATGGGATAAATCCAACTGACATTGAGCTGCTGGAATGACCGTCCCAAAAAACTGACCTCATCCTGATCTAAAACACGTGCGTTTAATACTTTAACCTCTACCAATATCAGCCAGAATGTAGCTGTGTCTGACCTACTCTCAGCCAGTCACAGTTTTACAATAAACCCCATATTAGAGGAGGGGGCTCCATCTGAAAAGGGCGTGTCCGGACATACAAAAATGCTTATAACTCAACAAAATAGATATATACTTTATTGATCTCCTTGGGAAAATTTAAGAATTCTCTGCTTTTCACCCATTGCACAAGTGAGCACTGTGCACACACATGTAGAGCAGTGGGCTGCCAGGTTTGAGGCACCCAGGGAGCAGCTGAGAGCCTTGCTCAAGGGCCCAAAGTGGGGCTGGTCAGTCCGGGGAGCTGAACCAGCGGTCTTCCAATCACAGGCTCACCTTTTCTAACATCTGCACCACTACTCCCTTACTATTCAACATAGGAGCTTCAGTGTTGTTGTTTAGCTCTGATAAAGGGCTATCCATCAGGTCCACCATCAGTGCCCCCACCCAAAACAATAAATCTGAGTTCTGGTGCATTCGTATGGGGGTCATATATGCTAGTTTAACAAAATAGTAGTATAGTTACCACACTTAAGCTTGTGTGTCTTAAAAGGAAATACACAATAATTTCAAACTTGAGCACCAAAATGTTATAAAAAAAATCAATGATGTTTGTTTTGGAAAAACACTGGTTCAGATAAATCAAAAAAGTTCCAAAATACTATGACTTTCAGGCCGATAATGAAAAATTCTGCCTGCATCTGTATTTATTCTGTAACTCTGAGGAATACTGCACAAATATCTTCAGTATGATTAAAAAAACTGCAACTTATCCTTAAACAATTTTAACTGAAACATAGTAGAAAACATTGATAATTAGCTGAATAACCTTACATGAACTGAACAGAAAGATTAAATCAACATTAAACCAGTAATAATAAGATAAAGTGTCTTGATATATTTGTTCTCTGAGCAAAAAAATAAAAAACAACCACATCCCAAACAGATAAAATCTGAGCTCAGAGCAACATCTGTTGTCCGGCTGTGAAACACGACTCGGCTGTTTCCAACGAGCCGGAGGAGTTTGTGTGTTTTTCACCCCGTCGCCTCACGAGTCGTGTCCCGTCTGAACCTCAGAGGCCGTCACCCGAGACCAGGGTCATCAAAACAACACAGAATGGGATGGAGACGGGGAGTCATGAAGAGTCAGGATTAGGATTACTGCAATCCATCAACAAAGAGACAAACTTTAATCTTAATGTTAAATTTGGTTTCTTTCTATGTTGAATATTTCTCTGGCATTTTGTTCAGTTATGGCCCGTTTTCATCGTCTCAGCCCTACATTAGGGGGTCCCACCCACATTCCCTTTTGTTCTTTGGATCTCCTGGGCCTAGGCTCCGAGCGGGAATTTAAATTAATGCTAACTAACAAAATATAAGTTCAGAAATCAGTAAGTGTTTACTGGCTCTGATGTTCTGATAAATAAAAGTGATGAGGCTGCTGGTGACTCAGGTCAATATGAAAGGACCAATTAAAAACCAAAGAGAAACGAGAGCAGAGGAAGTCCCGCTGACGGCCCCCCCAGGACCACTATGAAATTCCAACTGTATTCTAATGTAACCAGCCCGTTTTTCTACCCTCAAAGAGAAACAGAACGCACAGTGGAACAGATCTTTTCAGGAGGAATTTGAGGTTTTTTTGCATCTTATCATTAGAGAAGTCAAGACCCTGAAGAACTGCTCAGACAGCAAACTCTGCTTTTTAAATATTAACCATCTGATTTCATCATATTCACCACCATACACCACACTCAACAGGGCTAAAAATATACCAGAAAGTTTTTAATACTGTAAAATATATACTGTGTGTTTTACTATTTAAGATTAGAACCCTTTAAAACCGTTACAATGATAAAAACCTCATTGAAATAAAAAAAAGCTTTAGTTTTGTCTAAATTTTAGAAAGTTTTTATTCCAAAAAGAGTTTAGCTCAAACTTTTCTCTGTAAGTAAACAAGTTATAACAAAGCAAGAAGGAGATTTTCTGAGAATTTAGACAATTTATTGCCACAAAGTCCAGAAGGAAAATCATCATCAAAGACTCGTAAAGAAGCAACAGTTGCTTCCCATAAATCTGGTTTCCAAACTACCAGGAGACAATTATTTACAATTTGAAAACATTTAACAATCTTTCCAGGTAATTATTCAGCCGCAGCTAAATCCAACAAAAACTTTAGCAAACATCTCCCAAGACACAAATAAAAAAACAAATGAACAAGAACCAAAAATATATTTTTAAAAACCAACAAAACTTCAACCTACCCCATACTCCCCCGTCTCTTGGTTGGTCATCGCCCACAGGTCCACGTCTATGTTCCTCGCATTTTTTTCATCCGTGGTAACCAATCCTGTCACTCCTAAAAACACAACGATATGCAGAGAGGTTATGGTCCCGTTTGGATAGTACTATCACACCACATTTTAGTTCAAAGTCTACAGAAATTACCAAAGTGTTGCCATTTTTGTGTGATTAGCTGTGGCGGCCATTTTTAAATGGGTCGACTCCAAAAGTTTAACCACTGCAGTTCAGCTAATGATGACTTTTTAAGAGTGTCATCACAATCCAACCAATGCTTCATGAGATAATTTACTAAAACCTTGTTTGTCTTTTAGCAAAATATCTCATCTAACACTACACAGACTTAAATTAGACTTTGGGAAAGTATTTATTGGATATACTTTCGAGCTAATCTAAATGAGTTTAAGCTCGTTAATCTTTGCAGAAACAAAAATGGCTACACCTCAGACCATTTTACAGATACTGGGTTAAAACTTGTTGTGGTAGTAGCTGAGATTGATCCCAAACACAGCCTCTGAGTGCTAACGGATCTGACGATGTCACATAAGCTATCATTTTCAATATCTGACAAACAAAAGGGCTTTGATGTCCCAGTCTGTTCTCCAGTAAACTCTATCGACGTTCGCTCACCCCAGAAACGCCGGTTCTGTGTCCTCATCGTGATGTTAATGCCGTCGTTCTGAGCCCCGCCCTCTGCCAGCGTCTCCTCCAGGGCCATGGCGTAGAGAACAAAACCGTCGTAAAAACTGCCGGCAATGTAGTCCATCTGCAACGAGAAACTGGCTTTAAACCAAACAGGAACAAATAGACGCTAATAAATGTTCTCCACCGAGGGGAGCTTATTCTGCTGCCGAGTTTCGTTCAAACAACTTGGTTTTTGTTGTCCTCACTAAAGAAATATATGCTATAATTCTAGCAGCAGCTTCTAACAACACAGTAAACATCATTCATCTTTAAAGCTCAGACGATTACGCAGCACAGTGGGTCATTTGTTTCCCCGTGCAGAGTTAGCTATAAAAGTTTAAAGAGGTTGTTATGCAGTCCAGAACTTACAGGGATTTATTACTTACTAATGATGGTTCCAAATGAACGCCAAAATCCCTCTGAGCTCTCGCGTGGAGTTTCCTCTGAAAGTCCCGGTACTCTGGATTATCCGGAGGATGGTAAGTTATGACAAAAACAGACTGAAAGGAGCATAAAATAAAACAAAAACAAAAGTTTTAATCATCCAAACAAATTCATCATCTTGAATCCCTAAAGCCATCATTTAAATAGTTAATCAACCATGAAAAATCCATATACACCCATCTATATTTTACTAACTACAAGATTAATAAATAAAAGAACTCACAACAAAACTGCGTTTAGTTTCAGCCACATATTTCAGGGCAAATATTTACCTCCTCTGAACTTTGATCCTCCCCTCTTCCGCCTCAGAAACAAGCCTCTGGGTTCATTTTTATGAAACTTTTCATCATGGCTCTCGACTTAAAAGGCTTCAGATAATTTCTCATGTCACAAGAGTGATTAAAATTCATCAAAAACTTCCATGAGCAATTATTGCACTATCAGAAGCAGCTCAGCACCATCGGTCCTGTTAGGACCTGCCAGTAAACTGTACTGAGCATAATTGGACCTCCTAACCTGCTGCTCATCAACTTCACTAAACGTTAGAGGAAACTAACCAAATTTAATGATAATTGTTAACACCTCATGGTTTTAACAATTATTAAATTTACCTTTTAGACAAGTTATATCTATTCAGTTAGCAATACATTTTGGTATTCAAGGCTAAACTTAGCAGGACGGGGTCATCATTTGTTTCAGACACTGATATAGAGACAGTATAAAAGTGGATGAACTTTTTGGTTAACTAAAGAAGTAATTACGCCAATCAGAGGTTACCAAAATTAACATTGCTTCAGTGTGTAACTTTGCTAAGACCATGTCGGACTCTGTCGTTTTCTCTGGCCCTCTTCCAAAT
>JAUBOC010000037.1:21912869-21926447 GCA_032275365.1 Anablepsoides cearensis | reverse complement strand
GTACAGTGCCCTGAGACAACAGTTGTTGTGACTTGGCGCTATATAAATAAACTGAATTGAAACTGAATTGAATTGAATTAATTATTGATCTATGTGACTGGACTGGACGTCATGTGACCTGAGTGGGCTACGCAAGGGAGATTTGATGCATTGAGCTAATGCTAGCGCTAACCATCAATATCAACATGGCATGATGCAAACAAATGCAAAATAAATGTACAAATGGCGCTATTGCTTTGCTGTAAACTGCAGAAATTAGAACAAATTAACAAGAGCAAAAAGGATGATGTTTTACAGGTAATTAACACATAACACATACATATCAAAATGAATGATTTAACTGTAAGATGTGTATGCTAACATTCAAAACGCTTCAATGTTCAGGTTTAACCTTTTTAGAATTGATTGTCTGTTGTCAAATATATTATCTACTGATATTAAACTGGGAAAATAAGGACTTGAATACTGACCAGTTAATCTGCATGATGTTTAATAAATTATGAAGTAGACTCACTAATAATTGAACTGCACAGTTCACTTCATAATATAAAATAATACAGCACTTGTCAAGGTTAAGGCCAGTTTATCCAGCTATTATGTTTTCTACACCCAATATATATATCAAAAAGATTAATAATATATATGTCAAAAAGATTAATGTAATTTATTTTATTTATTTATTCAGGTCTGATTGATAAATATCTGCATGAATATCCAGCTGCCCAGCATTCATATGTGAAGCGCAAAATTCTGATATTTTACCACTGTTAGTCATTTAAATTAGTTTCTTAATTAAAATTTTCACAAAGCAGAGCATTACCAATTACCTCAGCTTTATTTTGAGCCATAGTTTATGAAAATCAAGCTAGAAATAATAACTTTATAAGAGTTTATCTACAGGACAAAGCCTCAGAAACTATTGACATCCATTGATTTTGTTAGCAACCGGCTAGTGATGTCCAATTGAAAAATATAGATCGGAGTATGTTCACAGTTTGATTCAAGAAATATACTTCAACAATCCAAAAGCCGCCATAATTCTCTGTGGTAGGCAGGCTGAGCTCTGACCCAGTCACATTAATGCACGATTCATAGATTATCTCTAGGTCAACACCTACAACAAACGATGAACCGTGTGTTCTGTTAGCTTTAGCCTCAAACGAGCAAGTTTTAGACAAAAGCTACCTGCTGAGTCGTACTAACCCTGGTCCTCAGAGGCCACTATCCTGCATGTTTTACATGTTGGTCTGCTTTTTACACACCTGATTTAAATGTATGTTTGACTAACAGACATCTGCTGAAAAGCAGGTCTCTTTTTTAAAACATGCAGGATTGGACGCCATTGCTCTACAAGTTCAGGGATCAGTGTCCTTCCTGCAGCAACACGATTTAGGTGTCGAGAACCAGCTCACAAATCTACAAACAAGTTCTAAAATGTCAGATTTTGTTTTCATTTTGCAGAAATGGACACAAACTGAATCATTCTACACAAAGTATGTTCTTTATCAGATGTTTGTGGACACCATGCAACCAATTATCCGGTCCATGTCATCTGAAACTAAGCTGCATGTCTGTAATTAAGTAAGAAATGATCCAGACAGCACATTAAAGTTGTCTAAAACTGAATGCAAACGAGTGTACCAAACACACGTTTCTTTTAAAACTTTACAAAAAATAAATTAAGAGAATTAAGAGAGACCTGTGTGACATTAAAGGGAATAAATTAGTGGAGCGGCACATCTGTGTCCACTGTCTTTTTTCTCAGAGCACTAATTTGTCGGACTGAGTGTCTTCCTGTTAAAGCACATCCACTCGTTCATTAACGTCACACAAGAATTTCACTTCCTAAAGTGGTTAGAGTGGGTGTGGGGGTCTGGGACTGCAGGACTCCGGAAAAACCGATGGAAATTCCTGAGTTCATCAGTTTTTTCTTAAACAAGCCTGTCATCATCATAAAAGCTTCACCTGCTATCAGAGCTTCGGCTAGCGTTCACCTAGCAGCTTTAGCTAAAATAGTTTGTAAAATACACACAGCCACAGACCTTGAAAACCTCTATGGCATTGGGCCAGTCAAAGTTGGGTCTCTGCCACGGTTTGCGATCAGTCAGGCTTTCCGCAAACTCGTCTAGATAGAAGATGGCGTAGTTTTCCGGGTCCTGGATCTCGCTCTGAAACAGCTTCATGATGTTCAGGAATGTCTCCAGGGGACCGCAGAGGTAAATAACTGCAAACAGAGCAGCCAAGAGGAAGAAGTCAGTCTCACAGCAGGTTCAGACAACAAAACTGGAGAAATTACAGTGATCTCATGGGTTTGAGATGACTCTCAGCTACTACCACAACAACGTTTAGCTCAATATCTGTAAATCTGACTGAGTTGTGTTTACTAAAGTTCATTAACTCATCCTGTTGAATCAGCTCCAAAGGTTAATCAGTTCTACAGGAACATTCTCACATACCAAAACTTGTCTGACCCAGCACTGGCCCGCACAATACACTAACAATTGGCCCAAAGATCACAAAGAACGATGGTCTGTTGGTGGCCCAGCACCACATCATTGACAGATTTGGGCCACCTAAACTAAACTACAGCTGGGCCAGTTATAGCATTGACATATTTCGAACACATGAATCAAACAATTGGCCTAGTTGTGGCATGGCCGTTTTTGGGCCACTTAAACCAAACCACACCTGAGCCAGTTGTTGTATACCATCATATACACAGTGCTGTCATTGCTAGACCTGGCCCATATGCAGTTGACAAACAACTTGCCATGTCGGCAGTCAGCCAACATTGCCAGCTTGACACCAGATCTGGCCCACACCTGTTTGCTTTGTGGGTTCTGTGATTTCTGAAGGTCTCATTAAAATCTGTTTAATGGATCTTTTGATATTTTGCTAACAGACAAACTGTTCTTTGTAAAGTGAACAAATCTCCTCTTTAACCAACTAAATCAGAGCTGACTCTTAAAGTTATTTAGTTGTTAATGTAGTGTTAGTGATTATTTCCTGTTTCAGTAAAATATGTGAGATATTTTGCTAACAGACATTTAAATGACCACCCACCTTTTATGGTGGTTTTTATCAAATAAAAACTTACTACAGCGACAGTAAAAGCTTATTTTAAACTAAAAAAGGTCTAAAATCTGAATATTTTTTCTATCCTGCAGGTCCTCTCCGTGTGGCTCGAGGGCAACGTACCGCCGTTGTAAAAAATAAATCAAACCGAGAAGCTTTTTTTTGTTTTTTTCAGTCTCTGAACCTCCTGCCTTCCCTCTGCCACCTACACCTCCTGCTGCTGAATCATGAAATAAAAACAAAGCTTTATTTCTCTGCACGGTTTACGTCCAAAGCTGCCGGTTAGCAAACATTTCCTCGTGTTTTAAAACTGAAGTCAGCGACCGGTCCAATCCGAACACACCGAGTACTCCTGCCGTCAAGTGTTTACAGTATTTAATGTTGGAGATTCACAAGTTAAAGAATATATTTCCAGTTTTGAAGCTCAGATACGATGGAGTTTGGGAGTTTGGGTGATAATTTAAAAGAAAATTAAAAAGTCATACTGGGTGAAAAAAGACAAATATACCAACATTTGATGCGTAAACTATAAAACATGTAAAGTGGGTGAAAATAAGTAGATAAATCTGTGGTAATATCTCCCAAAAATTACAAAACTTTGTCTGCGATTGTGTAGAAACAATAAAACACATCAAAATACCAGTTTGATTGATGTTTCTGCTGTGAAATAAGTTTGAGATCTACAGCTCCAAGAAGGTGTTCTCACTCATTTTACAAAAAATATATACTTTTCTTTGTAAATTTCACCTACAGCGTACAATATACCATTACTTTAAGCTAAAATGCACCTTTCCTAACTGATCCACACGTTCTGATGTGGTTTTGTTTGGGTTTTTTCAAACTGCAAGATGAGAAAATTGAGATAAACCAGAAAACCGTCTGAACAGTAGTGAAGGTGCTTCAGTGGTGGCCTGTTACCACCTTTAATTATTTATGATGAAGCCTCTTTTCTTATTGTGACGAAGATGTTTTGTGATTTTATTTGCTTTTAGAAAAGATGCACAATAATCTGAGGCTTTTGGTGGCTGCTTGCATTATATCTGAACACAAAAAGCTTCTAATATGAAAGTAAGACAGAATAATGGAGGACAAAAAGATGACAGATATATGCTGTTAGATAATGTTGCTAATTTCAAAGCTATTCTCAAATGACATAAACTGGCCTAAAGAAAACGGTGAGGAATAAAAGAGCAAATTACTCGTCACGACGGCGTCCCAGACTCATTTTTCTCACAATAACAGCTTTGTTTTCTTTTCTGGTTTCAGACGGCCGCTGGTAATGTTGCCTTACATAATTCTTTCTCCTCATTGATAGTCTCTGTAGCAATTTTATTTGCCAAGAAACTGTAGAGTTCGCTTACATAAAGACACAAAGAATTCACAGGAAACAGATGTGAGGCAGCGAGTTCAGCTTCGTGGAACAAAAAAAAAAAAATCCATTATTCGTGTTCGTCCAAACGCCATGAATCAAAACGATGTTTGCGTCAAGTAAAAGAAAATTTAATACATCGAGCTTATTATTTTGTAAAATAAAAGAACCCACAATAGAACAAAATAAGTGTAAACCTTGTAACTAATCAAATAAAAAAGTACTGTTAGCAAAATATTTCATAACTTGCTGGATGGATCTCTATGAAACTCTGTGGACACATCTACAACAAATTCACTGTTAGCTTTAAACCCAATTCAAGATGGTCGCTCCAACCAATGAAGCTTGGGCTGCGTCCTCTGAAGGCCAAATTAGTCTTACGTCACACCGGAGGCTGTCTAAATTCAAGGACTCCTACGATGTGGCTGAAAAATGCGTCCTCCTTTTTCCCCGATTTGAAGGAAGGACCTATTTTTTCCTGTTCATAATGGTGGACGAGGCGAGAGAAAGGAGTACATTTAAATAAAAATTAGTGTTAATGCTTTTATCATTTGTATAGACAAGTTTTTAATATTATTCTTGTCAGAAATCAAACGAGCTGGTATAGAGAAATAAACGTGCACCTGTGGCGGGTCCCTAATAATTTTGTTGTTTTATGATATTAATAATACTTTTGCTGATTTTAATCTATTTTTGCTTCTGTTTAGCATCGTCACGTTTGCTAGGCATCAGGAGATACGCTGGGGTGAGGGCGGAAATAAATCTGAAGACTAGACTGTCAAAATTCACGGACACTTTTTTCCAGTCTTCGCAGTTGACCAGAGACACGGCCCACTTCGACCAGGTAGGCCGGGTCCTTCTAAGGACCCAGCCTCTAAAGTTGGACACAGCCTACGAAAAAATATCTGTAACTTAAAGAATTTAACAATTACCAAGCTTAAATTTGGTGTGGTATTAGCTGAGAGTCTTTTATAACATATACTCTAAAAATCCATGCAAGATGTTACAAGTGGAGGTGTCCTGATACTTTTTTCTGAAACAGAGAACATGAATCAGTAATCCATTGAGTATCGATACCAGGGGTGTCCTGACATCGATACAAGTACTCATACAAAATGTCACGATACTGATAATGGTATCCATATTCCACTGAATGTGTTACAGTTTACATTTGAAGTGGACATTTTAAAAAAATGTGTACAAATTGAAAAAAATTTGTATTTTAATTACTTTTAAAATGTTGCAACAGTATCTAGGGCTGGGCGATAAATCAATAATAGGGATGCAGAGACAAGGAAATTTAAGCCGATGTCGATATCCGATACTAATATTGCTGTTATGGCCGATAACTGATATTTACTGATATTACACAAACACACTATTTATTTATATATACGCACAAACATACTTGTGTCTTTTTTTGATATAAAAAATGACCAGACAGCTGACATGGCTCTACTGCAGTTATTCCTGGCTGCGCTGCATCACTATCATGATCAGGTCCCACTCCACCAACCATCTCCCCTCCCAAACCAGAAACACAAAGATAAAAAGTGGGAAAATCAATAGTACCGGCTCAGTTTTACATATTGGACCGATACTGAAGTTAATGCTGATATATCGTGCATCCCTAATCAATGACAATATATATTGATAGGCACTTGATCAATATCAATAAAAGATACGTCCGAATGAATGATGATAAACTCACTGAACGTCACAGAACCACACGACATTCTGTGGGATGTAGGCAGAGGGAAGGCTTTAGCCTCTCGACCTCACAGTTCAGCTAACAAAGGCTGGTGGCATCAGCTAACTTCCTAAATATCAGTTTGTTAATGCAGTTTGATCCCGTCAGAGAGGCTGTAGAACTAAAAGAAAGAGACACTTGTTTTAAATAAAAGAAATGTGTTTTTAGATTTTAGTTTCTAACTACAGGTTTTTTATTTCTGTCATACTGAGAAGCATTAAGTCACTTGTGATCAGTGACTTAAGTAATTTAACATAATAACAACCTTCCTGTGGAGTTAAGTAATTTTACTGAGGTTGGATGAGTGATTAACAAGATTCTGCAGAACTTGAAGAACAAGTAAAGCCTGCAGGATAGTGGCCCTCAAGGGCCAGGATTGGCAACGTTATTGTATGATAAACATGGGAATAAAAATGTGTTTATAATGTATTTTATTTTATTTTTTTGATTGAAACTGCTTTTTTGTTTGATTGAACAATAAAAAAATAAATAACCTCCATAAAAAATACAAACAAAAAATAAATGTGTGGCTAATTTTTTTCCCCCATGAGATCTTCTGAAAATTAAACTCTAATTGTTCAAACTGAGATCTGGCCCGGTTTGATTGGTTTATGTAGCCAAAATCTATCAATGTGCTGTAGTGCTGGCCCATGCATGAACCACCTCTTGCAAACCACATCTGGGCCACTAAAGAGTCATTATTATTTGCTGTATCTGGGCCAAGTGTTAGTGCATTGTTTGGGCCAGAACTGGGCCAGACAGATTTTGCTACGTGAGCAACTTTAAAAGACTTGATCTAACCCTGTGGACAAAGTTATTTCTTCTGTTATAATTAATAATAAATAATAATATTATTAGTGTTGTTATTTTCTTCAGGGTTGGGTCAGGAGTTGGAATGTTCTTGTGGTCCAGACTCTGTCTCTCATCATGTGACCCGGCCTGCGGGGACAAGCCCCGACAGAACCGCCCGACAGGAGTATCTGACCTTCAGCTCCACAGCTCATCAAGAAGCCGCCCTCTGATTAGCTCTGCGGTTGTCACGGTAACAACACGTCAACATGCTGAAAACCGGTTCCAGTCCTCGCAGCCAGAACCCAGAACCCAGCAGGACTTTTACTACTTTTACTGTTTGGAAGCACGTTCTGCTCCGAGACGTTCTGCTGCTTCCAAAAGTGGTTCCCTCCAGATGTTTCCTGCATTACAGCTAAATATTTGTCCCAGACAGAAACTTCACTATCAGCTGAAAAAAAAATAAAAAAACATGTATGAAACTAAGATTTGTGATAAATAAAAAGATAAATTTTATGCTTGAACCGTTAAAAGGAAAATATATTGTGACTGTTGATCAATTTATCAGCTGAAAAAAAATGTCTAAAATTTAGACGAGCTAAAAAAACCTACAGCATGAAAACAGAGCTGAATGTACAGGAAACATTTTTACATTTCACTCAAATGCTGCAGAAAACCTGCAGCAGATAAATGCTCACGGGTTAATTACCCGTTAATTACCACTTAATTAGACCTAAATAAATAAATAAATGTGACAAGTGATTTAACAGGATTCTTACGTCACCCAAAAGGAAAAAAAAAAAGGTTTTGTGACTGGATAAGATCATATGAAGATGGATCTTTACACGTTGGAAGAGATGAAACCGGACCTTCTCAGTGTTCTGGTCCGATTCTCATGGACTAAAACATGACTCAGCAGGTCCAGCTGCAGCAGACAGGATCCCAGCCTAAACATTCCTTTCTTTCTGCACCTCCATTTGCTTCAGCTTGTGTCTGCCTGTTAGCCAAATATCTCATAAACTGTTCAATTAACTTTAAAGAAACTCTTTAAAGAACATCTACAGATTCTTAACCTCTGTATTCCATATTCCTCAACAGAAAATCTGTCGTCATCTACAGATTATAATCTCATCTGCAGAAGGCTGAGAGTTAGATGATTGTGATTCATCAAAAGCAGGTCTGCTTCTGTTCTGGAGCAGAACACTAGCTGTGAACGCTGATCACATAAACTGACAGCCAATCAACTAAAGCTGCTTAAAGCTCTATCACACAAAGAAGAAGCTGTATGTAAACACCAAACAGACCAAAGCGAAGCAGAAAACTCTTCTGTGCTTAGACAGACAAATCTGAAATTATGTTTGGAAAAAAGCAGAACAATAGCTAAAAGCTAAAAGAATTAAAAGATTAGGGTAAAAGAAACAAAACACTAGCTAAAAGCTAAATGAACACTTGCTGAAAATTAAAATAAGCAGAACACCAACTACTGAGGGCAGAACAGCTAAAAAGCAGAACAATATCTAAATGCTAAATGAAGCAGTTCACTAGCTAAAACTAGCAAAACACTAGCTGCAAGCTAAAAGAATTAATACATTAGCTTAAAGAGACAAAACACTAACAAAAGCCAAATGAAGCAGTTCATTAGGTAAAGCTAGCAGAACACTAGCTACAAGCCAAAATAATTAAACCATTAGCTAAAAGAAACAGATCATTAGCTAAAAGAGGAATTAAACTACACTACATAGAAGCCAAAAGCATCAGGACATCAGCTAAAAGCTACAAACAGAACATTAGCTGACAATTAAAATAAGCAGAACACCAACTAGGCAGAACACTAGCTAAAAAGGTAGAACAATAGCTAAAAGTTAAAAAAGAATATCATTAGCTGAATAAAGCAGAACACTACAGCTAAAAGAAGAAAAGCATTTAAAAATAAAATAAGCAGAACATTAGCTAAAAGAAGCAGACCACTAGCTTATAGGAACAGATGACTAGCTAAAAGCGAAAGAAGCTAAGCTACAGTAGAAGCTAAACGAATCAGAACATGACCTAAAAGCTAAAAGAAAATGAACACTAAAACAAAACAAACAAAAACATTACAAGAAACTGATCGCTGGCTAAAATCTAAAAAGACAAAAAGCTAAAACACACAAGTTAGAAGCTAAAAGAGCCAAAACATTAGCTAAAAGCTAAAAAGGCAGGACATAGGTAAAAATAAAACAAGCAAAACACCAGCAGAAAGCTAAAAGGAGCAGGACACTATAAACACAGTTCATTGTACCATCCACACATGCTGCTTAAAGCTCTATCACACAAAGAAGCCGAATGTAAACACAATCCAGAACCATTAAAACAGACCGAGGCAAAGCAGGAAACTGTTCTCTGGTCAGACTGAGACAAATTTAAAATGTTAGGAAACCATGTCCTCCGTACGAAAGAGCCTGCCTCTCTGACAGTATGGGGGTGCATTGGTACCCCTGGCACAGGCAGCTTTAACACGGATTAATAAATACAAGATTTAGGTTTTTTTTTTTCTCTCCTTCAAAAAAGACGATCCAGAGCTGGAGAACATCGGAGCAGAACCCGTCTCCTCGGATCCTGGAGGTCCCTCAGAGGAAAACATGAACCTGGACCAATTTTTGGAGCAGATGGAGAAGTTAAACTTCTCCTTAGCTGCACTTTTTTACATTTAAGACTTTCAGCATCAGTTTTGCTTTGATTTTTTTTTCTGACTTTTTTTGAGATGTGCTGCTGAGTAAAACTCAAAACCTTATTTTTTAAAAGTATTTTATGTTTTTTATGAATTAATTTGATTTGCAGATCATTGGAATCTGTGTTTGTTTGAATTTTACGCAACTTTTTTTTCTGGAGCTGTTCCTGAGTTTGGGACAGTCTCTGCTGGTAGTACTCTCGGTCCTGCTGACTGAGCTGCTGTTGGGACTTACTTCTCCCGCTGATCTTCATGAAGGAGACCAGCTCCTTGTAGTCCGGCTCCCCCCCGTAGGGCCGCGCCTCCACGGTCACGTTCATCTCCAGCTTCAGGTTCATGTAGATGCCCTCGGACAGGAAGTAGTGCGGCCGGTCGTCCTGCCGCAGGTCGTAGAAGACCACCACGGCCCGGGACGTCCAGTTGAAGTGCGTGTGCAGCGCGTTGGCGAAGTCCCCCATCTTGGTGGTGGTGGGCCCGCTGCGCACGATGGTCCGGTACTCCTCGCGCTCGTCGAAGCCGTACGCGGGGCCTCCGGCGGTGATGAGAGGCAGCTTCCAGTGGGACGCGAACCGGGCCACGGAGGCCAGCGGGTACACGCAGCCCGGCCCGAAGAAGACGTCCGGCCGGATGTAGAGCTTGGCGTCCACCGCCAGAACCTGCGCCCGGCTCTCCGCGCAGGAGCCCGCCGCGGGGTCCTCCGTGCTGTAGTTCAGGATCTTGACGGTCCGACCCAGCAGCAGCTTGTGTTTGCCGTGCAGGTCCTCGTGCGCCATGAGGATGGCCGGCAGGACGCGCGGCAGAGCCCACGGGTACTTGTGGTAGTTGTCAGGGAGCATGACGGCTGCCGTGATGTTGCTCCTGCATCCGCGGAGGCAGCAGGACACCGCGACCAGCAGGCAGCAGCCCAGCGCGCTGCAGCTGCTGCTGCGTCCCATTTCAGGGTCCGAGCGGAGCGCGCGGCGTGGACAGCAGAGGAGACCCGGCTCAGTCGCTCCAGACCCAAATTAATCTCCCCGTCCGCTTCAGAAATCCCCCCGAGGCAGCGAAGTCGTCATCCGGTCCGGGTGTGCCATGCGTCCCCGCTGCGTAAAAATCCACAACTTCTTCTAGTTTCCAGCGCGGCGCGCGCTCCTCAC
Source organism: Anablepsoides cearensis (assembly GCA_032275365.1). Classification (NCBI taxonomy): domain Eukaryota; kingdom Metazoa; phylum Chordata; class Actinopteri; order Cyprinodontiformes; family Rivulidae; genus Anablepsoides; species Anablepsoides cearensis. The sequence goes on along the minus strand of JAUBOC010000037.1, from coordinate 21,915,621 downwards.
TCCAACACACACTCCGAAAGTGGGAACATCCATCCAGAAGAGTGCAACTTAAATCACAGCTCGGCCCCCACACGTCACGCGCTGCAAAAGATACAGAAATACGCTCCTTACAGCAGATCAGCTGTTTCTGCTCTAACTTCTCCTGCCAACATTTCCGCTTTGATTTAATGAAATCTGCTGTTTGAAATAAAGCAGAACTCTGACTCACTTTAGTTTTATTTAATTACAAACCGTTTTTATCAGAAGAGTTTGTTTTTTTTCTGTTCATATTTGTTAAAGAAAACAGACTTAAAGTCAAAAACACTAAGACACTTTTTGCAGCGTGCGATTAAAACAGACAGGGATGAGTCGCCCCCTGCTGTCAGTCTGAAGTACTGCAGCAACAATTTCTGTCGTCTCAGGTGGGAAATCTGGTTATCAGCAGAATGACAAGTAAATACAAGCAACCAGGATAACACAACATATTTAAAATAATTTATTTAATTTTAAAGAATTAGTAAATAGAGAACATTAGCTGAAGGGAGCAGAACATTAGCTGAAAGGTGTTGAACATTAGCTGAAGGGAGCAGAACATTAGCTGAAAGGTGTTGAACATAAGCTGAAGGGAGCAGAACATTAGCTGAAAGGTGTTGAACATTAGCTGAAAGAAGCAGAACATTAGCTGAAAGGTGCAGAACATTAGCTGAAAGGAGCAGGACATCGGCTGAAAGGAGCAGAACATTAGCTGAAAGGTGTTGAACATCAGCTGAAAGGAGCAGGACATCGGCTGAAAGGTGCAGGACATTAGCTGAAAGGTGTTGAACATCAGCTGAAAGGAGCAGAATTCAGCTGAAAGGAGAAGAACATTAGCTGAAAGGAGCAGAACATTAGCTGAAAGGTGTAGAACATTATCTAACATTTTTAAAAGTTCTATCCAGATTTTGTCCCAGAGCAGACAGGAGAGGACAGTATATCCATCACTTAAAGTCCACAAAGTGACAAAAAAAAGCCAAAATAAAATGGATGGTTAAAAAAAGACACTAATTATATTTTGAAATAAACATTTTTAATTCCTCTTTGATATGTTAATTTAACACCTCCTCAGGCAGCTTTTACACTTCACATGTTTATTGTAACATTTATCATCAGATGCAACAACATCTTTAATGCAGCAGTGACTTTTATTAGTGGCTAAAAAAGCACAAATATATTTTTGCACATGTTCATCATATCAGAGCTCTTTAGAACAAAACAAATAAAAAATAAATCAGGAGTTAAACCAGAGCTACAGCTAAACCCAACATTATAAAACTGATAATTTATTCCAGTTCATATATTTGATCTGAGTTCTGTTAGTCAGCATCAGAGATTTAAAGACAGCTTCCCTCCTCACTCCTTCAGCCAGGTGAGCAGCTCAGGTGTGTAGTAGGTGATGATGATGTCAGCACCTGGTTCACAAAATAAAATAAAAAAACAGATCTTTGTGATTAATCGTTCCAGCCTGGAAACAATCATTTAAATAAATGCACTCTGAGGGTTTATTTGCTCCTCGGGGGTCTGGTCTCACCTGCCCTGCGGAACGCCGTCATAGCTTCCATCACAGCGGCCCTCAGCTCGAACGCTCCGGCTTTGGCTCCGTGCCACATCATGGCGAACTCTCCGGACACGTTGTACACCGCCAGAGGGTGGTTGGGGAACTGAAAGAGGGAAAAAAACACATTATAAAAAACCAAAAATCTCTCTTTTTTTGACTGTTGTTTTTGTTCCCCCTCCAGCCTGTGACGCTCGCTGACCTTGTCTTTGACCTCTCTGATGATGTCCAGATACGGCAGGCCTGGTTTCACCATCAGCATGTCTGCTCCCTCCCTCACGTCGCGCTCCTGCAGCACCAACAGCAACAATCACCCACGGCCGCTTCGACCACAAACACAGCCTGATAAAAACCAACTCACCACGGCTCGGAGGGCAAGTCCTCTCGCTCCGGGGGGCAGCTGGTAGCAGCGGCGATCTCCAAACGCTGGCTTAGACTGAGCAGCATCTCTGAACGTGAAGACAACAGGAAGTCACAAACACACCTGTGATCTGTGTCTGCCACCACAGACTGACCTTACAGAGTTCAAACACACCTATAGCATGAATATAACATACCTATAACTCATCTATAACACATGTCTAACATACCTATAACACTTATAACTCCGCTTTAACACGCCTACAAGTCTCCTATGACACGCATATAAATTCATCAGTTTTACTGGTGTTGAGTTAAAATTTAGTGTGGCTTAAAGGAGCAGATCATTAGCTGAAATCAGCAGAACATTAGCTGAAATCAGCACAACATTAGCTGAAGGGAGCAGAACATTAACTGAAAGGAGCAGATCATTAGCTGAAATCAGCAAAACGTAGCTGAAATCAGCAAAACATTATCTGAAGGGAGCAGAACATCTGAAGGGAGCAGAACATTAGCTGAAATCAACAGAACATTAGCTGAAAGGAGCAGAACATTAGCTGAAGGGAGCAGAACATTAACTGAAAGAAGCAGATCATTAGCTGAAATTAGCAGAACATTAGCTGAAATCAGCAGAACATTAGCTGAAGGGAGCAGAACATTAGCTGAAGGAAGCAGAACATTAACTGAAAGGAGCAGACCATTAGCTGAAATCAGCAGAACGTAGCTGAAATCAGCAAAACATTATCTGAAGGGAGCAGAACATTAGCTGTAAGGAGCAGAAAATTAGCTGAAGGAAGCAGAACATTAGCTGAAGGGAGCAGA
>JAUBOC010000037.1:21887124-21898562 GCA_032275365.1 Anablepsoides cearensis | reverse complement strand
TGGCAAACTTCACGGGCTAACCCTGGCAAACTTCACGGGCTAACCCTGGCAAACTTCACGGGCTAACCCTGGCAAACTTCACGGGCTAACCCTGGCAAACTTCACGGGCTAACCCTGGCAAACTTCACGGGCTAACCCTGGCAAACTTCACGGGCTAACCCTGGCAAACTTCACGGGCTAACCCTGGCAAACTTCACGGGCTAACCCTGGCAAACTTCACGGGCTAACCCTGGCAAACCTAACGAGCTAACCCTGGTAGTTCTAAAAGCTGATTCTGGAAAACTGGTCTGGGATGAGTAAACAGTTAGAGCCCACTATGTTACAATGTCAGCATGTGAGCTTTTTCCCTACAGCTACATATCTCACTACACCGTCCGTCCGTTTTCTGCCGCTTATCCGGGATCGGGTCGCAGGGGCAGCTGCCTAAGCAGAGAGACCCAGACTTCCCTCTCTCCAGCCACTTGGTCCAGCTCCTCTGGGGGAATCCCGAGGTGTTCCAGCTGAGAAACATAGTCCGTCCAGCGTGTCCTGGGTCTTCCTCTGGGCCTCCTCCCAGTGGGACGTGTGGAACACCTCACCAGGGAGGCGTCCAGAAGACATCCTAACCAGATGCCCGAGCCACCTCAGTACACCATAGAAGACAAATATATAAAAGTGAAATGGGTATAAACTTTGCAAAATTGCTGCATAAATAACTACTTTCAAAATGAAAATACTAGAATAGTATTCTATTGCAACACCTTACAATACAATTGCAAGGTGTTGATTTAATGCATTTGGGGAAAAGGTTAATTTGTATTTTATCTAACAGCAACATGCAAAAGTATTGCACCGTAATGCATTGTGGGTAAATTAAAAACCAAAAACCTCTGAGTAAAACTGCCGATTGTGCAGCATCCTGTTTGAGCTCTCTGTGGTGAACCAGAGCGACAGCAGGCCTAAATTTGGTGGTGGTTTCCCCCTCAGGAAAGAGAACAAACTATCAGATTCCCGGTGCAGAAGATTTTCAGCACAGAAAGACACGTTACTAGCCGAAGAGTACAATCTGTAGCTGGCAGCTGCTAAACCGCAGCTCAAAGGTGGTGCAGCGAGGCAGCTTACATGAGAAAAGAGCTGTTAGACCCCAGGGCCAAAAGAAAAGTGAAAGAGAAGCGAGTCCTTCAGCCAGCATGATTTATTGATGGAACTTGGCATTCAAAGACTTCCTCTAAGAGACAATGCCAGGTTCAGCACCAGGATCCTTTCGGGTGGAGTTCTAAAGGCTAAAATGAGGAAGAAAAAAAAAGAAAATGTGCTGAGTTAAGCACTTTTTATTGATAGGAAAAAATGTGTTGAAGTGCTGAGGTCACTGTTAAAAGAATCTGTTCTTTATATAACATGCATGTATTTACCCTGTTTAAAAGTTTTACTAAATAATCAAACTAACTTCTTTATTTTAACAGCCACCACCCGCGTCATCACCTTCAGACTTTATTTTGCCGCTCAGAATGGACAGATTTACTCAGAGCATTGTAGATTCTCAGTGTTGTTTCCAAAATTCACTGGAGGAGTTTGTTGAAGCCAACTTGTGACCTCAGGCCATATTTTCTCTCTCTCCTTTGGTTTATGGTGGGTTGAGTGTTAAACAAGTGCAAAGTGTTAGCGTAAACCCTGAGTTAGCATTAGCTCAGCACTGCAATGATTATATGGTACTATTTTGCCCAACCCTAACTGTTACCTAGAAATATGGAGGGTTAGTGTTAGCTTAGCATTAGCTCCTCGTTAGCATTAACTTTAGCTCCATGCAATGACTTACATAAGTCACTAACTGCAATATTTGCATAATGCCAAATATTAATCTGTGACAGTTCTTGTACTGACCAGAACCAGAATACTGGTTTATACAATTTCGCCCAACCCTAGCTGTTATCTGGAAACATGGAGGTTAGTGTTAGCTTAGCATTAGCTTCATATTAGCATTAACGTTAGCTCTGTGCAACAATGACTTTTTAAGTTAGTAATTGCAGTTATTACTAAATGCCAAATATTAATCAGATACAGTTTTTCTGATGATTTATTACATGATATAATTTTGCCTGACCCTACAGGTACCTGGAAATACGAAGGTTAGTGTTAGCTTAGCATTAGCTCTGTGCAACAATGATTTTTTTTTACATTAGGAATTGCAGTTATTACTAAATGCCAAATATTAATCAGATACTGTTCTTCTGGTGATGTATTACACAATATGATTTTTGCCCAACCTTTAGCTGTTACATGGAAATATTCAGTGTTAGCTTTAGCTTAGCATTAGCTCCACATTTCATTGACTTACATAAGTCACGAATTGCATTATTTGTTAAGTGCCAAATATTAATCATTGGCAGGTTTTCTGACGATTAATTAGACAGTATAATCTTGACTGAGGTTGACTCAAATTTAAAAGCTGTAGATTTGTTGAGAAGGTTTCATGAGTTTTATATTGGAGGGTAAAAATGGATGTATGACCTGTCGGTCACAGTTTGCCTCGCAGCACCACCTCCTCCTGTCCTGAACCTTTGAACTGTGACGAGCTGCAGCAGGTTTTATGAGCATCGTAAAAAAGGCAGAACGGCTCACGTGGTTGATGAGAATAATCTGACACGAGTCGTTTTGGCCTTCTTATTTTAGAATACTGAAGAAGTTCTGTAGGTTTTGGAGCTCAGAGCCGATGCTGGATCTTTGCTCTGCAGCCTGGTGCAGCTGATTACCCCAGACCTGCTGTTTGTATCATCTGTGATCTCCATGGCAACACAGGAGGAAGAGCTCAGATCTTTTGGAGCTCGTAACGCCTACATGTGGCCCGAACATATTAATAGTACCTGTTTTATTTAACATGTTTGTGTTTTGCTGGGCCTGGTGATGGGGGGACATAAAGCTGCGTTCCTCTGCAGAGACGCCGTCATCCAGCAGCAATAAGGAAGCAGCTGGTCATAAAGCTGGACTCGGACTAAAGGACTTCCTGTTCTGGGTTCAGATCTGGGTCCACCTGAGACCGTATCTGATTTTCTGTTTGACCTCTGCAGCAGCCAATCAGGAAGCTCCGAGCTGTTTGTTGTTTTCCAGCAAACAAAAAAACAAATATCCAAGTCTGTTAGCAAAATATCTCCTGAACCAGTGGACGAGCTTTAATAAAATCCTCTCAGCTGATTAACTTTTTTTTTTTTTTTTTTTTCCGGCTTCTTTTTGCAGCTAAAGATCTCGTTCAACGAGTCGAGCCTGCACAGCACCTACGAGTATCCATCCGAGAGCAGCGTGTGGGACAGCGGGGACGAGGACGAGGACGACGAGGACAAACGGGACGAGCAGCCGAGCATGGTGGGACGGATCCACATCCCCCGACCCGGACTGATCGGCTCGGACAACGGCAGCGGTGAGACCAACGACCGCGGAGAGGCCACCCCTTTTAAAACTTCTGTCTGTAAAAAACCTGCAGAAAAGTTTAATTTTAGGGCGAAACGAGCAAATAAACTGTCCCAAAATATAAAAATGTATTAATATTAGAAGAAACAGAAGCCCTGTGGTTGACTGTAGACAAAACAGAAATAATATGATTAAATTATGTCTGAAAATAAGTTTGAAGACTAAAAATTTAATCATTAGAATTTAATCTAATGTTGACACTTTTTTTTAGTTCTTTAGGCTTGAATTAAGTTTTTTAGCTGCGATACGTTTTTGCAAAATGTAAAGCTTAAGATCAGCTCACTGTGTTGTGAGTTTAATTTATTCATACATAAATTACTGAAATTTTCTAGATTAAAGCTAATTTTTCAGTTTTTATGACAAACCAGGATCCAGTAAGAACTAAATATTCTGACAGCTGCAGACAGTTAAACAGATGTTTTTTAGGAACTAAAATTAGAAGTTTTTGTGCAAAAACATTAGTAAAACACAAAAGTGAAGCAGAATAAATGAGGTAAAAAGTAAATAGATGTTATTTGTGGCTCAGATGTCATTTATTAGTGGGATTACAGTGACCCCTGCTGGTCACACTAAAAACTACACTCATTTCATTTCTATCTTAGTCTAAATCACTTTTTAATTAACTTTGATAAGATCAGATTATTTTTAGTCGTTTTGTTAAACAGACAGAGGTGTGTTTATAAAAAATGCATTTAATAAGAACATAAGATAGAAAACAAGAAGTCTGATTTTTATTTTTATTATTTTTTTGGTTCCCTTGTTTTCAGACCTCTCCAGCTACATCCCCAAACACTCGGTGGACTTCAGCGCCTGGCAGGAAAACAAACACGAGGAAACCGTTCGGCAGGAGGACACCAGCTCGCCGCAGATCACTGAGGAGGTCATGGTGAGAACGAACACACACACACACACACACACACACACACACACACACACACACTGAGGTTCTGCTGATCAACTTAAATTATTAAAACCTGTTTTTAGCTTCTTGTTCAGCTGAAACAGCCAGCCTGCATCACATCATGTTCAGACTGAAGCTGCTTGGAAAAACTTCAGATGTGGATCTGATTTAGTACCACAGAGAAAAAAAAGACCCGAAGATCCGTTAAACCCAGAGTCAGCATTTACTCAAATAAATAAACTCAAAATATGACAGCTTCAGCAGCTGAAAACCATCATTCATTTGGCTTTAAATGGTTATTTTAGCAGAAATATGAAACAGGAAGTGATTCTGGGTGAGCAACGACTAGCTGTGAGCTCATCAATCTGCTCAGAGATAAACATTTCTCCAAACTGAAGCTCGTCACAGAGCTTCCTACTACAGGTAGGATAATAAAACTCAAAAAGTTTAGAACTATTGCTTCTAGAAAACCATCTATTAGATCTAAATGACACCTCGGAGCAAATAAATGTGACTTTGGGTTTGTATATAATCAGTTGTGTCTCCATCAGAGGGTCATAAAAATGAGATTTGTGTCAAATATGAAGAGAAAAATCTGATTTTAGTCACTTTTGCCTAAGATTTGAACACAAACGATGCATTTCTAAGATCATTAGCAGCATCATGTGACAGGATGTGTATCTTAACCACTTTACACAAGCAGTTAGTGCGCAGAGTCTGTGTTGAGGATGACTCAGCTACTGCCACAACAAATGTGAGCTCAATATCTTTAAAAGTTATAAACATCATTCCTCCTCTGGCTTTCCACAGGGGGCGATGGTGAGACTGCATTAAGACTTTTGCACAGTCCTGATAACCTGAAAGTTGTTTTTGTTTGTTTGTTTGTTTGTTTGTTGTCCTCAGCTCACTCCGGCGGACAGCTCGTCTCTGTCAGACTACAGCAGCGAACCCGCCCTCTACTTCTGATCGACCAATCAGCTGCGCCGTAGCAGAACTCACAGGAAGTTCAGCCTGATTGGCTCCGGAGTGGAGGAGGAGGAGGAAGCAGCTCTGGTTTATCTTTCATTTTAGTTTTTTTTTTTTTTTTTATCCTGCCATCATTCCTGAGCTCCTATCTGAGCATCCTCTTCCTCACGATGAAGCAGCTGGGCTGTTTGTTTGGGGGTTTTTTTTTCTGATCTCAGACAGTTGATCTGTCAGCGCCGCTCCTCCTTCCAGCTCCGCCTCTTTTTCACTTTAGGACCAAAAACTTAAACAAGTAAAAAAAAAAAAAAAAGAATAAAGTCTGTATGGCCACGGTGAGCTCAGTGTTAGCATGGCAACATGTCATTAATAAAGAGAAATAAATAAATAATCTGGAGGACATTTCTGCTCACGGCAGATTTAAAAACACAAAAACTTTTTTTGTTTTTAAACGGTGAAAGGGTGCCACATTTGTTTACGTCTGTTTTTGTACGTGCACGTTTTGATTTCAGCTCTTCTTACTGGATCGCCTTTTTTTTTTTTTTTTTAGTTTTTTCTGTTTCCTGCTGTAAAATAATGTATTAAACTGCTTGTTTGGTGACGGAGGAGGAAACTTGTGCACCCTGCAGGGAGGCGGGACAACAACCTGTCAATCAATCTGTAGCAGCTTTCAGTACTTTTATCGGGGGGAAAGAAGAAAAAAAAAGTGACCTTCGCCAATAATGTCTGTAATTATTTGTTTTATTTGATGGTGACTGTAAAACGACGGCTTCTTGTGTATTTATTCAGATCTGCACGTCTGAACGGTTGTTTGTTTGTTTTTGTTTGGGGAACGCCGCCGCTCCGCTGGATGTAACCGTGTACTCCCACATTCCGCAGGTTTGTTTATGAACAAACAAGAAAACTGTTTTTTAATCCAGATTTTTTATACGCATCGTTTTGTTTCTTCTCATCATGCCAACAGATTGAAGTATTTCTGTAGTTTCCAACACGAACATCTGGAATCGTCTCATCAGTCCTTTAAGCTGGATCTTTGTCGTCTTGGATGTTTTATTTTTTATTTGCACTGTCATGCTTTTAGCTGCGTTTTGCACCTGAGTCATTAAAACTGTGCGACTGAGGACAAGAAGAGTTTCAGCTGATGTGAAACCACTAAAACTCTTCAGCTGGTTGCCATGTATGTTCAGCTGAGACTTTGCCACACCTCATCGCTGTGACCCCGCCCACAGAACACCGGCCTCGTTGCTGTGACTCCGCCCACAGACTGTTGGTCTCGTCACTCTGACCCTGCCGACACACTTGTCTCATCAATGTGACCACGCCCACAGATTGTCGGCCTCGCCGCTCTGACCACGCCCAGTCGGAAAATCACTGCTGACTCGTCACAATTGTCTGTTTTCAAACCAACAACTGAAAAACAGCTAAAACTTCATTATTATTATATTATTGGGAGAATTGATAAAAGGTTGATGGCATCGTGCAAAACTTTTAAACCATCTCCAGTTTTTTTGTTCCAAGCAGACAAAGGTTTTAGGTACAAAACACTCTTAAACTTATCAAAACTAAATATTTTCTTTGGGTTTTTTTGGTGTTGAATCTTTGAGAAACAAGATAAAGTTTCACAGTTAAAAAATAAGATCACTGCAAAAAATTTCAGTCTAACCAAGTTTTAAAATCTTTTAACCAGCCAAAAAAATCTTTTAGACCTTGTTTTGAGACTGATTGTGTCAGAATAATAATCTTGTTTGTAGATTTTTTTTGTCTTGTTAGCCTGAAAATTTGACTCAAAATTAAGTTAAACTTTCTGCCAGTGGAGTAAGAAAAATTTACTTGGTAAGATTCTTGAAATAAGAAACAAATGAGTCAAATTATGTATTTCACGAATCTTACCAAGTAAAATTTTCTTACTCCACTGGCAGAAAATTTAACTTAATTTCAGTCAAATTTTCAGGCTAACAAGACAAATAATGTAAAAACAAGGTTATTATTCTGACACAATCAGTTCTTGTTTAGTAAATCAGTCTCAAAACAAGATCTAAAAGACGTTTTGGCTGGACGTAAGATTTTAAAACTTGGTTAGATGGACAGTTTTTGCAGTGATTTTAGCTTCAACAGGCTGAGAAATTAGCTGAAAGCTTGAGCTACAATAAATCAGCTCAGTTGTTACAGATACCAATCATCTGCTGAGACTTTATTATTTTTAATCTGGTTGTTTTTTTCCCTTCAGTTTCCTGTCAGCTACAGTGAGATGTGAGGACTTAATGTAATACAATAAAACAGGTTTTACTGCTTTAGAAGCAAAATAAATCAAAGATGGTTTGAAACTTTTGCACAGCCATCCACTGACCCATTTAAAACTCTGCAGACTTCAGAGTCTGAAGTCCAGTGAGTAAAGCAGAACCCCTGGATCCCCAGAGTCTGAAGGTTCTGCTGGAGCGTTGGAACAGAAGCTCAGCAGTGATGAGAGCAGATCTAAAGTTCTGATTAAAACCCGTTCCACTCCTGTGACCCGAAGCACCAAACAAGCAGAACCACTGATTGTTTTTAGCGCCACCAGCAGGAGGACTGATGTCCGGACCGAACCGGTCCTGCTGGACTCTGCAGCTCCATCTTTTCCACCCTGTGTGTAAATCTGCAGCTCCATGTAAATTATTGTTAATTTGAACAAAACTGAGAAAAGAAGCTGAACATAAAGATGTCCTACTTGTACAAATGAAAGCTAAATAAATAAACATGAACAGAAAAACCAGCCTGAGCTGTTAGTTTTGTGGAAAATGATCGTTAACAAATGCATTTATTGATTTTTAGGAAGAAAAAAAAAAATGTCTGAATGTGCAAAATGTTTGGTCCTGAGGTGCTGGGTGACCTGCTGCTGCTGAGCTTAATGTTCTTTCCTCCGCGGCTCCGTGGCCTTACTGAGGTTTCCTGCTTCCTGCTTCAGAACGCTCAGCAGCGACTGGGAGCTCTCCAGGATCTAGAAGAAAGAAAATTCAACAAATGAAGCAGCGTTTGCTGTAAACAGGGGAGACCGGGGATGGTTGTAACACTTTTATAACTTCTTGCTTTTTGCAGAGAGAGTTCTCAAACTGTTAAAGTAGCGGGGTAGGTTTCCAAAAGAAGCAAAAATAGAGGCTACACTGTAGATTTCATTTTACAACAAGTTTACTTGAAGAATCCAACCCAGAACACTGTCACTTTTTTCAAAATCACATTTTGCTTGAGAAGATACCTTTTTAACTTCCATCAGTTTTATGATTCTAGCTGTAACTGTAGGCACCAAACAAAATATGCCTTTGGTCAAAAAAAAAAACAACATACTTTCTTACCTCAAAATGATTTTTTCTCATTAAAACTTGAACACACCAACCTTCAACTCTGATATCCACCATGTGAAGCTGTGAAGTGAGTGGCTTAATACTGAAATAATCACAAGACTTCTTTCTATCTGCTCTCTAAACAGTCCAACTGGTGGTGTTAGAATCATCCAATCATCCCCGATATCACTTTATTATTGTCCCTTTAGGGAAAATTTCCTTATAGCAGGGAGGAAGAAAACAAACAAACAAGCCTGAATCTCTTCCCAGATGGTTGGAGTTCAAACTCACCATGAATTGTGTGATTTGGAGGGTGGGTAATCTAACTCTTAGAATTCTGCGAGCCTGTTCTTGTCTGCTACTGACAAACCAGGTGATAAAACTAAAGCGAAGACAGATTCGTTCAGTGAGTTACAGATGATCAACTTTTTACAGGCTCCAAATTTATTTAGTTTGTGTAGGAAGTGCAGTCTGAGATTTTTATTAACCTTATCTAAATGTCAGCTTCTTGTCAGTGAAAACTCCCAGATATTTATATCTGGTTCAGACACTCTCCACAGGTTCACCTTTAATGAGAACTAAAGCTGCTGGACTGGACTTTTTCCTAAAGTCTAGCTACGTTTTTGGTTTTGGAGACATTTATTATCAAATCATCCTCTCCCTGTAACAGGCTGATAACTGGATCATCTGCAGATTTCAGGATGTGTCTGTTTATGTACCGACTCCTGCAGGAGGCACAGCCTGCTCCTGAGACAGAGTCAGAGGAGTTTTTGTTTTCTTTCATTTAAAAAGTGAAGGGAGTTCAGCAACAACACGGAGGATGAGACAATGATGGGAAAATTAAGAATGTTGTTGAGTCAGGAGTCGCCCAGCGGGTTATTAAAACCTGAGTCAAGATTTAATCAATTAAAAGAACATGAAAATTTATGTTTAAATGTTTATTTTAGCAGAAATATGAAACAGGAAGTGAGTCCTAAGACTAGCCATGAGCTTCCTACAACAGGTAAGATATTCACACTTCATAGGTCGAATCGACGCTTCAGGGAGAACAAACTTTGGAGACACTCGGAACGTTCTGAGGAGAACAGCAGGAGGTGAGGCGGTGGGTCCAGGTGCGGACGTGGACTCACCTTGGTGTACGCGGCCTCGGTCTCGGCGATGGTGCGGTCCAGGGCCGTGCGGGCGGCCAGCCTCCGGGCCAGGCTCTCGTTGACCCGGCTCAGCTTCTCGGACAGGACCCGGATGTCGTGCTGCAGGCGGTCCTTCTCATCTTCCTCCTGCTTGATCTGTCGGTTCAGCTCCTCTCGCTTGGAGCACAGCTCCTCGATACCTGAGAGGAAGACAAAGAGTTAAAGCAGGTGAGCTGGACTCTGCACAGATTAACACCAGCTGGGACTAAACTTAAACAAACATTATTATTTCCTAATATGTGAGAGAAATCAGGTTTGATGAAAAGAGGTATGTAAAATCTAACAGGTCTCATATGGTGCACAGAGAGCTAACTAGTGATTTTAGGTGATATCTTAATCTCTGAGGACTAATCAGATTATAGTTATCCTGAAGAAAGCTGGAGGTTAAACTTAGGCAAGAATAAACATTTAAATAGATCTAAAGTGAGGTTTAATGATTAAACTGTAAATTAGTAATGAAAACTGGATAAAACAGGTGATATTTTATAAAAAAAAAAAAAAACACGGACTCACACTTGACCAGCTCGTTGTTGTAGGTCTGAAGAGCCGCGCCTTGCTGAGTCATGTTAAAGTTCGACTGGACCGAACCCACTTCAGCCAGGACTAAATGAGGTCCAGGTTCGGTTTCTGTCGGTCGGAAGAACCACAGAAGCAGCTAAAAAATAAAAACAATCCCGCCTCGGAAGTCCGCTCCGCACAGACCGGTTTTAAAGCTGCGGACGGCGGGTTTCCCTGGGAACTTCTTCTTCTTCGCTTTTAAAAAATGTAACCGCCTCCATACCGCCACCTGCCGGCGATATGTTTCACTCAACCCGAGTAATGAGAGAAAACCAAGGCAAAACTAAATTACATTTTAAATAATTACCAATTAAAAATAAAACTCAATAACTCTATCAGTTAAATATGAATTAAAGGACAGATCTTGGTTTGCAAGAATAGTTGTGAACATTAATGCTAACAGTATGCTACAGCTAATCCATGTGAGGCCAAAACCAACAACTCTAGTCTTTCAGGCAAATGCTATTTTATAAACTTTTGTATTTTCCATTAAATAGTTGTTAGAGCAGAAACATTATGAAGATATTCCTGCAGGAAGTGCAACAGCTAATTATTGCTGAAAATCAGAGGTTTATAGTAACTAAATACTTGAGTAGTTTTTTAGAGCATTTGTAATTTTACCAATTATTTTTAAAAATACTTACTTTTACTTTTATTTTGTTATGTTTTAAAGCTAAAATTATACTTTTACTTCTTTACTATAAAATGTAACACTTAGTTACTTGTTTCAAATTTAAATATGTTCGAACCAGAGTTGCAAAGTAACTAAGTACAAATACTTTGTTACTGTACTTAAGTAGAATTTTTGGGTTTCTGTACTTTACTTGAGTAGTTATTTTCAGCCTACTTTTTAATTCTACTCCTTACATTTTTAAAAAAGACAAGAAGTAGAAAGTCGCTACTTTTATTTCATTTTTGCTTGTTTTCATTCCAGCTTCTTATTGTAAAAAATAAATATTATCTATATAAATTGTGCCTCCTAGATAGAGTGAATTTTATTGTGGTTGAATGAGAAGTATAAATATATAAAATTCTGATACTGTATTAGTTTGTACACAAACAAATCATGTC
>JAUBOC010000037.1:21859191-21873225 GCA_032275365.1 Anablepsoides cearensis | reverse complement strand
CATTTACAGTCTATACAGAAGTATAAGAATGTTCATTAATGTGCACTGTCCTGATTAAATAAAGAATAAATAAATAATAACTCTAGATCAACTTATGATATATCAGAATGATCCAGGTATCAAAATGTAGCTTTTAAAGCCAGAAATCTGAAAATGTGATTAGGTCATTTTGACCAAATTTGATTTAATCCTCATTTCGATATGATGGGTCACATATAATCCATAATTTGAGTAAACAATGCAAATATCATGAACTAAAGCTTTAAATGTCTGGTCTTTCATCAGCCCGCTGGTCTAGCCGTGGATAACGTTGCATCCCCCAAGAAAGAGGGACTCAATCCACTAATCGGTGCAGAGGAGCGTTCAGGTAAGGCTTCAGATCAACGTAAAAAGGGTTTTTGTTTGTTATTTTATTGTAATTGTTTGTTTTTGTTGACCAGATGGAGACGTGGAGGCGGTGGGGTCGAGGCTGGCCCCTCCGGTCACAGCCGAGGCATTGCTCAACGGCACAGAGTGCGACAGCGAGCCGCACAAGAACCTGCCGACGGGCAACAGTAAGACTCTCCCGCTGCCGAGCGAAAACGGCACGTCGGACTCGGAGCCCCCCCACGCTTCTGTTACCGGAAGCAACGGATTAATCCTCACCAAGCAGCTGCAGCAGCAGGAAGCTGCGGGTCCAGGAGCGCCCCCCCACAGGACTAACAGGTCGCCTCTGGCCTCGCCGGCGGGGGAGCACGCGCCCAAACCCCTCCCCGCCTCGGTGCCGGCGGGGGGCGTGCAGCAGGATTCAGGTGCTTTAAGGACTTCCTCCGTAACGGGGACCATGTCGGGACGGGGGATGCCGGACGTTAAAAATGGCCCCGCTTTGTCTCCTGTCCCGACGTCAGTGCCCGTCACCGTTCACAGAGCCCGCAAGACCATGTCCAGACCTGCGGTCAGCCCGGCACAGAAGGTAGGGTGGTCTTTTATACCTCGTGTAATCCCACCTAATCTAAGAAGTGTTGTTTATAAAGCAGGGAGAATTTCTTACATGGGGACACCTTTGAAAGAGTTTCTCACTGTGACTGAGAAATGAAGGTTTTCTTTCTGCTCATTGTTCCTCAGTTTTTATGTTTCCATCATTAAAAAAACAACTCTGTTCAGGCTGCAGTTAGAACCTTACTGTTTATTCCCAAATATCATAAATATAAAAAAAACTAAAGAAAAAGTTAAACCCACCACTTCTTGTTTGGTCCAGAGATAAATACTGATCTGTGTTTACGAAACAAGACCATTATAAGAAATAAGACCACGATTCAGCAGAATCAAGGTCCTCACAAGTACTGACTTTCTCTTTGCTGGGTTCTTTGGTTTGGATAGAAAATAACGTCTCAGGTGACCGCGCTGTGACGGCCCCGCCCACATGGGGGCAGCACTCCAGTTATATCAAAGCCCACGAGACTGTTTGAACCAAAGTATAGTTGATGTAAGTCGCGGTGAAACTGGACCAGACCCAAGGTCTGCTAACGTCTCCTTAGTGATCTCGATCGACTGCATGTTGTAGTTTCTCTTCGTCATCACATGAATGATTTGACAGCATTTCCTTTCATCTGTCACCGTCGAATGAAAGGAAGTTGAATCAGGAACCTTCGAGGCTCAAACCCAACCAGAATCTGTCCACAACAAAGTTTGACCTCACTGTGGACTAAGAGAGAAGCCAGATATCTACCAGAATGGAGACAAAACAACATTTAGCTTATACTGTCACCATTTGACCCTGAAAATAAATGTTTTAAATAAATCAAGACAAAATTAAAACAACATTCATGCTAATGAGCATTTAGCTAAAAGCTAAAGTAGAAAAACACTAGCTAAAGGTACCAAAAAAGAACTAGATATCTTGCAAGTGACAAATGTGTCAAAAGACTTGCTCAAAGTGTCAAAAGAATAGTTAAGAGTCAAAAGCTTGTAGCGTCAGACTATCTAAAAGGGTCAAAATACTAGTGAAAAGGTGTGAAAAGTTATAATTGTTAAGACTAGCTTTAAGTGTCAAAACAGTTGCTGAAACTGTAAAAACAGTAGCTAACATATACAAAAGGCTAGCTAAAAGTGTCAAAATGAAAGTTAATGGTACCTGAAAATGTTAAAACAGTAGCTAAAAGTGGCAAAAAGTTAGCTAAAGGTGTTAAAAGGCTAGTTAATGGTATCTGGCAATGTTAAAGTAGTAGCTAAAAGTGTCATAAGGCTAGTTGAAAGTGTCAAAATGCTAGCTAAAGGTGTCAAAATGCTTGTTTAGTGTTAAAACACTAGTAGCTGAAAGTTAACACAAGCTCAAAAATTTAAAATGCTAGCTAAACGTGTCAAAATGCTAGTTTATGGTAGCTGAAAATGATAAAATGGTAGCTAAAAGTGTCAATAAGCTAGCTGGAAGTGTCAAAATACTAGTTTATTGTCAAAACACTAGTTAACGGTAGCTGAAAATGTTAAAACAATAGCCAACCGTGTTAAAAGGCTAGTTAATGGTAGCTGAAAATGTTAAAATGCTAGCTAAAAGTGTCAAAATGCTAGTTTATGGTAGCTGAAAATGTTAAAATGCTAGCTAAAAGTGTCAATAAGCTTGCTAGAAGTGTCCAAATGCTAGTATAGTGTCAAAACACTAGGTCATAGTAGCTGAAAATGTTAAAATGGTAGCTAAAAGTGTCAGAAGGCTAATTGTCACATAGCTAGTTAACTGTGTAAAGGCTAGCTAAAAGCTGTAAAAATCTTGAAGCAGTGGGTAACTGTTAGAGAGAACAATATACTAGCTGAAAGCCAGAGGTACCAAATTGTAGCTAAATGCAAAAAGTATCAAAAACATAGATTTAATATAAGTCAAGCAGGTGAGTTTACTTAGACTGTAACTGTATTGCTTGGCATGCCGTTATATTTAATCCAAAGTAAAAGACTAAATGTAGCAAAAGGCTGGCTAAAAGTAGCAGAATAGTAGCTAAAAGCTTCTGAACCCTCTGGATTCTTGTCTCCCGCAGCTTCTGAACAAAGAACTAAGACAGGCCAAGAGTGCCAAACTGGAGTCTCAGCTCGTGTCCGACCTGCAGGACTCCTTGCAGCCGTCCTCCGTTCAGAACCACCTACCTCAGAGCCCGGGGGTCCGGCCCGCTTCAGCACAAACAGCTTCACTGGCAGCTCTGACAGAACCTGCAGCTTCTCCAGCTCCTTCAGCTCCTGCCAAAATCCACATAGGTAAGACTCAAACAGCCGACCTCACCGGGAACCAGTCAAACGGGTTCAGACACAAAGTGTTCTCCCGCCGCAGGACCGTACTCCGCCGGGTTTTCATCTCGCAAGAAGAAGAGGAGGATGGGGATCTACAGCCTGGTGCCCAAGAAGAAAACCAAAGTGCTGAAGCAGAGGACCATGCTGGAGATGTTTAAGGGGCTGCAGCAGATCCCACAGGTCTGGGTCCACGCAGCTCGCTTTGGTCCCGGCTTTGGATCTGCTTTGAATCAGTTTTTATTTTCACGTTTGTCGGCGTTCAGGTCAAAGAGGTGGCAAACATAAACGGGGAGAAGGTGGGAAACGGATCTGAAGAGGAGGAGTCTGAGGACGTGGAGTCTGAGGAGGAGGAGCGGCAGCGGCGGCAGCAGCAGCGAGCCGGAGAGTCACCAGCTGCTGCTGCTGGGGTCCAAGAAACACCTGGATCCATGAAGCAGGTAGGAGGGGGACCAGTTCTCCTGATAAAATACAGGAAGGTGTTTTTAAGCAAAGCTGATGGACTCTGTTCATCACATATTTCCTGGAGGCGAAAGATGAGCAGGAGTCTGAGGAGTCCGAGGAAGAGGAGGGTGAGGAGGAGGGCACAGAGTCGGACTTGGTAAGACCCCCTCAGAGAGTTAAATCCCACCTGTCAGCTGGAAACAGAGCAGTTAGATGTTGTGAATTTCTCCATCTTCAGAGCTCCGAGTCCAGTCTGAAGAAGAGGCTGAAGAAGAAGGCGAAAGCGGACAGCGCGTGGCTCCGCCCCTCCAGGAAACGGAAAAGGAGGCTGATCAACAAAGGTTCGGTTCTATTTTTTTTATTTTAATTTATATATATAATTTATTTTATCTGTGAAACAGCGTCTCTTCACTGTTTGTTATTGTTCTGATCAGAACCAGAGCCAGATGTTCAGCCTCAGACTTCGGCTCATTCGGACAAACAGAACCTCTCATTCGAGTCCCTCAGTCTCAGCAAGACTTCTCCCAGTAAAGGTGAGCTTGAAATAAAATTAACAGACTTACTAAATTAGTTTTTAATGCACTCAGACAAGATTTCAGAAACCAGGTTGTTTTTAAATATGGAGTGAAGCAGTTCTAGTGGGGGTCCTGGGGTATACTTCTCCCAGAAGATTTAGTGCAAGATTTACTCAAAACTTAGCATTTTCCAGCCATTTGAAGAGCATTTTACAAAATTCTTGGGAATATTAAAACATAAAATCTGTATTTTATAGACGAAAACCAGACTTTAACCTGAACTTAATCTTAGATCAGAACTGAAACTTTCACTATTGGGATCACTTTTTTCTTCCGTAGGTTTTTTGGCACGAGTTTCATTTCACAGTTTTTGTGCTATTTTAACAATTCATATATCAAAATATCAGAGGTACTTCAAAAAAATAACAATGTAAAAGTAGAAATACTTTAACAGAAAATGACTGGTAAAAATAAATTTCACTGATGAGAAAAGTACTGCAGTAAAAGTCATAAAACAGTTCACAAAGATTTGGAAAGTAAAAGTACTTTTGCACACTCTCTAAAAAACTTGGTAAAATTACAAATCTTTAAAACCTATTACTGTAACAAAGTAAATGTACTTAGTTACTATAAACAAAATCAAAACATTCAGCTCCTTCAGGACATTCTGGCTGTGACTTTTGGTACTTCAGCTATTTATACTATTTATACTTTATTTATTTTTTACTGTGATGGACTTGCGACCTGTCCAGGGTGTACCCCGCCCCTCGCACGATGACAGCTGGATATGGGCACCAGTGACCCACGCGATCCTGAAAGGAATAAGCGTGTACAGAAAATGGATGGATGGATACTTTATTTATATTTTTTAGCTGTTTCACATTTTCGGCCACATTTTTCCTGTTCCAAATAAATGGAGCTGTTTTCAACGTCCTTTAAAATCCTTCAAAATGTGTCTAAATCTTTACAGAACCTTACACCTTTTGTTCTGGTTCTGCTCTTTTAACTTCCTTCTGCAAATTGTAGCTTTTTTCTTTGCTAATTTTAGCTTTTTTCTGCTATTTCAGCTACAATTCTGCTTCTTTCTGCCACTGTTCTGCTATTTTCTACATTTTTGTGCTTCTTTCTGCTAATTTGATCTATTTTTGCTTTTTACAGTTGCTTTCTTCTATATTCAGCTATTTGCTGCAATTTTAGCTGATATTCTGCTGTTATTAGCTAAAGTTAGCTTTTTTAAGCTAAATATACTATTTTTGTAGCTATTATAACTTATTTTTTTTGCCAAGTTAAGCAAATTTGGGCTCCTTATGCTTCCTTTCTTTTGGCTGTTTTACTGCAATTTTGGCTATTTTTAGCTATTTTACATCAAATAGTTTTTTCATTTAATTTGACATTTTTGCACCCCTTTCACCATATGGATGCAAATTTCAACTTGTTTGCTACCTTTAGCTTGTTTTTAAGCTAACTAGCTTATTTTCTGCTTTTTCAGCTGTTATTCTGCTCCTTTCTCCTTTTCTTCTGCTAGTTTCTGCTGTTTTGTGCTTCTTTCAACTTTTGAAATTGAACTGGCATTAACAGTTTTACTATTAAACCTTTTTTGCTGCATTTCATCAGTTTTCAGCAGAAGTTTTCAGCAATAAGCATTCACACTAGCATTTTTGAAGGAAATGCAATTTCTCTAGTTCTCTTTATTTTGTTTTTTGTTCACGCACTGAGCTCTAGTAGTTTGAATCATATGAAACTTTTATCATGAAACAATCTGTGCAGAGTATGACAGCTTTGAGAGAAAGTATCAAAACTGAGGTGACAAAGTTAAGAACCTGTTATTTAATTAGATCCTAATTTAACTGAATTACCTTTTTCAGAGATCTCCAGCTCAGCTGTGGAGGAGGCCCAGGAGCTGCCGCTCTGCAGCTGCCGCATGGAGACGCCCAAGAGCCGCGAGATTCTCATCCTGGCCGACAGGAAGTGCATGGCCACGGAGAGCGTGGACGGGCAGCTGACGCGCTGCCAGAGCGCCGTGCTGAAGCACGAGATGATGCGTCCCTCCAACTCCGTCCAGCTGCTGGTTCTGTGCGAGGACCACCGCGGCGGCATGGTGAAGCACCAGTGCTGCCCGGGCTGTGGCTTCTTCTGCAGGGCGGTGAGTCGGCACGTCTCAGAATCTGTTCATGTGCAAATAAACATCAGAAAAACTGTCACCAATTAATATATGGAGATTAATATGATTGGTGTCGGTGACGCTCCTCTTCTTTCCTCTTCTAAACCAAATAACAGATTGTCTACTTCCTGTTTACAGTCCACTCTGTCCCAGACTGTTTCAGGGTGTCTGCAGGGTTACAAAAAGGATTAAAAAGCAAAAACTAAGGCCATTAAAAGTTTAATGAGTATCAAATTACTGACGAGGTAATAATTTTCTAAACAACTAGCCCTTTTGGTGCCGTGAAATATTGGGTTCACCTAGAGATTTGGACATTTATCTGGGCCTATCAGAGGCACAGCTTTACACTAGACAAGCCTTCTGGCCAATTATAAATAGGGTGGGGGCGGGACTTGGGTCTAGTTAGAAATTGGAGCGGTGCTCAAAATAAAATATATTTCTCAGAACACGTTTGAAAAATAACTAGAGCTTTTTAAAAACCAGCTGTCAAAGATAAATCTGCAAAAGGATGTTTACTGACTCCACCTGAGAGGGGGATGGGCCATGTGGGTGGATGCTAACGTTAGCTAAAGTTAGCTGGACAGTAGCGTCCCTCCTCTCTCTGAAAAGGTTCTAATTGGTCCATCTGCCTGCAACTCCACGCTTAAACATCACATTGTTTTTATTCAAACACTAAAACTGACTAAACTACATCCAAACACACTAAATATAAATCTCACATCTCATCTCTCCTGATCTCAACAAACTTCATTCAACTTTTGCTTCATTTTTATTCATCTTCATGTAGATCTTTTGGGGCTTGTCAAATATTTTCACGCGTCAGTCAGAATGGAGTTTATGGGTGTTCTGTTAGTTCGGCAGGGGGTGCGTGTTAGTTTGGTGGGGGACCAGACCGGACTAGACCAGAGGGTGGATTGAGGTGTTATTCCAGCTGTGTCACGCTGCAACATGCTTAAAATATGATAAGCATTAAAAACTAAAAAGTGCCATAAATTATTTCTCATAACTCTGGTTTTATTTGTTCCGTCCTACAATTTAAAAACTGGTTCATAGATAAAGGTTTGTACTTCTAAAACAAATTTGATGCAGGACGTGCAGGACTCCAGGAGGATAATCATCACAATTAATCATGAATAATTAGACATAGACAGGAAATCCTGACCGGATGATCTGGAGCATAAACTGAACCTGTGTTGTCTTTCCTCCGTTAGACTTTCTGTTCCTGTGTGCTCAGATGAATGTTTTCAGCCACATGTTGATGGGATCAGAGTTTGAGACTTGGTGTTTTTCAGGGGACCTTCATGGAGTGCCAGCCGGACGTTAGCATCTCTCACCGTTTCCACCGGGCCTGCGCCTCGGTGCTGAAGGGTCAGAGCTTCTGTCCTCACTGTGGAGAGGAGGCCAGCAAGGCCAAGGAGGTCACCATCGCCAAGGCCGACACCACCTCCACGGTCCCCGAAGCACCTACACACGGTCCCGCCACACCCGGGGCCTCGGAGGGCCGAGCGGACACGACCACCGGGAGGTAAACTGCCGTCTGTTTTTTTACCAACGTTAGGACTGAAGAGGGAACTGACTGGGTCTCGTCGCTGTTTCAGTTCAGCTTATTTGGCTCCGGTGGCTGAAGTCAGTGGCAGGGCTGACAGCTCGCTCTCCATCCGCTCCTCCACTCATGAACCCGACGTCTCCGCCGTTCCCGGGTCGTCCAGAACCGCCTCTCTGCAGGCCGGGACGGCAGCGACCACCCCGCTGACCCTCCTGCCAGGACCTCCGAGGGAAACTCTGGAGAGCATCCTGGTCGCTCTGGACACGGAGAAGTGAGCTCCACCGCTGCACGGACACATTTAGAGGTTTTTCCTCCTAAATTACAAAAAATAAACAACTTTGTTTTTGATTTGTGTTTTTCTTTCAGACCCAAGAAACTTCGTTTTCACCCAAAGCAGCTTTACCTCTCGGCCAAACAGGGGGAACTGAAGAAGGTGGTGCACATGTTGGGTACGTTAGACCTCAGGTCTTTATAGTTTCTGATTTAACAGGATTCTCAGCTTCTACCACATCAAACCGTCGAGCATTAAAGCAAACTAGAGAATCTGCTTTTCCTGCTGAAAGCTGCTGAAGTTGAGCTGAAAAGGTTTAACAACAGAACTCTGTGTGAATAAAATTAAACGGCTGATTTTGCTGAGTTGGAAAACAAAAGTTAAAATCCAGAAGATTAGGGCTGCACGATATTAGGAAAACCTGCGATGTGCGATAACACTGCTTTATATTGTGATGACGATATGACTTGCGATATATGAACAAATACATATGTAGTGTTTATATCTTTCTGCTCTGAGTTCAAAGCCAAAAAAACAACCTAAAAAAAGCTAATCATTTCCATTCCAGCCTCATTTCCTTTTTAAATATGAAGAGACCTATTTAATTGACCAAACACATGAAGGCTCCATTAGATTGATGAAATACTTCAAGCTTCCGTCTGAATTACAAAACGCATAAATGCAAACTTTTGAGTCAACCATTTATTGCAGTTTATGCAGTTGTGATATGCATATTGTGATGTGATTTATTGCGATGACGATAAATTTTCGATATATTGTGCAGCCCTACAGTAGATGAATAGTTTGTTTTATAGATCAGAAATGTAGCTAAAATTAGCAAAAAAATGTTAAAGTTGCCAAAAAAAGTTGCTTAAAAGCAAAAAAAAGTTGAATTTACAAACAAATTTTTAAAAACAGAATAAAGCTGAAATGTAGACAAAAGAAGACATAACAATTAGAAAAAGGGCTAATTGGTGACCTGGAAATTAATGGGCCTCTTCTTTGCCTATAGAGGCGTCTAGCTGTGTGATTGGACACATTTATGTGGAATAGTAATTCATTTAGAGCTATTTTAGGGAAAGTGTTGACCTTTAACCTTGAGCCTTACCCAAATGACCTTGGAAATCAGTAGACTGTGTGGCACATGGAGTGGCCTGCTGTGAAGTTTGACCTGTCTGTTACACGGTTTTCATTTTAGAGATATTTAAGGAAAAGTGTGACCTTTGACCCTGTGACGTTGAAATCAATAATAATTGTTCCAGATGTCCAGCTGTAAAGTTTAACATTCCTACGTTACACGGTTGCAGAGTTAGAGCTCAAAAAAGATTGATTGGTTGCTTATTTTAGCTTTGTTAGCATTTTGTTATGCTAATTAGCTTTCAGCGTGGGGTGGGGATCATTTTCAGCTACTTGCCCACCTAGATTTAGCTCAGTGTGTTTAAATCTGATTCAGTTGAAGATGAGAGAACTTAATTCAGTATGAAACATATTAAATTATTAGAAAAGCAGCAGAAACAATACTAAAAGTAGCAAAAATAAGCTAAAGGTATCAGAAACCATTTGAAATTAGCAGACAAAACGTGAAAGGAGTGTAAAAAAATAGCTATTTAGCAGATAATCAAACGGAGTACAAAACGCTGTTTGTTGTAAAATAGCCAAAACAGCCAACATTTTCTGAAAAAAAGCTCAAATGTAGCTGAAAAAGCTGGAAATGGCAATGAGCATGTGTTGGCTGAATTAGGCAGAAAGAAGCCTAATGGCCACTAAAATGTCAGTTCACTTGATAGAACTAACTTTAGAAAAAAAGCAGCTAAACCGTAGCCAAAGTTGCAGAACAGAAAGCAACTGAAAGATGCATAAAAAGCTTAAACAGAAAGCACAAAAACGTATAAATTAGCAGTGTAGTTGGAATAGCCAAAAAAAGGCTTAGATTAGCAATAAAAAAATCAAAGCTAAAATTAGAAAAATCGAAGCTAAAATTATCAGATGAAGTTAAAAAAGCAGAACAAAACATACAAAGTAAAGATTTCTAAACTTTTTATAAACTTTCACACAAATATAAAGACGTGACGACTGACTCGAGACTTCGGCTGTTTTTAAACGTCGGCATCATTTATTCATTTTACCTTCCAGTGGACGGCATCGACCCGAACTTCAAGATGGAGTCTCAGAACAAGCGCACGCCGCTGCACGCAGCAGCCGAGGGAGGATTCACCGACATCTGCCACATGCTCGTTCAGGTAAACGCAGAGTTTCTCGCCCTGAACCGCTTCCTGTTTAACGCTAGCAGCTTACTGTAGCCGTCTGCCGCTTCAGGCCGGAGCCAACCTGGACAGCTGCGACGAGGACCAGCGGACTCCCCTGATGGAGGCCTGCGAGAACGACCACATGGAGGTGGTCCTGTACCTGCTGAGAGCCGGAGCCAGCGCCGGGCACAAGGTCAGTCAGCTCCACACAGAACCAGAGCAGAACTTTGTAAACATTTAACCTCTAAACTCCAGAAATGTTCCTGCTTTTATTTTCAGGACGTTGAAGGGTTCACCTGTCTCCACCTAGCAGCAAAGTCCGGTCATTATAAGATTGTGGAGCATCTTCTGCTGTCGGGACTCATCAACATCAACTGTCAGGTCAGAGCCACTTCCTGAAGAACAGGAGGAATTTAAATTATGAGACGTGTTCTACCTTTTTACTGGAATTGTTTTCATATTTTCAGTTCTGTTTTATTTGTCTTTTTGTTCTATTGTTCTGTTTTTAATATTTATGTTTTTGCTGTATATTTTCATATTTTAATCCTTCATGTATCAAATAGCTCAGCTCATTAAGGAGCAGGTTGCTGTGACTTCAGGTTTTTGTAGCTTTAAAATTAAAATCTACTATCTTTATTGATAAATCCAGTGCTTTATTGAAGAAATTCATTGATTTCTCCTAAATTACTTCAAAAACATTAAACTGGCTCCATTTTTATCTTCTGATGCTACTTTTAGGTTTTAGCTACTATTTTGCTACTTACAGCATCTTGCTAAACCTTTGCTACTTTTTAGACATCCTTTTCATGCTCTTAGCATCCAGCACGCTTTTGATATTTTTAGCAGCCCTTTTGCCACATATCAGTTAGCTTTTTGCTAATTTAGCTAGCCTCTTGTTACTTGTAATTATTAGTTAGCCTTTTGTTACTTTTAGTTTTTAGCTTGCCCTTTACCATTTTAAATTTTAGCTATTGTTCTGCTAAATGTAGCTTCTCCTATCCTGTTGCTGCTTTTTAGCTAGGTTTTTGACACTTTCTGCTACCATTTTGCTAAAGATGTTACAATATAATTAAATGCCTCTTTTTATTATCCTTTTGCTACATTTAGCTATCTTTTGTTGTTTTATCTAGCTTTTTTCTATTTTTAATGTTAGCTATTCTGCTACATTTAGCTTCTTCCTAGCCTTTTGTTAATTAAGCTAGGCTATTGATACTGTTGGCTACCCTTTTGCTACAATTTTGCTACTTTTAGCCTTTTGTTTTTAGTTTTTATCCAGCTCTTTGCTATTTTTAGCTATTCTGTTACATTTAGCTTTTTTTCTAGCTTTTTTTCTAGCTTTTTTCTAGCCTTTTGCTACTTTGATGCTTTTAGCCAGCCTTTTACTACATATAGCTTCTGGTTTGCTTTTTATTACTTGTTTCCTGTTATACTTTAGCATCTAGTTAGCCTTTGCTATTTCTAGCTTTTAGCAAAATTTATTTAGCTAAAATTTAAAAAGGAAAAGACTAACTAAAAGGGAAAAGTGGCTAGTGTTCTACTACTTTTAGCTCCTTGCTAGCCTTTGGCTGTTTTTGTTTTAGCCAGCCATTTGCTTTATTTAGCTTCTGGTTTGCTTTTTATTACTCTTTGATACTTTTAGCATGTAGCTAATTTTTTATTCCTTTTAGCTTTAAACACTCAGTTTTAGTTTCTTCTGCAAACATTCAGTGTTTTATTATATTTTTTCCAGAGAATCAAGTTTTATTTGTTTTCTTTACATGATTAGATACAATATTTCCCTGTAAAATCTTTATTTCTGTGAGGTGCTGATTGTTGATTAACAATAAAAGCAGAAATAAATCCTGCGCTGGTTGAGTTCGTGTCTTGATTGCAGAGATGTTTTTGTTCCTCAGGACGATGGCGGTTGGACAGCCATGATCTGGGCCACGGAGTACAAACACGCGGACCAGGTGAAGCTGCTTCTGTCCAGAGGAGCTGACATCAGCATCAGGGACAAGGTTGGGTCTGAACATTTATTCACACAAATCATTTATTATGTTTTATTTATAACGTCTCTCAAATAAATAATGTTTTCTGTTTAGGAAGAAAACATTTGCCTCCACTGGGCGGCGTTTTCTGGCAGCGTGGAGATCACGGAGCTGCTGCTGAACGCCCGCAGCGACCTGCAGGCCGTCAACATCCATGGAGACTCTCCTCTGCACATCGCTGCTCGGGAAAACCGCCTGGATTGTGTCAAGTAAAGACCTCCGAGGATTTAAAACTTTAACAGAAACCTCATCCGTTTCAGAGCCTGATTTCACGTGAACCGGTTTGTTGTCGGTTTCTGTCTCCTCAGACTCCTCCTCTCTCGAGGAGCCGATGTGTTCCTGAGGAACCGCGAGGGGGAAGCGCCTCCCGACTGCTGCAGCCACAACTCCAAGGCCTGGGCCACCCTGCAGGCCAACAGGAAGGAGAGGGACGCCAAGAACAGCCGGCTCACGCAGGCAGAAGAAAAACTCCTCCACAGGTGGGCTCCAGCTCTAAGCTGCACTTTTATAACTTCAAAACGAGACAAATAACTGAGGCGAGGCTGCTCTCTGTGCTGGCAGTGACGTGTCGTTGGGTCAGGAGCGAGTTCCCATTCCCTGCGTGAACTCTGTGGACAGCCAGGCTTTCCCTGAGGACTACAAATACATCTCAGAGAACTGCGTCACCTCCCCCATGAACATCGACCGCAACATAACGCACCTGCAGGTGAGTGGCCCCGTCCTGACGTGTTGCAGGGAGCCAAGCAGGAAGTGACCCGTGTGTTGTGTCTTCTTTACGGTGAACAGTACTGTGTTTGTAAAGAGGACTGCTCGGCCAGCATCTGCATGTGTGGACAGCTCAGCCTGCGCTGCTGGTACGACAAGGTAAGGACTTACCGCGCGCTTCTTTTCACGCGTTTTTACCGCGACGATGACGTGTTTTTGTTTTGTTTTTTGTAACACGCAGACCGGCTGCCTCCTGCCAGAGTTCTGCCGCGAGGAGCCTCCTCTCATCTTTGAGTGCAACCACGCCTGCTCCTGCTGGAGGACCTGCAAGAACCGAGTGGTACAGAACGGACTCAGGTACGTTAAAAAAAACCTTTGTGTTGAGTTTACAGCAGGTCTGCTGGGCTGCAGCTTGTTGGTGAACATGGAGTCTCTAAAATGTCTAAAAAATGTTGCTCATTTTCTAAAAGTGCCACATCAATGTAAGGGTGGGCGATATATCGAATATACTCGATATATGAAGAAGATAATTTATTTAAATTTATACTTGAGGAAAAGGGGCAGATATATATCACGAGGTATCGTGATATATATCGTGTATCGCGATATAGCCAAAAAATATCGGGATATAAGATTTTACTCATATCGCCCAGCCCTATGTACATGTTTAAGAGAATCAGGGTTCCCACGGGTCCTTGAAATCCTTGAAAGTTTGTGAATTTGAAGAAATGGTTTCAAGGCCCTGGAAAGTTTTTGAAAACAGCCAAAAATTACACTTGTCCTTGAAAGTCCTTGAATTTTTGGGGGGAGATTGAAGTTCTCTATTCACACGACTGATTTTCATCATCTGTAAAAAAAAAAATATATATA
>JAUBOC010000037.1:21767801-21779649 GCA_032275365.1 Anablepsoides cearensis | reverse complement strand
ATGTGTACAGCACTTTGTTGCAGCTGTGGTTGTTTTGAAAGTGCTTTATAAATAAAGTAGTAGTAGTAGTAGTAGTAAATAATTAGCACATAGTATGACTATTTGACTGGGGGGACTAATGGGGGTCAGCAGGTTCATAGGGATGGCCATTGCCCCCTTTGTTTCCTCCTTGTTGGTGCCTCTGTCCGTAGAACAGAACATGTCATTAATCCTCTCAGCATTAGAAACATTCAATCATCTAAGGTCTTCTGCATGGTAAGTGGAAACTTCACCATGGTGACCATTTGTTACCAACACATCCATAGACCTAAATCTACTGTTCTTACAATTCAGAGCCTTTCTGAGCAGCGTTAAAAACAACAAAAAAAGGTTTTAGCTTCTATGGATGGAACTACATCCTGAATCCCACCAATTACCCCATTAAATAGAAAAAAAAAAGAAATAACAAACTGTTTTTACGGTTTTTAATGGATTGGTTTGATGCCTGCAGCAAGGAGCAGCAGCGGTCTGCAAAGATCATGTCCGTGTGGGAGCAGAGGACCAACCAGCTGAGGAAACACAACTTGAAGACCAGCACCGAGGCTCTGTTTAACGAGCTGGACTCCGAGGAGCGCCTCCGGATGTCCACCTCCCTCCACCTACACCCCGACATGAAAACCCACACGGACCGGCCGCTTGTGGTGGAAACCAGCGACGGCGACAAAACCAGCTCAGGAGGTCCGGAGGAGCCGGCGGGTCCCCGACACGACGGGCTGGGAGACGGCTTCCACGTCCACTCCAGGAGGCATCACCGCCACCGTGACAAGAGCGGCGAGGTAGGCGACAGTCGAGGAGGGAGGCATCACGCTCATCATCGGAGAGAACACAACCCAGACGGGGAGAACCACCGGCACCCCCAATCCAGATCCCCCGAGAGGGATGGTAGTGATGTACGAGGAGGAATGGAGGAAAGAGGGCACCGCCACCATCACTCTCATCGAACGCCAAGAGACGGAAATGGACGTTTGGTCAACGGAGCTCAAGAGGAGAGCAGAGGGAGAGGAGAGAACAACGCAGAGAGGCAGATCAGGTACTCTCGTTTGGCCAAAGCTCAGTCTACTCTGACGGGAGACGACTGCAGGAGGAACAAGAATGGATCGAGAAGCTGCCGGTACGGCTCAAAACCTCAAGTTCTTCTGCCTCTACTCGTGTTCCCAAGTAGTTCTCTGATCCCACCTGCAATGATCCTGAAACAAAGTTCTTTTGTTCCCTCAGGGAGAGGCAGGCAGAAACCGAGGAGGACAGCCTCGCCGGCAGTCCGTTACAGCTGAAGAGGAGCAGTTTGACCCCCAGTGAAAAACAGGAAGACGTCGACAACCAGAAGAACTCCACTAGAGCCAGCCAGGCCGGACTCAACAGCAACGCTATCCACATCCCCGTTACAATCACCGCCCCGCCTGGAGACACCACCTTCATACCCAGTTAGTACAAAACACTCTGGATACTACTCACCAAGTTTAGTCCAAGTCCATTTATACCCATGAAAAACTGATGATGATGCAACAAAAAGTACATTAAACAACTAGTCTTCTTTAAAGACTGCAAAGTTTTAGTGGCTAATGGGATAATAGATGATAATAGAGTAGCAGTAATTCGCTCCTTAAACCAATAGTTTACATTTTGTATTCAAACCATATCCCTCTTAATGCTTTTTTAAATGGGTGCCATTTATCTTTTTGTGTTTTATTCCAGTGAACAACATTGATTGTGACAACTTCCAGCTCAGTGAGGAGAAGAAAGATCTGGAAGAGGAAGAGGAGGAGGCGACTAACGGGCCTCGGCAGATCCTCCCCTACAGCTCCATGTTCATCTTTGGACAGACGAACCCGTAAGCTCCAGCCAGAGGAACACTAAAATATATAACCAAACAGTAAAATATCTCTGAACTTAATTTTAAAGCAAACTTTTCAGTTTTGTTCTGACAAAACTCTGAACACCACGTTCTTTAAAGCCTGATTATCTACAATCTCCTGCATGATATGAATCTGTACACAGTTCTTTAAAACATCTAAGAAAATCCTTTGAAGTTGAGTCTGGCTCAGTCTGAGACGTGTGGTTGAATCTGAGGACCTAAAAGATCCTTTGTGTTGTTAATGTTGTGATGGTTTCATTTAGAACCTCAGCTGGAGCACAATGGTATGTATTAGGGTCCAAACATGAGGGTTTTGGAATAAGGTTACAAGAAATAAGTCATACACGAATCAAGTCATAAAATTGTCATAATCAAGTCAAAAGAATACTATAATAAAATCATAATGAAACAAAATGTCATAATACTACAAGGATAAAGTCGTAGTAATACCAGAATAAAGTTGTAATATATTGAGAATAAATTTATAATATTATGAGAATAACGTTGTAATATTATGAGAATAACGTCATAATATAAGGAGATTAAAGTTGTAAAATTAGGAGAATAAGGTCGTAATATTATGAGAATAAAGTCGTAATAGTATGAGAATAACGTCATTTTATAAGGAGAATAAAGTTGTAATATAAGAGGAAAATGAAGTCGTAATATTATGAGAATAAAGTCATAATATGAGAATAAAGTTGTAATATTATCAGATTAATGTTGTAATATTATGAGAATAAAGACATAATATTAGGAGAATAAAGCTGTAATATTAGGAGAATAAAGTCACATTATTAGGAGAATAAAGCTGTAATATTAGGAGAATAATGTCATAATATTAGGAGAATAAAGCCATAATAATACAAGAATAAAGTTGTAAAATAATGGGGATGATATCGCATTTATATTAGAATATTGTCATAAAATTATCAAAAGGAAATAAAAATAAAGTGTAAATAATATTGTAATAATAGAAGAATAAATTCCTAATTATTTGATAATAAAGCCATAATAGTACAAGATTATATATGTATTATAAGAATATTATAATAATACAAGAATAAAGTCGTAATAATACTGGAATAATGTCAAATAAGAAATATTAATTCACAATATTTGACTTTAGAATGTTGTCAGTGTTTGTACAGAAGTAATAATACATGAATAAAGTTGTAATAATACATACAAATACAAGAGTAAAATCATAATTTTCCAGAATAAAATCATAAAATAAAAAGAAAGAATTTTTAGTATTACTCTGGATCTAAAATCTTGATCACCGTCCTCATTGTTTCTTGAGAAACAGCAAAACATCTGTGAAAGATTTCATGGTTTTTTTCACATACTTGAAAAAAATACAATCTCATAGTCTGACCCTAACTCGTACGATAGTTTGTTGCAGTGCATAAAGCTTTTTATTTACCTGTTCAGACTGTCACCCGAGTGTACCTGGTGAGGGGTCACCGCTCCTTCACGTGTGTGTGTACGTGTGTTTGTGTGTGTCCTGCAGCGTGCGACGCCTGTGCCACTACGTGGTCAACCTGCGCTACTTTGAGATGTGCATCCTGTTGGTCATCACCATGAGCAGCATCACGCTGGCAGCAGAGGACCCCGTGCAGACCAACGCGCCGCGCAACAACGTGAGTGGAGCTGACGGCCGGACTTCATAAATAAATATCTGAGGGCAGCGCAGCAAACGCACGCAGACGTGGATTTGCATGATAATGTGCATGCTCAGTGCTCACACGAGCAGAGTGGGATTTACACACAGCTATGTCTCATCCGGCCTGATTCAGAGAGGAAACAGTTCACTCATGTTGACAAAAACATGAAAGAAAGGTTGTATATTCTTAAAACCCTTGATTTAAAATTCTTTAATCCGGTTTTTATTTTCTCATAGGAACAATAAGATTAGAGATGAGATACAGACGTGTTTTTACATTTTGCTGCTCATTAGCATTTGAGTCAGAGCCTGGGAGGGAAACTGAGGCGATGCTTCAGCGTGTGTTAGAGTCAATGTTTGTGCACAAGAGTCCAGAACCATCAGTCACACCTTGAACAGGTCCAGCTACCACTCAGTCAGCTTTCATCTTTATGTTGTGTTTGCAGGTGTTGAAATATCTGGATTACATTTTTACAGGAGTCTTCACTTTTGAGATGGTGATTAAGGTGAGAACTCGTCTTTCCCGCTTTTTCAGTTTTGTTGCTAAATTCTCTCCTGAGCGTTTAGACCCCACACAGGCAGCAGAGTCAAAGTCCATTCCTTTCTTACCAGATATAAGTTTTATAAATCAGAAATATTAATTCATGCTTTGGAGTTTGACTTTAGCTCAGCGGTGTCAAACTTATTTTCACTGAACCACATGAGCATCATGGTTGAGATTAACTTCATCTAAACACAAAACGTTCCAGAGCACTGCTAACAAACAATAACTGAGCTCTACCTGGTTATTCCTGCACACAAACAACATCTTAAAAACACTGAAAAATACGACTGATTAAATGTGAAATAAATAAAACAGAAATACTTTTAAAAGTAAAAGTAAAAATGTTTTACTCACTGTTGAGTTGTAAGAAGCTGACACTTACCACTTGTAAGTGGGATATTCCCACTTCACAATAAAACTGCAGCAAAAGTAGCTGGTGAAAATGCAGCATAACTGAAATTTTACTTGACAAAATTTACTAGCTGCCAGCTAATTTTAAATCTTGTGCACTGCAGCGCCACATAGTGTTGGGAGGCTGTAAAATGATCAACGTTCTTTATGGGAGATTTAGTTTATGGTCAATTCTGGCTTTAAAGTGTAGTGACACGTATGTCCTTCAAATACAAAAACGAAAGAAAGCTCATGATTTTAGCCATTTTATCACATAACTGTCATATTTTCTTTTGAATTTGTTTTAGCCAAAGTGAAACAGGAAGTGACATCAAAGGGGAACTCTTTAAGAAAAGTTTTTTTATTGAAACAATATTATCTGAACTCTGTCTCTTCTTCATCTCTCTAATAGAGACTCAAAATAATCTAAAGAAACATCAGATTCTTCTCTACACTCTGTTGTAGCAAATCTCTGTTCACATGCAGACTTTTACATCACTTCCTGTTACATCACATGTGAATATCTCAGCGACGTGAAACTTTCATTGCAATATGTTATTTATCTTTCTTAAAATGTATTCATATTTATTACAAAAATCAATGTCACAGCTACTTTAAAGCAGCTTATTTTAAGACATTAATACATCTTTTAGGCTTGAGTTTGAGTTTGACACAAACCATTTGTTTTTAACTAACTTGTAAAGCACGTTGGTGGAAATGAAACTGATAAAACTGACTCTGGACCTCTGGTTGACTGCAGATGATTGACCTGGGGCTGCTCCTCCACCCCGGCTCTTATTTCCGTGACCTGTGGAACATTCTGGACTTCATCGTGGTCAGCGGGGCCTTGGTGGCGTTTGCCTGCTCGTAAGTCCCCCTTTTTAAAAATGTCAACACATTCTTTCTTTGCAGCTCGTTAGTTTACGATTCTTTAATCCAGAACATGAAGCTCACTGACACCCTTCTGTTTGTTATTCTCTGTTAAACGGCTCAAACGGTCACTTCCACTTCTTTTTAATCTTTAAGGCTGGTGTTGGTGTTATAATTACAGCAGACTCCCTTTGGTTTTTGAGGGCTCTTGCTTCTAATTAATTAAAAGGCTAATTGGTTTAAACATAATGAAGAGGAAGCTGGAGGACTTTGTTTCACTCTTCATATCTGTTGTGGATATTTGACTTCATAATAAAGGACTCAAAGATTGACAGCTAATTAAATAATCATTTAAGCAGCAGTCTAACAGTAGCAGTAATATTACTTTCATTTTCCTACTTATTATTGTTTTATGACAATAGTGGAACACAAGGTTAGGCTCTTTGGAGCAGAAAAAACAAAAAACTTGTTTTCATGACAGTTTTAGACTTTATGACTCCAAGCAAAGTCCTGTAATCTTTATGGGAATTGTTAAAGATTCAGCCCAAAACAATGGGAATGATTTACGTCTTTGTGACAAACTGCTGGAAACAAATAAAAAATTTATGCTCATTTATCTGTTGAATTTCTCTGAAAATAGTCTGAACTGAAACTGTGTGGAATAAATCCAAATCAAAATGTTCAGCAAATTGAGGGTTAACTTGAGGCTTTAACTGTCTTTAGGGTTGATAATTATTTGTTAAATAAACACTTTTTTGTTCCTCGTCAACTGTGCTGAAACTTTTCTTTGTGTGACTCTGGCTCGTGTCTTCTCTCTTGCTGGTTCTCTTTGTTTTTTATCTGTTGCCGAGTCTTTTCCTTCACTTCTCCCCCTCCTTTTGTTTTTCTTTCCTGTTTTTCCTTCGGCTTCGCTTGTTTTCAGGAGCCTTATGGGGTAACGTGTCCTTCTTTTTTCTGTTTTTCAGTTTGTGTCCTCCTTCGTCTTCGGCAGACAGTTTACAAAATGTTTTGAGCAAATGTCACATTTTGTCGTTCCGCAGTTCTTATCATCACAGGCAGAGTCATGATTGAAGAAACTGACATTTACTCTGTTTTTGTTATATAACGGTGACTTCAGGTTACGTAAGTTTAATTACCTGCTTTGCAATTATCAGATATATTTATTTTTTTTATTTTTGCACAAAGCATAACAAGTTTAGCAGCTTAATAATTAAACAAAAAAAACTGCCAGAAATGATTTTTCTTTTTATTTAAGATGTAAACAACCGAATTGAGACATTTAAAAAATAAACAGAGTGAATGGCAGCTCTTTTATGTTCAACAAAATGACTTTAATAATAAAAAAAAAACATCATCATCTTCATCACTTCAGAAATTGTTGCATCCAAGCATGTTGTTTTGTCTGGTCTGCACAGATTTGTACCTTTAGTCAAATCGTACCTTTGCCGTTTTGGTCGATTTGTATTTTTTACTGCTGTTTGCAGCATTTAGAGTGAAATGTGTTCCAGTTTGTACAAAATGTATAAAAAGAGTACAAATTAAACTCCTTTAAAGGGAACTCTGACTATTTATTTCTGCTGTAAAAATACTGTAGATTGTTTTTATAAATGAAAAAAAAAAAGTCACACGAATGTCGCCATGTTATTTACACCACAAAGCATTCTGGGTAAATGATAATAAATACTAGGTGCTCCGCTGCGAGCTCTGTCCAGCTTGAAGGTTAAGTTTGGACAATATCTGACAATCAGCTGTTTTAAATGAAACCAGTGTGTTGGCAGAGAGGAGACGGTAGAAACAACTCATCCTGAAACTGAAAATGATGATGGAGAACAACAGAGCTACTTCATGGAAGGAGAACCTCCGCTAACCCTGTTAGCTTTTGCATTAGCTTTTCAGCTAATATTAATATTACCTCAGGAGCTAAAGCCATATAAATATTAGTAATTTATACATATATGGTGTTGGCTTCAGAGATAACAAATAGCAATAGCTACCAAGCTAATACATATGATGTTAGCTCCAAAGCTAATATATTGATAAAATATGTAGCATTAGCTCCCAAGCTAATATATATTAGTAATATACTGTATATGTATATGTCATTGGCTCTGAGCTAATAAATATACTGTTATCTCCTGAGCTAATATATATGGTGTTAGCGCCAGGGTTAATAATATTAACTCAGGAGCTAATTTGTTGTAGTAATTTATAATTATATAGCGTTAGCTCCTGAGCTAATATATATGGCATTAGCTGGAGCTATTGCCATAAAACACAGATTCTTGGACCTAATAATAATAATGACTCAGGAGCTAATGCCACATTTGTATTAGTAATTTAGAATTATATAGCATTAGCTTGGAAGCTAGTTTAGTAAACATCACATGTTGATTTCAGCCGATATATTGTGCAGAACATAGAAAGTAATACAAAATATAACTTTATTATCACACATAAAGCTTTTTAGTCTTGACTTGTTGAGTTTTAGTCTAAACTGGAAACCATCATCATCATCCCTATAATGCTTTGTGTCAGTAACAAAATGGTGACATGTTTTAGTAAAAAACGTAATAAACAAATACAATTTTAAGTAACTACAGTCCCGTCTGAAAGTGTTGGAACAGCAAGTCAAATTCTCTTGTTTTTGTTATTCACTGAACACATTTGGGTTTAATGTCCAAAGATGAGACAAGAGTTCAGAATGTCAGCTTTTATTTCCTGTATTTACATGTAGACGTGTTAAACCATTTAGGATTTATCACTCCTTGTATTACACCACAGCATTTTTAGGTGAGCAAAAGTATTGGAACAAATGATCTTAAAGTAAATAGCGTTTAATATTTGGTGGTATAACCCTTGATGCAATGACTGCCTCAAGCCTGCAACTTATCGACACCAAACTGTTGATTCTTCATTTGTGATGCTGTTCCAGGCTTTTACCACAGCTTCTTTCAGTTGTTGTGTGTTTTGGGGGTTTCTCCCTTCAGTTTCCTCTTCAGGAGGTGAAATGCTCTGTATGAAAAAAACTTTTTGTCACTGTCGCATGGCGTTACAACCACTCAGCAAGGGTCTCATTGACTGACCAATGAGCGGAGAGTATGCTACACACTGCAGTTAGCTAACATTATTTAAGCTTTGTCAGACGTTCCAGTTTTATATGACTCTTCACCAAGTGGTTAGTAAAAAAGGCAGCTTTATGGGAGTTTGTTGGCGCCAGGGTGAAGTTATCCGGTAAGTTTTTCCTCATAAAATTGTATCTTGGCGTGCGTTTGTTTTTCAATATGATTAGCATTGCAATATGTTTAGTATACACGTCTGTAATGCATATCCCATTTTTTTGCGAACCACCAAGAACCTTTACAGGAAGCCGTAGAAGAACCAATCAAAATTTGTGAAGACAAGCGACCCAAGAGCGCGATTTACAACGCTGCCGTCACTCTCGCGTGTCGGGTTTCACCCTGGTTGCGATGACAGCCGTTAATCGCTGTCATTTGTCGCTCCCCGTGTGTCGAGACCATTACTGATGTTCTGGGTTTTTATTCACAGCTTTTATTATTTTTGTCATCAACTGCTGTTGTTTTCCTTGGCTGACCTGTTGGGTGGTTGTTTGTCCAATGGCTCTGAGTCATTTTCCTTCCTCTTTCAGCTTTTCTTCCAGAGACAGCTCTCTGGTCTTCATGTTGGTTTATCCTCTCTAACAAGAAAAACTTACTTTATAGGTTTAAACTCAGGTTAAAAAGTAGATTAGACATGCAGAACTATTTAATGTTTGGACACCTGGTCAATAACAAACCTGTCATGTGTTCCAATACTTCTGCTCACCTAAAAATGCTTTAGTGTAATACAATGATAAATCCCTAAGTAGTTTAACACATCTACATGTGAAAACCAGGAAATAGAAGCTGATATTCTGAACTCGTCTCATCTTAAATCCAAATGTCTTCAGTGAACAACAAAAACAAGAGAATTGTTTTGTAGGAGGCTGTAGATGGTTTCATGTGTCAAAAACAGCAGCTTTTAGTAGAACAGAGAAATAACATGTGACAGAAGTCAGAGATCCCTAAAGGTTTATGTAACTAAAGGGCAGCTTTCCTTTTCTGTTAAAAATCTCCTTCACTTCCTGCTTCCTGTTCAGCATTTTGTCCTTCCCGTCACCTGACTCGTCACAGTCATACCATGAAGGTGTTTAACATCACGATTTAAAAATTAAAGGATCACCATGCATAAAGTCAGGATCCTGTGTTGTTTATATCTTAAGTTGTTTGTTGTGATAAACAATGAAAAGTTAATGAAGTTACATTGTTTTCCGTCCAGCTGAAGCCGTCTGTGTTGTAAGTGTGAAACGTTGACATCCTGCCTGAGTGATTTCTGCTTCCAGTGTTTATTTTATTGTCTTTATTTCAATGCCAGTGTATTTTGTTTTTGTTTTTGTTGTTGTTGTTTTTCTGTATCGTCTGCTTGCTTATCGTTTCTTTTCTTCATCAGATCGCAACAAAGCGTGGCCAGGTGGGAACTGTCCCTCTCTACCTTTTTACTTATTGACCGATCCCCCTTTTTCCTGACATTTAAACACACAAACCATCCTAATAAAGCTTTTCATCCCCAGGTGCTTGACCATTATGCCCTTCCCTCCTATCCTCCTGAGCCAATATTGGACAACGAATCTGAAAAGACAATATTGGGAACTCCATCTAATAGCTTTCAGAAGGCTGGTGTAAAGATTTAGTCAGTTTAAATGATTAAATCAGGTTAAATTTGTGTTGTGATTTGATTTATCCCCCTTTTTGTCTCCTATCTGTGTCTCATCTTCTTCTTTAAGCAGTGAGCTTAGAAGAAAGTCATTAAAGGATTACAGTTTCTATTTTAAATCCACCTAAACTGTCTCCAATTAAAATGAAAACAGTGTTTTTCTCTCACGACATAATGTGAAGTAATCACATAATCCTAAAAGGAGACCTTAGATCTTTTGAAGTGGAAAGATTACGAACAATTAATACCTTACCTGTTTCAGATGGCTTTCTGAAAAGCCTCAGTTTGAGCAGTTTTGTCAGAATTGAACTCCATTAGAACCCACTTCAAAACATCTAGCTCATAAAGATTGCCTCTAATTGCTGGTTGTTTGTCCTCCTGAAAGCTCTTCTGAAAGCCATTTGGAGACCTGAGTGTGGTGGGGGTCCTTGAACAGCAGGACTGGGTCGGACTCTGCAGACTGCATGAGAGCTGCATGCTGTGTAGTTAGAATGTTTCACTGTTGAAGAAAATGCCTCGAGCCAAGATATTAGGAACCACAGTTTTTTACGTTTCAGTGTTTTCTCTTCTCCAACTGTACATATAAATCTAATTTTAATGGTTCTGTTTTTAAATTACTCCGTACTTCCTTCCTCTGGCAGTTTTTAATATTGTTTGCAGGGACTATGAGGTGTCAACCAATCAGGTGTCTTTAACAGCAGAAATAAATAAAATAAAAACGTGTCATAAAGAAGCTGACTGGAACAATACGTGTTTAAATCCAGCACCTAATTAGTTATTTGTTTATCTTCAAGCTAATATTGGATCTTATTTGGCTAAAATGTTTGCAACCAAGTCATGATCTATTTGTAGCAAACCTGTAAAGGATCTGTTTTTGTTAGCGATAATTTCTTTAGCTATGTTCAGAGCTAGATTTTAGCTACCCTTTTGCTACACCAGCTTCTAGCTAGCCTGTTGTTATGTTTAGCTTTTTTATAGCATTCTGTTACTCCTCACCTTTACATAAAACTTTACTATTTGAAGTTTCTACCTAGCTTTTTGCTTGTTTTAGCTTCCAGCTTCCTTTGTACTACTTTTAACTAGCCTTTTAGTTATATTAGCTTTTAGCTAATCCTTTTTTTAATTTTAGGTTTGAGCTAGTCACTTGTTACATTTTAGCTTCCATCTTAGTTTTTTGTCACATTTAGTTTCTAGCTAGCCTTTTGCTACTTTTGGTGAGATTAGCTAACCCTTTTTTTTGCATTTTGGTTTTAGATAGTTGTTTGCTGCTTTACCACCTAACTAGACTTTTGTTACTTTGGATTTTAGCTAACCATTTTTTACTTTTAGTGTACATTTTGTCACTTTAGCTACTATATTGATAAAAACAAATTGTAAATTATAGCTTTTGCCACATTTAGCTTTTATCTAATTTTTAGCAACTCTGACTAGTGTTTAGTGTTTTGTTGCTTTTAGCTAGCCTTTGGCTTTCACCTAACTTTATTATTATTTTTTAGGGTATAGCTAGCTGTTTGTTGCTTTAGTCCTTTTTGACTTTCTGCAAGCATTTTGGAACTTCCGTCCGTATGTTTTCTGCCTTTTATCCGGGATCGGGTGGCGGGGGCGGCAGCCTAAGCAGAGAGGCCCCTCTCTCCAGCCACTTGGGCCAGCTCATCCGGGGAAATCCCAAGATGTTCCCAGGCCAGCCGAGAAACATAGTCCCTCCAGCGTGTCCTGGGTCTTCCTCTGGGTCTCCTCC
>JAUBOC010000037.1:21747656-21758014 GCA_032275365.1 Anablepsoides cearensis | reverse complement strand
TGGAGTTGAAAATGAAGGGGGTGGAGGTGTGTGGTGAGGGATGGGGAGAAAATAACTGAAGGAGCAAAAATGCTCCCACAGAGAGTCAGCTCTGATAGATAAATGTGGAGAGGGAGGCACAAATGTGTACCGTCACATCAAACCCAGGATTAAATAATAAGGGTAGTGTAATGAGAACCCACAACCAGGGTTTCCAATTTTAAATCCTTTCAAAATAAAATGCAATGACAGAGTTGAGTTGTTTAGTTTGTTTTATTAGAGAAAAGCAAAATTAGACTTTTTAAAGTATTTAGTTTAATACTGCATCTACTGAAAGCTTTCTTTACTTGAAGCACCAGCTTCTTGGACTGTAAATTTAGATTTTCAACCGATCACATTTTACAATTAAAAACCCTCGCCCTCCGTCAGTGAGTAATCCTCACAGGTTTAAGTAAAAACTGAAGGGTTTTGTCTTTTCAGGGTCCTGAAGCACTCGGTGGACGCCACCTACGAGGATCAGGGCCCCAGCCCGGGCTTCCGCATGGAGACGTCCATCTTCTACGTGGTCTACTTCGTGGTGTTCCCCTTCTTCTTCGTCAACATTTTCGTGGCTTTGATCATCATCACCTTCCAGGAGCAAGGAGACAAGGCCATGTCCGAGTGCAGCTTGGAGAAGAACGAGGTGGGGAAAGTGGAGATTTCAGTTTTATCCTGCAGAAATCGAACTTAACTGAACATCAAACATCACTAACTACAACATTGTTTTTGTATTAATAGTTACAAAAGAGCAAAGTCCGTGTACTTAAATATGGGTAAAAGTAGTACAATGAGTATTGTTACTATGTCCACGTTTATCTGACCTGATACTGAAGTTTATCATCCAACAACAGTTGGGGGCACAAGTTTTTGTTGCTGTTGTTTTGTGAGTCAAAAGCTGAAAAGTTCAGTCAGTGAGAAATCAGTCATGTGACTGGGACATAAATTTTCATATTTATTGGCTAAATGCTATGAATAATCATGATTAATTGTTTTGTTGTTTTTCACACCCGGTCTGCTTGTGTTTGGTCTTCCCCACAAACAGAGGGCCTGTATTGACTTTGCCATCAACGCCAGGCCTCTGACGAGGTACATGCCAGAGAACAAGGAGTCCTTCCAGTACAAGATGTGGAAGTTTGTCGTCTCGTCGCCTTTCGAGTACGCCATCATGACTCTGATCGCTCTCAACACGGTCGTGTTGATGATGAAGGTCAGTTTTTACCTCCTGGAAAGCAGAACTCTCAAATTAAAAGTATAAACTGTTGGTTTGTGACAGAAAGATGTCATTATGCAAATGTCAAATGAAACTTTCCTAACCCTAACCAATTCAAGATGGCCACCACAGCAATGGCTGAAAATCAGTTAGTTTTACAATATTCAGCTAAACAATTGTGTGGTAGTAGCTGAGACTCACCTTCATCACATACTTCGAGCATAAGGAAAAAAATATTTTTGTTTTTATTCTTTTAGCCT
Organism: Anablepsoides cearensis; assembly: GCA_032275365.1. Classification (NCBI taxonomy): domain Eukaryota; kingdom Metazoa; phylum Chordata; class Actinopteri; order Cyprinodontiformes; family Rivulidae; genus Anablepsoides; species Anablepsoides cearensis. The sequence continues at coordinate 21,756,526 of JAUBOC010000037.1, read as the reverse complement.
AAAATCAAAGTCATTTTCCCCCTTATTAATGTTTGTAATATTAGCAGCTAAAAGAAAACAGCAACACGTATGACCATGTTTTCAGTGTTGTGTGTTAGTAATACACCATTAACAGGCTAATGATTAATGACTCTCTGTGTTGTGCATCAGCTGAGAGGGGCTAAAGCAGCCACAGCTGACCCACCGCTGACACATCCAGCCTGAGATAATGTTACAGTTTCATGTCGTAATCGTCTGTTATCATCACAGCAGCAACACTCGGCCCACACAGACGCTGAAGTGGATTCAATCTGAGACATCTGGGGCCGACACATGAATTTTCACCTTTAATAAAAAAAGAAAAAACATATGAGTGGGTGTGAGCTGCACAGCTGATCCGATCCACCTGTTTGGTGTAAAAATCACTAAACGTGCTTTAAGCAGTTAATATCTTACCTGTTGTAGATAACATTTTATTGGACCTCAGTTTGGAGAAATTAAGTTTAATTCTGACTAAATTAATGAACTAAACCAAAAGGTTTTTGTTCTTTTGTTTTTGTCTTATTTTGAAATCTTAGAATTTCACTAATGCCTTTTTTTATTGATGCAGTGATTTTTCTTTTAGCTTGACTCAAAATGCTCTTGAAATTCTCCAGATGGAGTGAATAAAGTAAAAAAATTGACGTTAAGGACAACTAGAGAGTTTGCATTTCATGCTTATATGCAGAGTGAATGCTTAATGCTGAAAGATTTTTTGCTAAAAGCTGCCGAAGAAGCTGAAAAGGTTTAATAGCAGAACAGTTAATGGGAGTTAAATCTGAACAGCTGACTTTAGCTGAAAGTAGGAAAACAAAAGTGAAAAATCAGCAGAAAAATAGAAAGTGTGTCAGAAAAGTCTAACAGAGCAGAAATGTTGATAAAATTATCAGAAAATGGTAAATATTTGCAAAAATGTAGCTTAAAAGGCAAAAAAGTTCAAACTATCAGAAATAAGTTATAGGAAGGAAAAAGAAATTATGAACAATATATAAAAAACAGCTGAAGTTTAGTTGAAAGAAGGTAATACAAGCCAAAAAAGGACTAATCTGTGATCTTCACCTTTTTTTTTGTGAACTTGAACTCGTCATTGAAAGAGCACGTTTGGTGAATTTAACAGAGAAAAGCTGAAATGACCAAAACGTGTATTTAGTTGAATAAAGCTCAATTTAGCAGGAAACAGCTAAAGCATAGCTTAAAACTAAAAACATCTGAAATAAGCATATCAAGCTTAAATTTCCAATAAGAAGTAAAAAGAAGCACACAAAAGAAGTTAAAAATAGCTGAAAATGCTGAAAACAGCTAAAATGAGCAAAATGGAAGCTAAAAGACGCTGTAATTAACACAAAGAATTTAAAAAAGCGGAACCAGAACAAAAGAAAAAAATGAAAGATTTATAAACATTTTTTAAAGTTTTAATGATAAAAATTGCTCCATTTTTTCTATGTGGGAAAAATGGCAGAAAAATTTAAATATCTCAAAGTTTAAATTGCTGAAATATTAAAAGCCTGAATGTTCCGAAGGAGCTGAACATTTTGACAGATAAATAATTGAAATAGCACAAAAATTGTGGAATGAGTGTTGCTGAAAACTGTACTGAAGGAAAATGGATGTGAATAATGAGAACGCTTGATAAGAATATCAGAATAAAACAGACTTCCTGTGTTCAGACTGTGTTTTTGTCTTCAGTTCTACGACGCTCCACTCGCATACGAGTTGATGCTGAAATACCTGAACATCATCTTCACCGGCCTCTTCACGCTGGAGTGCATCCTGAAGATTATTGCTTTTAATCCTCTGGTGAGCTGTTAGGACCAACACGTTTCGTTGCAGAGCTTTTCTGTTTGACATTTAAATCTCTGCATGTTTAAAGCAACAGTAAAGCTTTCTGAATGATTCTGAGGAAATTAAAATTTGTGATTTTTCATTGGTAATTTCTTTTCACATAATTCATTAACAACGCTAATCTGTGTCAGTTTTTTCAAAATATCGTTTGCCTTTTAATTTATAAAAATATATTTTTCTACACATGTATTTATCCAGTAGTGGCCACACCTGACCAAAAAGTTAGCTTCACTAACTATTAATCCACTAAAACTGCTAACCACTTACTAATAAGCTAATGCTAACCGCTAAGAGAAAGATCAGTCTTTATCTCCTTTATCCTCCTCTTGGTTTAATTTAAAGGTGGGTGGGATCATCTGGCACATCAGTTCAAATCTGTTACGACTCTGTCTAACTTGTGATACTTCTAATTTATCTCTTACCGAATTAAAGTAGTTCATTGATCGAGTTTGTATTTTTATAAAAACACTTAGAAGTTAGTCAAATATCAAATACTTTCTCTATTTTATTTTGTATGTAGTCAGTTTTTTTTTATTCCTTACTTAAATTTTTTAATTGTTTTTTTTTGTTTGTTTGTTTTTGTTTGTTACTTTGGACGCTCTTAGTTTGAAGTTTAGCTGCTACAGATGCTAAATACTACTCACACATTCAGAACTTGTTAGAGCAGATAGAGTTTATATAATTAGAGATAAGTGGCATTATAAAAAAAGATGTTTTACACTTTTTAGTGGACTTAAAAAAGCAGAACTTGATTAACTGCTAACTGTTCTGCTGCTAACAGTTTCTAAAGTTAGCAACAAAAAAGATTCTCTGTTAAATGAGAAGCTAGTTCCACTATTAGTAGATTATCTGAACTGTGCCCAACACTGTATTTATCCTTTTTCCCCTAAACTTTTTTTTTTACTTTTTAATTATTTAATATGATTTATTTTTTATATTTTTTCCCCTAACATTCTGATTCACATTTTTCTCTTCGTTTCTGTCCATGATCACTTTTACTTTCATTCATATTTTTGAAAATGAGTTATTTTTTATATTCTTTTAATCCTCTTATCTGTTTTTATCTAGAAAATTCTTCTCTAATATTTGAATGTTTTTTCTGGATTTATGAAACATGGTACCTTTTTACAACAGCAATATTTGTTTCTAACTTAAAATGAAAAACTATACCTGTAAAATAGGCACTAAATCATTATTTTTCCTTTTAATATCTTTAATTTCTGCTATTTGATTCATTTAAATGCATTAATCTTCTGTATCTTAATATGTTTTGGGATTTTTACTTCCATTTTTTTGTGTTTTTCAAGTCTCACAGTTTCTTTAGTTCCAACGAAACCAAATAAATTTTAGAAGACGGTTTCGTTCTGACAGGAAGGTGTATAAATCCTCTCCTGACGTGGTGCCGTCTGGTCGGCAGCGAGGCGTTCCGTCTGTGGCTCTGATCCGTTTACAAGGCTCATTTATTAAATGGCTTTCCTCACACATCGCTTACCTCCACCTGTTCAGCTGCTAAGCTCACATCAGCCTTTTTAAATGCTCCACTGCTGTAGCCCTTCAGAGGAAAAAATAAAAACACCTGTGGGGTCTGGCACGAGCGTGCAGCACCAGGAACTGGATGAATGAATGATCTGAAGCCTTCAGGGTCCAGGCAGCAGATCGGCATTTCTTTATTTAGATATGAGAACATTTGTATAGTATATGTTCCAACACAGAACTAAACTCTGTTTTGTATTTTGAATTTAAAATTGAATCTAGTTAGATGGTCTATGTTGACATATGAGGTAAATTACATTTTGCAACAAAAGTGTGTAAACTTTGATGAACTCACGGACAGATTTGTGTCTTCTCTGTGTTTCAGAACTACCTGAAAGAACCCTGGAACGTGTTTGACTTTGTGACTGTTATCGGATCCATCACAGACATTCTGTTCACAGAAATAAATGTAAGAGCTGCAAAACAATACAAGAGAATATGACACAGTAAAATAATTAAAAACACAAAATGATACTAAATTATGAAAAACAAGTTATTGAATATGAAGATGAGATTGAGATTGAAGATGATACAGTAAAATACGATACAATACAATACAATACAATACATTATGTTACAGTACAATACGATATGATATGATAAAACATAATACAGAATTGTAAAGTACGATGCAATACATTACAATACATTACAATACATTGCAATACAAAAAAGTACAATTATGATACAGTATGTTATGACAATACAATACAGTATGACACAATAAGATAAAGTATAATACAAGACAATACAGTACAATAGGATACAGTACAGTACATTACAATAAAGTACAATACAGTACTGTAAAGTACATACAATAAAATACAATATAGTACAGTACAATATGATGAAGTGCAATAATACTGTACAGTATAATACAATATAAAACAGTACAGTATAATACAATACAATACAGTACAGTATAATACAATATAATACGGTACAGTATAATACAATATAACACGGTACAGTATAATACAATACAATACAGTACAGTATAATACAGTATAATACAATACAATACAGTACAGTATAATACAGTATAATACAATATAATACAGTACAGTATAATACAATATAACACAGTACAGTATAATAAATATAATACGGTACAGTATAATACAATATAACACAGTACAGTATAATAAATATAATACGGTACAGTATAATACAATATAACACAGTACAGTATAATACAATACAATACAGTACAGTATAATACAATATAATACGGTACAGTATAATACAATATAACATAGTACAGTATAATACAATACAATACAGTACAGTATAATAAATATAATACGGTACAGTATAATACAATATAATACAGTACAGTTTAATACAATATAACACAGTACAGTATAATACAATACAATACAGTACAGTGTATTACAATATAATACGGTAAAATATAACACAGTATGATACAATATAGTATGATATGATAATGTATAATATAATACAGTACAGTATGATCTAGTACACTACAGTACTCTACAATATAACAAAGTATTCATCATCTGAAATGTGAGCTGAGTTCTGTCCAACAGTTTCCATCACAAATTAAACTAAACTCAGTCCAAACCTGATCTTTACTCAGATCCAGTTTGGATGTGGGTAATTCTGTAGATTAAAGTCTGAGGCTGGTTCCTGTAGCTTTCTGTAGACCAAGGTCTGCTGTGTTTTCTCTTCATTAGTCTTCTTTTCTGTCTCCTTTCTTGCCTTTTTCCTCCTCATATTTCTGTTTGGCTGTTTCTATCATTTCCTGGCGCCTGTGCCCTCACTCTGCCTCCTTTGTCACATCTGACTCCTCTAGACGGTAAGTGGCTTTTCTTGTTGCCGGCTGAGTTTTTGTTTCCTCTCTTTTTTTTTGTTCAGCTTTCTGTCAGCGTGTGCGTCGACCTCTCATGGCGTCGTAGTTTAAAGTGTCTGTTAAATCTTCAATTTGAGAGGAAATAAAAAGAATCTGTGTGAAACGAGAACTTTGTAAATAGTTTAGTGTTTAAAAGCTTTTAAAAAGGGAAGAATGTTAAACAGAATAAATGTTTAATAGACACTAAATTTGGTCCAAAGCCTTTTTACATAAAACTATTCATGTCTTGTAAACATGTTTTACAAAATTGAAATTAGGCTTCTTTTTTGTTTCAGAACAAGATGATAAATTTGAGTTTCTTAAGGCTGTTCAGAGCAGCTCGTCTCATCAAGCTGCTGCGACAAGGCTACACCATCCGCATCCTGTTGTGGACCTTTGTTCAGTCCTTCAAGGTCAGTAAAAAATCAGAAATGGGTCCATTTGCAGTTTTCTAAACCCATCCCCATTCCTGAATTGTGACATTTCAGTTTGTTTCTGAGAACTACGGTACTTTTAATAGTCGGAGCACAAGAACCCTGTGTTATGATTTGTATCAAGACAAGGGGAGATACATATATGGCTGCAGTTAGAGAGGATGTGGAGGAAGGTAACCTCATGACACCTGGAACAGCCAAAACAAGAAGAAGAAGAATCATGCAGCCAAGCTGAACATTGGTCGATTCGTATCACCAGCAGAGCAATAGTTTCTCCTTTATTTACTCAAACAGTCACATCTGTGTGTAGGAGTATGAAGCCTACTAATGACTGAGTAAACAGTGTTTGTTTCAGAGTAAGAGATAAAGGCACTTATTTCTGGAATTGCAGATAATTAGCCCCCTCAGAGTGGAACTGATTTACTGTGGCATAAATACAGAGGCATTAAAAACAGCCAGCGGAGCGGCAGCCCCCCCAAAAAAGAAAAACATGCTGCTGGATCCCTTTGTGGCTTCTCAAATCGAACTAAACGGCTCTCGGCAGACGGCGGCTGGGATTTGTTTTCACGCAGCTCCGCTCCGCTCTCCAAATCCCCCGAGACAGGCTGAGTTGTGTGCGGAGCGCCGGGGCCAGCAGCCGAGGGAGTGTATAGCAGGTTTAATGTCAGCGGTGAGAGCTTTTAAGCCCCATAAAAACGGACAGTAGCTGCAGAGTCTGAAAAGGTGGCTATTTAATTACAACAAGCGTTCGCCGTCTTATAAATAGCCGGTTAAAGTGATCAGTGAGTTGAGTTGCTCCGGCTCTTAAATAAGAGCGGAAACTGCTGCCGAGGAGCTCATCCTGTGTGGAAAATCAGATCTGAGTGCACAGCATGGTGGGGAGGAGTTAAGTCTGTTTGTTTTCAGGCCCTGCCGTACGTCTGCCTGCTTATCGCAATGTTGTTCTTCATCTACGCCATCATCGGGATGCAGGTGAGCTGGACTCAAGTTTCAAAAGTCTTCATTTCGGTATCTCTGAACCCAAACACTGATGTGATCAGTGTGAATTAAAGATGTTAACAAGTAGGGCTGTAACCATACATCAATCCACATCAACACAGCAATTAAAAGGTTAATGATTCAATAAAAAAAAGATCCATATCGTCATCATCATATTGATCTCAGATTTGTGAATTCAAGTAAAATCGTATCGTGACAGTTTTTTGATATCAATAAATATTGTATCGTCATCCAAACAAACTGATATATTATTGTATTGTATTGTGATGAATCTGGTGATTTACACCCCTATTAACAAGCAGTGATGGCACAAATCTGTTTATCTGCTAGTAGCAGAACTAGCTTCTAATTTAGCAGATTAGCTTTTCAACTATCTTTGGAAACCGTTAGCGGACAGATTACCATCCGCTAATTTAGGTTCCACTAATTTTAAGTCCACTAAAGTGTAAAATTTCCATTTTTATGACATTTATTCCAAATTAAATAAAAAATATCCCTTCTTACGAGCAGTGCAGGACATGTTAGGCACCGTGTGTAGCATGTAGCATCTTTAACAACTAAACTTCAAACTAAGAGCATCAAATAAAACAAATGTAATTTAACAATGTTTATGTAACAAATATGACAATTAACTGTGTGTAGAGAAAGTGTTTGTTATTTAATTGACTAACTTCAAACAGTATTCATAAAAATAAAAACTGCTTTTATTCTGAAGGGGTAAACTGGACGTATCAAGTTAGACAGCTTTTGATTGGCGGATTTGCCACAAATCCCACCCACAAAAATCCCACCCACCTTCAAATTAAACAAATGAAAAACAATCAACAGGTTTGCATCAATTACACCAATCATCTTAGCCATTAGCATTAGCTTCTACAAATTTTTTTATATCTGTTTAGCGTTAGCTTAGCTAACGTAGAATACGTTGAATAGTGGTTAGTGAAGCTAACGTTTTGGTTAGCTGTGCCCACCACTGTTAATGAGGAATCCTCTTATTTTAACGTGGTTACATTTTTTTTACAACTATAACACTTTGCCATCAATTGATGCCACTTTTCCTGTTTTGTTTTTATCAAATTTTCAACATTCTACATCATTGGCAGTGAACAAACATCGCCCCAGCATCTACCTTTGACAAACTAATAAAAGAGAGGCTGCTATCAAGATATAAAAATGGCCAAATGGGTTTAATGATTTAAACATGAAAAAGAAAGATTTAAAGGAAACAATTATTATAAAACCTGAAACAAACTGATTGTTGACCATTTACCTGCGCTCCTCAGGTGTTTGGTAACATTAAACTGATTGACGAGACGGCCATAAATCATCACAACAATTTTCAGACCTTTTTCCACGCCCTGACCCTCCTGTTCAGGTAAATCTGAAAACCCCGCTCGGTCGGACTAGATCCCTTCTGTGTGTGAAACACTTTGATGTCTCTTCATCAGGAGTGCGACAGGTGAGGCGTGGCACGAGATCATGCTGGCCTGCCTCAGCAACCGGCCGTGTGACGAACTCTCGGGAACGTCGGGGAAGGAATGTGGAAGCGACTTTGCCTACTTCTACTTCGTCTCCTTCATCTTCCTCTGCTCCTTCCTGGTCAGTCTCAGGGAATCCGACATTCTGATTGAGTAAAAATTGTACGATGGTTTTATCAGCTGTTAAGACTGGATTTTCTTGCACTTAAAGTGCCTGTGACATCAAATTTTGGTAATAGATATGAATACACCTTTGTAAGTAGAACAATAATAGTATATTTAAAAAAAAATCATGTTGCTGAGATGAACAATTGTTGAGATATTTGTATGTGAAGAAACAGGAAGTGATGTGAAAGGGGAATGTTGAATGTGAACAGGTCATTGCTACAACAGCTAACAACACAGACTGTACATCTGATCATTTTTTTATTTATTATTATTTTTAGTCACTATCAAAGAGATGAAGAAGAGTCAGTTTAAATATTGTTTTAATACAAGAAAGTTTAAAGAATTCCCTTTTGATGTCACTTCCTGTTTCACTTTTACTGAGCCAAGTTGAGAGGAAAACATGTCAGTTATGTGACAAAATGGGTCAAATCATGTGTATTATGTCTAGTTTCTTTAAGGGATCCCGGATTAGTTGTAACATTAGACTTTATTTGATAAACATTTATTTTAACTGTAAAATAAAGACTGTAAAAATAATGTAGG
>JAUBOC010000037.1:21708954-21727968 GCA_032275365.1 Anablepsoides cearensis | reverse complement strand
CTTTTACCAAAGTAATTTTTGGTAAGATACTTGTACTTTTACTCAAGTATCACTTTGTGGTACTTTATACAACACTGAACTCGCTCCACTTTCTGTTCAGGAGCCGTTTGAAGCGAAGCAGGTGGAGAACGTCTCCGACACAGAAGGATACCCGAGCCTGGAGGGCCACGGCCGAGCAGCTTCTCTGCCCCGGCTCAACGCAGAGTACTACGTAAGCTCCGCCTCCCTGCTCTGTGCTCTCATAGCTGTAGATTCACTGTGGAGACTCTTTACTTGGTGGGATGATGAAACAAGCAGCTGAAGTGACTGAAAAAAGGCTGACGGGGAGCTGAAGGAGAGAAACCGAGCTGTGTGTGTCGGCTCACATCAGCTCAGCCTGCTGACCCCGGCCTCCAGCTGTCTGATGGTTCTACAGGAGAGGATGTTCAGAACAGAACCATTACTTTGATTTTCCTTAGATTATTAACATCAAACATCAAAATATAATAAGAACACATTTAAACCAATCCTTCAGTCCTAACTCAGATTAGACTGAAGCCTCAGATTCACTAGTCCAGGTATTTTATTCAGGTATTGTACTTTATTTTTCTCTGTTCACACATTCTAACACACATTTCAAACTCAAGGCCCGCAGGCCACATGTGGTCCCCACATCATTTTATTTGGTCCATGAGAGCATCAATGATGTAGGCTGTGTCCAAATTCAGATGCTGGGTCCTTCGAAGCAGCCCCTGAATCTGAATACAGTCGTTTTAACATCTTTAAATAATCTGCTTTAATGTTAGTATTAATTATAAACTACTATTTTTTACCCATACCGGGTTCAAGGTGAGATTTGCTGTGTAAAATCTCCATTTCGATGCATTTTCACCAGCTACTTTTGCTGGGAAGTGGGAATTTCCCACTTATGAATTGTAAATTTAAACTGGAACACCCCTCCAGTGAGAATTCCCTGTCGGAAGTTCAGAATTCAGGATGGCAGCTACTCACCACAACTCACCAGTGAGCTAATCTCTTTTTTTTTTTTTTACTTTCAGTAGTATTTATGTTTTTTTTTTTTTTTTTTTAATCAGTCGTACCATGATGCTCATGTGACTTACCTGGTCTGACAGAAACTCAAACATCAACAACAGCGAAATCAAAATACTCAAAATAGAATTCTCAGTTCAGCTAGGAGTCTTTTTTTCCAAACCTAAATAGAGTTTACTATCAATTAATCTCATCTCCAGAGGATTTAATCATAACTTCAGGATGAAATGAGGCTGATGGCAGTGGTTTGTTTTGGTTTTTACAGCACAAATCAAAGCTGTGGAGTTAATTAAACTTGTTTTTATGTTGTGGATTCAACCACAAAAACTGTTTAAAACAGAAACAAGTCAGAGTTTTCCAGCTTCTGTTTCATTTTATTTTGAAAGGAGTTTAAAGCAGAAACTAAAAATAGTGACTAAAGTAAAAATGGAAACTTTAAATTTCTAACTTTTAATCACTTTTTTAATCATCTGGAATGATGGGCACTTTGACAAATAGTTTGTAGTTTTTAAATTTAACAGTTTAATTCATTTTTGTTACCAATACAAATTAAATTAAACAATTTGTGCAATTAATAAAACAAACTGTTTTATAACAATATGAAAGAATGAAGAATATGAAAGTATAAATCTCAGCTCTAATGTTGTTTTATTAGACTTAAGTTTTGGATCATTTCTCCTCTGGGACATGAAGCATGAGCTCTTCTCTGCAGCACATCCACGTCTCCTCAGGATGAATTTATTGTTTCTGGATCCTTTTTCATGTCAGATTCTGTCAGTTTCTGTGGTTCGTTCGTCACTCTGTCACTAATTTATCCCACAAAGTCTTAACATGAGCTCTCCTGATTTTTATGTTGCATTTTTTTTCCCTCTCTGCCTCTTCTTCTCTCTCTGAAGGGTTCAGGCTGCCGTTATTCTGTCGTCACTTTTTAACCCAGAAATCACACAAACCACCAACACACCCGGATACTTTAGTTTGTATCAATAAAACAATGCCTGATAAAATGATTCAGTGTTTTAAAAGTGTAGTAGATTATTATTTTAGTGGCAGTTTAACATGAATTTATACCTTTTTTTTAAAGTTTGACATGTTTGCATTAAACTAATGTATCTGTGGATTTAATGAAATCCTCAGAAAGCTGATCCAAATTAGTACAAACAAAAACTGTTAGTGTCACAGATACTGAAGTAAAACTGTGTGGTAGTTACTGAGAGGCACTAATACAAGAAGACGAGGGCCACAGAGCAAAAATTTGAGTTCTGACATTTTTCCAATTCTGAAAAAAAAAAAAAATCAGAATTTAGACTTTTCTCCTTTTTTCTCTGAATAAAAAAAATGTCAGAAATCTGAGAAAAAATAAGAATTCTGACTATAATCTCCAGTCTGTTTTATTTTAACTCTTTTTAATTATTTTTGTAGAAATCAATTTAATCTTAGAATTCTAAATTTCTCCAATTCTGAGAAAAAAGTCAGAATTCTGATGTAAATCTTGACTTTAGTCTAATTATAATCACATAATTTTGATTTTAAACTCAGAATTTAGAATTTTCTCCATGGAGAAAATTTAAATATTTTTATTGCATAAATGTTTCTCAGCATAGCAATTCTGAGAATAAAAGGCAAACTTCTGACTTTAATGTCTGAGTTTTTAATTTTTACTCAGAATTCAGAAGGGGAAAAAAAAGTCAGAATTCTGACATTTTTCCACTTCTGAAAAATAAATAAAAATTTGACTTTAATGTCAGACTTCTAATAAAAATGTATATTTTGCTCTGTTGCTTTTATCCTCTTGTGTATTATTCCAGATTCTTTATGAAGAGATTGATAAATAGTTTATTTTTTAATAAGAAAGTTCAGAATAGCTCCAGCCTCATCCTCCTGAAGTCTCTCTGTCTTCCCCTCTTTGTGTTTTCTTTTGTTCCTTACTCCGGTGCTCACTGCTAATGTTTTGCCCACCTCCTCTTGTGTGTGCTGTCTGATAGCGGAGCCACCCTCGCCACGCCCCCGGGACCCACCTGGCAGTATGTACCACCTGTTGTGCCACCTCTTTTATCGCTCCTTCTGTCCTCCTCTCGTCCTCTCCTCTTTACTTCCTGCTTTGACCTCATGGCATCACACAGCTCACACCCTCCAGACTCCACCGGTTGTTTCCATAGAAACATCCAGCACACCTTTACATCCTCATTAACGACATACATCCTTGAAAAGGTACCTGTATGTGTGCTCGGGCTACGTCGCTCCAGCAGTACGGTGCTACACTTTGGTCAGGTGGTGTTTGTGTTGATGTTTGTGTCGTCACGTGAACGGTGGAGACGGTACTGCTGCTCTTCTTCTTCTGTTTTCTTTTTAATACTTCTCAATTTCAGTCTTTTAACGTTACGCTGTTTCTTCTAATGTTCAGTCTTAAAATCTCATCTCATTCTGAATGCAGAAGCAACAAAATAAGTCTTTTTTTTGTTAATCTCCTGAGTCTTTCAGTCTTTAAAGGGATCCATGATTAGTTGTAAATTTAGACTTTACTTGATAAACATTTATTTTAACTGTAAAATAAAAACAGTAAAAATATTGTAGGCTGTTTAGTTTTGATAAATTTTAAACTAAATTTTAAAAAATATATTACACGGACTGAGCCATTTTATTTACGGAAATATGGCTGGAGGACAACAGAGCTGCTTCATGGAAGAAGAACCCCAACTTGGCCTTCGTGCTAGCGCTGACGCTAGCACCATATATGAATTAGCTACACATTCTCCTGTTTTCACTGAGGTTCTCCATCTACATGACAGAGAGGGGAACACAAAAATGACTCAGCCTGCAACTGAAAATGTGGATGGAGGACCTTAGTTTAGCTTGTTAGTTTGTCGCGCTAGCACCGAGCTAACACATATAAGGCAATATAGCATCCGAGCTAACACTAAAGCTAACAGGCTAAGCTGAGGTTCTTCCTTCATGAAGCAGCTCTGTTGTTCTCCATCCATATTTTCAGCTGCAGGCTGAGTGGTTTCTACCTTCTCCTCTCTGTCAACGCTCTTTAGTTTCATTTAAAAGAGACGATCATCAGATATTGTTAAGATTAACCTTCAGGGTGGATATAGCTGCTAGCAGCCTCACATTGAGGACCTATCAATGTCATCATTTACCCAGAATGCTTTGCGTGTAAATAAAATGACTCGGTCCGTGTTAAAATATATATTTAAAAAAATTTACAAACTTAAACAGCGTACGGTGTTTTTACAGTCTTTATTTTACAGTTAAAATATGTTTATCAAATAAAGTCCAATGTTAAAACTAATCATGGATCCCTTTAAGTGAAATTTTGAAAGAATGTTTAGTTTGGGTCACCATTTCTTAGTTCTTTAAAGGTAAGATTTTAAGACTAAGCTAAATAAAATGATGTTTTATTCTTAATGTCATGTGGTATTGTCTGTAATTGCAGCAACAGATTATACTGTGAGATAAGGACTAAAAGGAACATAATCCACCCGATATCTGCCATAAAAATTAACTTATAAAGCATAAATCTAAGTTTGGAACCAATTTGACCCAATAAAAAACAAATGTTTTGCATAATTCTCCACAATTTCCAAAGATCTATCATCATCTGTTTGTATTTTCACAAATTGGATGAAAATTTCCCAATGTAGCTCCAGTTCCTTATCTCACCAGTTTGGGCTTCTGGTAGCTCGGCTCGTCTTCCAGGTAAGAATCAGGTGAGATGAGCGTCACCGTCCTTCAGCCGAAAGAAAAATTATTTACACAGAAAGTGAAATTATAGGTAGAAACAAAATTATTTATCCAAGATCAGTGGTGGGTACTAGCTTCTTATTTTAGCAGATAAGCTTTTTTGCTAACTTTGCAAACTGTTAGCGGACCGATTAGCTTCTGCTAAATTAGCCTCTGCTAACTTTAAGTCCACAAAAAGTCCACAATTGTAAAACTTTTTTTTGTCATTTATTCCAAATTAAAAAGAAATAATAATAAAAATATGTTCTTACTAACAATGCTGGATGTGTCAGGCACTGTGTGTATCTTTAGCAGCTAAACTTCAAATTAGCTAAAGGCTGGTATTTGCATGTCTAGGAAAAAAAAAAGATATAGAAAAAAGGGTTTTTCAAATTAATTACCTCTGCTAGTACTATTTTGTACTATTTTTGACTTGTGTATAATTTTGCTTTATATTTTACTTTGTAAAATCCTGTTAAATTAACCTAAATGTATTCTGTGATAATACTTTATCTATTAAAATGATGTAATTATTATATGAATGTCCATTATAAGTATGCCATTTTATAACATGTCTCATCTTTACAACAAAAAAATAGGTTTGAAAATCCAATCAAAATTGACCAAGTTATGGTTATTTAAGTAGTAAAACACAACACACATTCATGTTAAGAGTGGGCCAGCTCCCCGACCCAAGATGGCTGCCGTGTGAGGACGTGGACCAACAGCGGCTATGACTTATCTAGCCTTTATATACCTATGTCTGTTTAGCAGTTAGCGTTAGCTTTGACTATTTTATCTGATTAACAATTAGCGATAGCTTTGACTACCACTGATTGGGAAAGGCCCTCTGTGTGACCCTGTAATGGATTTCCAACCTGTTCAGGGTGTACCCTGCCCCTCACACAGTCACTGCTGGATCTGGGCCCCAGTGACCTCCTTAACTCTGAAAGGAAGCAGGTATAGATGATGGATGGATAGTTTGCTGAATTGAAAAAAATATTTATTAGAAAAATCTAGAAACACTTTTGAACAAAACAATTTAACAAAATTTGGTAGAAGTCATTAATAGAACAAAAGGACTAAAGATCTAAAAGACTCTAAATTAAGAAACTTTAGTGAGATGAGTCTGTCTTAAAATCAGGAGGACTAATCAAGAACTAAACAAAGACCTGCAATAATGCTGAAACATGTCTAATATATCAATACCTAAAGTACTTGTGTGGCAACACTAGTAGGACAAAACTTCTTCTCCTTGCAACCAGTTTAAAGCTGCTTATCACCACCTTCTGTGTAGAGATGTAGTGTGTAATTTAACAGTGTGTCAGTGGAACAAAATCAACACAAACTACACAACGTGGGCAAAAAGTGACTAAATTCTTAAAAAATGATAAAAAATAAATAATGTAGGATTTTTTTTTTTTTCAACTCAAATGTTCCTTTTCATGCCCCGAGCATTCACTAAAATTCACTCTGTGGTTCATGAGATATTTTAAATTAGGTGTGTTTCCATCTACTGGTTTGTAGTGAATCAATCAGGCTACACAAAACATAACTAGGTCAAAGCTTGACACTACGTCTGGCTGTAATAAACAGGAAGTAGAGGTTTCAAACTAGCAGGAACCACTCATTTCAGGACAGTGGAGAGATGTTTTCAGGAATGTGTTGCTATCAGGAAAGTTGTATTTTATTCGGTCAAATTAACTAGTATTGTCCATGTTACATGCTGTCTGGAGACGTAGAGAAAGAAATGCAATTCTAACAGGAAAATCCAGAAAAACACAGACAGCGGGAGAAGCTATTCATACTTGTGAGATAAATGTTTGCTACATCAGAACTTATTTCACAAAAGTGTTTTCATCTCCCCTTTTGCACCATTTTTTTGAAAATCCAATGAGAGTTTTTTTCAATTTTTTCTGTTTCCATCAACTTTTTCTAATGTGATGCTTGCAAAGATGGAAGATGACAAGTAAGATCAGTTTGCAGAAATCAAGTTGCACTCTGAGCTGCAATTGAAAACAATTTATTCAAATTTCACAACTTAGTTTTAATACAATGTTCATTGTTGATGCAGCTGATCACAGGCCCAGGGATTTTTACAATGTTTGAAAGTGTCCTCATGTTGGGTGAGATCTCCTTTTCTTCTGAAGCTTTGTTGACAAGAATGACATCTGTAAGGCTTCTCTCCAGAGTGGATAGGTTGATGCTGTTTCAGATTACTTAACCGACTGAAACTCCTCCCACACTCGTCACAGCTGTGAGGTTTTTCTCCTGTGTAGGTCAGCTGATGGCGTTTCAAATCGTTTAACTCAGGGGTTCTCAAGCCATTTGGGTCTGGGGACCCCTTACAAGGGCGAAAATAAATTCCTCATAAAACCCATGCTGTTTTAAAAGCTATTTTATTGTTATTTCAACCTCTAAATTCTATAGAAATATATATTTTATTAGGTTTATTATGTTTGCTTTATTAGTTCATTGTTCTCCATGCATTTTAAAAAATAAAAACCAAATTAACATTTTAGTAAAAAAATTTTGAGGACCCCCAAGATACCTCTTGCGGACCCCTGGGGGTCCAGGGACCCCAGTTTGAGAACCTCTCTCACACTCGTCACAGCTGTAGGTTTTCTTCCCAGTGCTGGCAGGCTTATCCAGAAGTCCAACACTTGACTCCGCCTCTTCTTTATAATCAGATCCTTCTTGTTTGTTGGTATTCTGTCAATCAAAAAAACAAATTTAGAGATTATTTTTTCATATATATATATACTGATAGATAATGTGAGGTCCTCCGTTTACATGACAGAGAGGGGAACGCAAAAATGACCAGAGAGTGGAGAGGAGAAGGCAGAAATAATTCAGCCTGCAACTGAAAATGTGGATGGAGGACCTCAGTTTAGTTTGTTAGTTTGTCACTCTAGCACCGAGCTAATATATAAGGCAATATAGCGTCAGAGCTAACACTAAAGCTAACAGGCCCATAACGGGGGCATGGGCTGGTTGAAGGGCTTGAAGAACTCATGTTCTCTCGGTGCACTTGGGCTTCCTCCCACAGACCTGAAACATGACTGTTAGGTTAGTTGGTAAAAGTGTGAGTGAGAGAGTGAATGGTTGTTTGTCTCTATGGGCGTTTCCCAATCAGTGGCTCCTCCCTCCTCATCTCTTTAGCTGTTTAGCATTAGCTTTGATGATTTTTTTTAGCTATTTAGCAGTTAACAATAGCTTTGACTTATTTATATGTTTAGTGTTAGCTGAGCTAAAATCCTTGTTTAGCGGATTAACTTTGGTTAGCTGTGCCCACCACTGTCCAAGAGCAAAGAGGTTAGAACTTAAAATCTGAAAGGATTACTTATACTACAAAGTAATAGTTGCAGTTTTACATATTAGGAGAGTGCAACGTGAGCAAATAGCTGCACAATTTATTCAGAATTAAAAGTGAAGGCCGGTGTCAACCCCACCAACGCTTCTCTGTTTCTTGATTTAATAAATGTGTTGATTTTTCTTCATCTTTCCAACATTTATTTAAAAAAAGCAAAAAAAAAAAATCAGTAAGTTTATTGATCCAGTACAAAGATTCGGGTGAAGCCGCCTCCTCCGATGCGTCTGTTTTATCGTTTTCCCCTCTCTTCTATCTCCCCGCTTTCAGCCGATCGTCGACCTCAGCCCCATAAGGCGTTCGGCGTCCTCGCTGACGCCGCAGCGCCACCAACAGGAGGAGGCCGGGCTGAGGAGCTACGACCTGGAGCGCGTCGATGGGACCCAGCCTCCCACAGACCCGGAACAGGTCCAGGACAGAGCCCACCACCATCACCACCACCACCGCTGCCATCGACGTCGGGACAAAGACAAGAAGCCTTTAGAGAAAATGTCGACGGTGCCGCCGTCCAGCACCGTCGGTGAATATTTGAACTTTTTTATTAAAAACGTTACAATTCATTTTCACTTGTTTTAGAGATTAAATTGAAGGTTTAAAATCCTTCTTCTTTAAGCAGAAGAGTCTTCATCACAGTCTTTATTAGAGGTCGTCTGGTGAAGAGATGAAAGCCTGAGAAGTTGGTGGTTTCTGTTGTCTTGTTGAAACAGCAGAACCTAAGAAAGAAAAAAGAAAGATCAGATTATTACAAATAGATTTGTGTTTTTGCCATCACAGGTTTCATCTGAAAACTAGAGTTATTCAGAACAGCATAAAAGTCCACCTGATTACCACTTGCAGGTTCGTTTACGGACCCCCCAGACGAAGACTTGTCCAGAGAGCGAGCGAGGGAGCGTGAACGCAGTCGCCCCCACGAGAGGAGGCACCACTCCTCTGCAGGAGAGAAGCAGCGCTACTACTCCTGCGAGCGTTACGGCAGCAGGGAGCAGTGTCACACCAGGTCAGCCGGCCCCAGCCGGTCCACGTCTCCAGGAGAGGGTCAGGACTCTGAATTCCTCAAACAGGTCAGTAACAGGAAGTGGTCCTCACAGCTGGACCCTGAAGAGCTCTTAAACCTTCTTGTTTGTCATTAGGGACTTGGTGCTAACCTGGGGATGAATCTGTCCGCGGCCGACTGATGCTGCTGTTAAGTTCTGGATATGTTCAGTCTCTTAAACTGTTTGGGTCAATTATAACAACTTAGAAATGAGAACCTTTCAAATTTGTTATTTAAATGTTATAAAAACAGTTCAATCAGTGGTACTTTATTTTTAAAAACAGGGACAATATACGGTATGCATTAGCTATGGAAGGAAAGATGCACTGTATCAGGTTATAGCTCTGTAGTCCCTGACCCAGCCCACACAATATTATAAAAGAAAGAAAAAAAACACTCAAGAGCAGCTGGATGCTATAAAACAAATTTAAAAAACAATTAAAAGGCACCATAAATATCCAATACACAGACATACAAATCAATATAAAATCAATTCATAATATCCATACTCCCAAAAAGATGTCATCTAGACACCAACTCACTTATTAAAAACACACATTAAAAAAGACTGACCACTCAATAAAAATCATTAGACGATCAAATCATTTCAGGCAATTAAACATATCTATAATATCCAAAGCATTATCCTCTACAAGTCATCACCTACATACTCTCAAAATTAAAAACACTTTTTTTTATTTATGAAAGTCTGTTGGCAAAATATTCCACTGTTGTATGGCAATACTTGAAAGAGCTGATTTACCAAAAGAAGTTTTACATTTAGGAACTCTATACTCACCTCGTGTAGTTGAACGAGTGACTCGAGATGTTTTTCCAGAGCTAAGGGATACAAATTATTTTAAGGGAGGTGCAGCAGAAACATGAATAATCTTGAAAAGCAGACATATATTTGTGTATTTCATTAAGTTCTCAAATCTAAGTTTATTTCAGCAACTTATACTTTTCAGCTATTTAACTTTACCTGACATCTTATTTTTTCTGCTTTTCCAGATATATTTGCTTCTTTCAGCCATTCGTCTGTTAATTTAAACCTTTCTAGCAAATTTTTGCTCATTTCAGCTGTTTTCTACCTTTTTACCTACTTTCTTTATTTCAGCTAATTTAAGTGTTTTTACCTTCACTGCTTAATTCAGCAAAGATGTGCTAACTTTTGTGCATTTGTATGCTAATTAAAGCTTTTTCAGCTACTTTTTTTAATATTTTTCTGCTACCTTTAGCCATTTCCCCAACAAATTACAACTTTTTTTTATCCTTTGAGGGCTTTTGTTACTCTTCATTAAAACGTCTGGTAGTTTCAACTTGTTTCTATCACTACTTATGTTGTTCTACTTTCAGCTGTTTGAACTCACAATACCAATTCTGTTGTTAAACATTTTCAGCTTCTTCAGCAGCGTTCAGCTAAAATCTTTCAGCATTAAGCATTCACACTGCCTTTTAGCAGGAAATGTAAATTCTCACGTTGATTTTTGTTCCAGGTGAGTCAGACAGACTCAGAGTTAAAGTAGATGATTATAGTTTTAAGATAAACTTCGGCTCTTTGTTTTGTTTTGTTTTCTCTCTCAGCAGGTGAGCGTTGTGGCTAAAGGTGGTATGAACGCACAGCTGCGCGGTCGCAGACAGCTCCCGCAGACGCCGCTCACTCCTCGTCCCGCCGTGGCCTTCAAGACCGTCTCCTCCTCCCCGGCTGCTTTACCCGCGACAGGGCACCAGACTCGCTTCGGGCGGGGCCTGTCGGAGCAGGACCGCCTGCTCGCGGGCCACGGCGACTCCCCGATTCCCGTCACCTGCATCGGCTCGGACGCCAGCTCGACCCGGCAGCAGCTGGAGCCCTCTCAGCGAGGCCTCCTGGAGGAGGGCGAGGACTTTCAGGACGCGGTGAGCAGCCACGGAGGCGGACACTCCACCAGGACCGCGGCGTCCGCCACGGCGGCACCCTCGCAGGGGCCGGCGGCCGCGGCGCAGAGACGGGCGGGGGGAGTGCCCAACGGTTACCACTTCACCCTGGGGTCCGCAAGCAGAGGAACGGGCGGTCTCAGGGAGCGGGAGGAGGACGACTGGTGCTGAACAGAGGAGGTTCAGCTTCATCCCCTTTACTTGCACTGAAGTTCTCACACATGTGAAGAGACCAAACTGTTGGCCTTGGTTTCTAAATTCACTGCAGCCCAAGACAAAAGCCAAAATGTTTCTGAGTGAAGCTGTGAACTGAACGCCTCATTCCTGATCCCATCATGGCTGCTCACAACACTGTTTTACTTTTTATGGGTTCTTCTGTCTCTTTTCTGGTTGTTTATTTAGCTGTCACTACGGTGAAGCGCACAAGTTTTTTTAATTTATTTGCCAAAGCAGATTAGAAACAAAAGTTTTCATTCAGGTCTTAAAACTCTGATTTAACACCTAACAAACAACAGGGATGCACCAATACCAGCTCAGAGACTGATTATTTATATTAACTGTCCCGACTCCAAGTTTCCTGACTGCTCAGACCCTGGCAGGATGATGAAAACCTAAAATTAATCTCAGATAATGAAATTTCACCTTTTCAGTTCTGCCTGTTCTGAGCTGTCTTCAGAATGTGCTGTTTTACTGTAGAAACCTCCCAACCTTTTGTTTACGTTAGCTCCGCCCACCGCCAGAAGTTTTCTTTTAGTTTCCTTTCAGTAGAAAGTACTATTTTTCCGAAGTAGTTCATGGTGAAATTATTTACACAAACAACAACTTTCTTTGTTAATATTGCTAGAACATTGCCAATAAAAATAAAATGAAGCCACACATCTCTGTTCTAAAACAGCAGTACCATCCTGTGAAGAAGTGGGCGGAGTCTCCACTGGGCTCAGGTTGGGGTGGGTGAAAACAGGTCATTTCAAGACATAGAAAAATACATTTACTTATCATATATCATTTTTTGGTACTTGGACTGTTTTAGAAACAATTCAGTAAGTAAAAAAACTTAAAGTGAATTTTACATATTAGGTCCCCTTTAAGTGTCGGAGCAGATTATATTTGTGTAATATTTATTACTACTCCCATCAATACACATTATTGACAAGTACTCAAAAGTAAGTATTTGTACTCCGTTTAAAAGTACGCGGTATTGGTGCATCCGTAGTCAACAGTCTTTTTGTTTGGCAAAAAAGAATCGACTTTTCTCTGTCGTGTTTTTCTAAACAAGGTGTTTCAGAGGACGGTCGGACTGGAGGGACTCTGATTTTTCCGACATTAAGTGGCTAAATACTAAGTGCCTCGTTTACCGCCATGTGTCACAGCCTCGCCGCGGATTAGACAGACTTTACCGGAACAGAGCGGCTGGGATACACAGAACAAATACGTGTTGATATTAATGCAAAAAAACAAACAAACTTTTTGTACTTTTTTGTGGTAGGTAAATCAGAATTTGTCCAGTTAATCCAAAGTAGTGCATGAGAGGGGTGTCACAATGTGGTGTCTGT
Source organism: Anablepsoides cearensis (assembly GCA_032275365.1). Lineage (NCBI taxonomy): Eukaryota > Metazoa > Chordata > Actinopteri > Cyprinodontiformes > Rivulidae > Anablepsoides > Anablepsoides cearensis. The sequence goes on along the minus strand of JAUBOC010000037.1, from coordinate 21,715,346 downwards.
ACTTTTTGTCTAAAGGGTTTGTGGTTTGTTGCCTTTCTCTTTCAGATATACAGAAAAAAATGATGTCCGGATGAAGGAAAAGTGCCATTTTTGACTATTTCAGAAACACCTGCCTCCTGCAGCATGTATTCTGTTTAATCTCTGCCATACAGACCCAGGTTTATCTTCTGGTTGAGTTGAGGTTTGTGAACCCCCACGAAAAGTCAAATGAAGAAGAGTTGTGTTGTTGCAGATGACTGTTGATTTTAAAAATGTAGGGCTATGCAACAAGACGACACTTCCTCTGCCCCGTAGCTGTACCCCCTGCAGAGTCCAGGTCCTGGTTTTAGTTCGACTGTGAGCAGATTCTACATGTGTGTATGAAGGTTTGTAAAAATCAAATGTATCATATGATGTACAGCTAAATGAGACAAACATCATCAAAGCCTTTTTTTCTTCATATTTTCCTGCCTGCTCTGAAAGAAACTACAGAAAATATGAAACCTGTGGCTCCAGTTGTGTTTTTAAAGGATTTCAAATTTGACCCGTTTCTTTGGGCTCAACATTAAAAAGGTAAGGCTTTGATGTGTGTTCTGTGTTTGCTTTCACCAATAAAAATATGAGGAAAGAATAAAAGTGAACGAGATTTTCTGCATCTTTTATTTAATTTGCATTTGTCGCTGTAGAGAGATCCCTCTTCCTGACCTGAAGAAAACATCTCGTCCAGGAAAAAAATAAATAAAATAAAGTTCCCGTTTCTCCTGAAACCTGGAAAATATCAAACTGAGTTGGATCCATAAAGTTGGTTCAAAAATATATTTTTTTAAGCTGAAAGATAAAAAATGAGACTGAAAACAAATTATTTAAAAAGGAAAACAGCCTGCCTTAAATGTTAATTATGATACAATGGCCTGACAAATTTTAAATTATATGACAGCAGCCTGCCATACCATGTTCATTATATGACAAAACGGCATGTCATATTTAATTGTATAAATAGTTTTGAACTTTTTTTTTACCAGTTTCAAATCTTTCGTTTGTTTGTTCCACAAAGGGATGAAGATTGAGATTTGAACCATCTGGACTGAGGCCTTCAGAGAAGAGAAGAGAAGAGAAGAGAGACACGGTGATGGTCCAGGAGCAAAAAATATAAAAGTGAATCAGTTTTTGTAGAGAGAAGCTGTTGATAGGTGTCCATCATCTGTGAGTTCAGGTTGTCATGGCCGTCTGACTCCAACTAGAACTTAGTCTCAAATTGATATTTTTAGTAAATCTGTAACTCCAAACAGCTCAGATACATCGACTAGAGCTGAAAATCTGGACTAAAGTCATCTAACTTGAGTAGATTTTGAAATGCTGGTACGCACTTGATGTAAACAAAGCACTAACAAATCTGGATGTAAATATGTTCCAAATGCTCTTCTGTTCCCTGGAAGTTGTCTGCTGATTATAAATTTTCCTTACAAATGTTTAATTTATTAACATCAGTATTTAAAAAAAAATTAAAATGAGCACCTTTAACCTTTTCACCGAAACCCACTATGAAGACCTAAAATAACCCTTTAATGTTATTTTTATGTATTTTTAAAAGCTCTTTTCACTTCCTGAACCAGTTTTTGTTCTTCTTTTATTATTATTACTTTTGAAGCTTCTATCAATCAACCTTTCTTCAAACATCCAAGAGTTTTCTGACCTCCAGCTGTAAGAGTGTAGATGTGATGGGTTTATAGAAGTATGGGTGGAGGGTTTCCAGGCTTCTGATTGGCTCGGACATGAAAGGAGGCGGGGTTTGTGTTGATGGGATGCAGCTGCAGAAGAAGAGGAGGAGGAGGAGGAGGAGGTTTCATCTTATTATTCGGGTTAAAGACCAGAAAACACAGGATGCTCCTCGCTCTGCCTGCGGCTTAAATGGACCTGAGACTCTTTGGACAATTTTATTTTTGTTTAATTTAATTTAATTTAATTTAAAGATGCCTCTGTGGGGGGTGAAATGGACGGTTTGTCTCCTCGGGTTTTTGATGAGGAGCGCAGCCTCACCTGATCTGGAGTTCGGAGGCGGGTCGGGGTCCGGAGTTCTGCAGACAGGTAAGACCCTTCAGCTGTCACCTGGGACCGCGTAAAGTTGACTTTCACGGTGGTTCAAAAAAAAAAATAAAACTTTATTAATTAATGTCTGACTTTATGTGTTTGAGAGAAAAAACTTTAGTTAGCCAAAGCTATGCTAACAGCAAAATATAGCTTTTACGTAGTAACTAAAATCAAAATGTAGCAAAACTGTAACTACAAGCTAAAATGTAGCAAACCTGTATTAATGGCTTACATTAGCAAAACCATATGTAAAAGCTGAACTCAAAAGACTAAGTAAAAGCTGCAATAAGCCAGATAGTTGCTAAAAGCTAGCTGTAGCAAAATGTTAGCTGAAATCTAAATATGGTAGACCATATTAAGGCTAAAATAGCAAGATAGTGGCTAAAATCTGGATGTAGCAAGATGTTATCCAAAATCCAAATCAAAAAGCTATCAAAATGCTAAAATTAGCATTACTGTGTGTAGAAAAGCTTAAATTTACAATTGTAGCTAAAGGCTAAATCTTCAAACTAAGTAAATGTTAACAGGAGCAATATCATTTCTGAAAGCTACATATAGCAAATCAGTATCAGAGAAATAAAAGTAGCAAAATTGCATAAAAGCTTAAATTAACAAAATTGTAGCTACAGGCTAAAATCAACTCCAGGTAAAAGTTACAGTAGTAAAACAGTTGCTAAGGAAAATGTAGCAAGATGTTAGCTAAAATCCAAATGTAGCAAACCAGTACCAAAAAGCTAAAACTAGCTAAACTGTTCCTAAAAACCTAAATTAACAATTTGTAGCCAAGCACTAAAAATAAACTCTAGGTAAGAGCTAAATTGAGTAACACGGTTACAAAACACTAAATATAACAGACCAGAACCAAAATCCTAAAACTAGCAAAACTGCATAAAAGCTTCAATGAATAGCATTGTAGCTAAAGGCTAAAATTAACTAACTCAATGTAAAAGCTAAATTTAGCAAGACATTTTCTAAAAGACAAATGTAGCAAAGAAATCTGTAAAAAAAAAAAAAACAACTTTTTTTAATTGTTGTTAGAACTCTGAAATCAACAAATGGTATGTGAAAGCTAGCAAGATGTTAGCTAAAACTAAATGTAGGTAAACCAGCTTAAAGATAAAATCATAGATAAAAGCCAAAGTTAGCAGACAACAGCTAAAGGTCTGAAAGTAGCATAAGAAACACACGGCAACTCTGATAAACAGTTTGAATGTATTTCTGTGAGGATAACTTTTTGTACATAAAGTTAAAAAGTAGAAAATAACCTACTGATCTGATTTGTGATTGGTTAGAAAAAAGCTCAAATACTGACTCAGCATTTGTTTGATCAATGGAATAAATGATTATAAGTTTATTTTTAATTTGATATCTGAAATCTTCAGACATTTTGGTGGAATTGTGTTTGATTTGTAATCATCCCAAACCTCAAACACCAGAATTTCCTGCTGATAGAAGGTCTTTGAATGCAGCAGGTCAGTGTTCTTCAGGTTTATCAGCTGAACCTCCTTTAACAGCATGCAACCCACACTTTAACCAACTTTGTTTCGGTTGCTTAAAAAGGCTAAAGTCAGACCGCAGAGAAGCAATAAAAGCTGATTACAGGGCAATCAGATTTAACAGAGTCGAACAAATTACTCCCACAACTTCTCAGAGAAGAAAAACACCAATTAGCAAATGTTTGTGGAGCAAACTTGTAATTCCTTTTAACAGATTTTTCTTTGACGTCTCATAAATTTACATCTTTTCTAAATATTATTCTGTTAAGGACTTTCAGGGTAAAAAAACTGCAGAATTTTCTTGAATTTCAGATATTTGTGCTGCGCTGAAACCCAAGTTCAGGCTCTGCTGGTGTGTAAGAAACACGTGTGGAACCACAGAATCAGCCTCCATTAGATCGTCACATGGAAGGCTTTTATTGTGAAGGCCAGACGGTCTCAGTTCTTGTTTGACTCACCTGAGCTGTTGTTGTGCAGATGGTGCACATGTTGCCTCTGAGCTGGTCTTATTGGACCTCTGCCAGGCGGGCCGTGTTCCACGACACTCGTTTTCATGTCAGAGACCCAAACAGCGACATCTGAGACCGTTTAGTGAAACGTTTCTGCCTCCTGATTGGATCCAGCTGCTCCCCATGTTTGAACAGAAATCTCATCGCCGATACAAAGCCTGACTTTTATCTTTGTGTCGCCGAACACGACGACACAGGACGAGAGGAGTAATGTTGGATTTATTTAGTTTTTGTGAGGTTTGTAATCTGAACCACGTGGACTGAATCACTTATTTCTGCTGATAAAATCAACACTTCACCATGAGGCAGAACAAACCCACTTACAGAAAGAAACACAGAGTTTTGTCTAAAATCTTGTTAGAAGAAGTCCAGGTGGTTTAAATAAGAGATTACACTAAAAGTCTTTAGTTCATATTTCAAACATCTTTTGAATGAAAAGACGGATTTTAATGAAACTTTCACAAAGTTTTAAACACATTTAGAGGTGCAAGAGGTGGGTAGGAACTACGTAGTTACATTTACTGTAGTAACATTTAGGGAAAAATGTACTTTTAGTTTTACTACACCATACTTTTATTTAATTGTTATTATGAAGTATTACTACTCTTACTTTAGTAACATTTCTGTAAGTAACTTCACTGAATGAAGAACAAACATGTTTTAACCAGAGAGACAAAATAAATACAGGTTCTGTTGAAATGAGACCTTTTTGTTAACAAACTGCTGAGACATTTGGAGATTAACTGAATATATGATAAATGTAGATATAGTCCCTGTATGTACTTTACCCTGTGTTTATTAGGGGTGCAACAATACATGTACCCGTATCAAACCGTACCGAACCGTATTGAACCGTATCAAACAATACAGATTTTTTATTTTTATTTTATCACCTTGTCTTCTTAAGACGGTCTGTGTTGAAGGATCAGTGGATCTGTGTTCAACTACTCCACCTAGGCTGCATTTTTGAGGGCAGATCCATTGAGAAACTTGCTGTTTCAACAACATTCAATTTAAAAATGGGCTTTTGAGGTTAAACAAATGTTTATTATTAATTTCAATAAATTGCAAGTTAAAAAGGGCATGGAAATTTCTCTTTTTTTGTATCGAGAAAATATCGAACCGTGAGACTAAAGAACTGAACCGTGAATTTTCTGTATCGTTGCACCCCTAGTGTTTATGTATAAATATACGTAAACCTAGTACAAAAAGTAAATACATTAGTGTTTTGTTGATTATTTCTTTGTAACAATGCATCTCAGAAAAAAATTATAAACCGTTGGAAAGTCTGTTAATTTCCCTTTTTAAATGGTGCCACATTTGTAAGGAACATGCATTAGTTGGATGAGTAGTAGAGCTGAGTATGTTGACTCTTGTGTTCAGGTTCTGGTGCTGCCAGGTGTGTGTGTACATGATTTTGTACACTTTTTTTCTCACCATTTTCCTGGTGGGAACCCACTGTTCCTTATGAGGACAAAAGCCTCGTCCCCTTTAGGGGAAATACCATTGGTGGGTTAGGCCAGGGGTTTCCAAAGTGGGGTCCGCGGCCCCCTGGGGGGCCTCCAGGGGGCGCTAGGGGGGCCTCAGAAAACTGGATGGTTTTCTATTTATTTTAACTTCAGATCTGTCAGTTGAACCTGGACATGTTTGGTATCAAAATAAACCTAAGAATCTTGGCTAAAAGCTCATGGAAATTTTTACATCAACTAAACATAGTTCAAACATTAAGCAGTTGAATCAGAAAGTAAACAATCTGTACAAAATGTCATCATTGCAAATCTGTAAATACATACAAACAAATCTGTAAAGGAAAATATTTTGACATTATGTTTATAAAGCAAGTCAAAGTAGATACCAAAATAGGTAATAAAGTGTGTTGAAAGTTTTTTTATGTGGTTTTGAGGGAATGTGGTCCGATATAATTTCTCATTATTTTATATAACATATATGGTAACAAATAAATGTTTGGATACTTTTCAAAAGAACAAACATTTATTAACAAGTCTTTTCAGTCAGGTAAGAAATAAATAAATAACTTTTGCAATTAAAAACTTCAAATTTCTTAACATTTATTAATGGTATCAACATTGTCTGTCCTGTGCAGAATGACAAAATTCTAAATTATTGCTTTACTAAAACCTCTGTAACTTTGCTCCAGTTAATTTTATCAGCATGAGTCTTTGCACAGGTAATGTCTACAAGTGGATTTATGGTTTCCAAGAGTTTTTAGCCTGATTCATTATGGTTTTGTGTGTGTGTGTGTGTGTGTGTGTGTGTGTGTGTGTGTGTGTGTGTGTGTGTGTGTGTGTGTGTGTGTGTG
>JAUBOC010000037.1:21693984-21708854 GCA_032275365.1 Anablepsoides cearensis | reverse complement strand
ATTTTGCAAAAAGTAGCTCTTGGCCAATTTCATTTTGTGAAAGTAGCTCTCGAGGAGAAAAAGGTTGGAGACCCCTGCTGTAAACTGTAGAGCCCTGACCTGTAGATGTTGCTCGTCTGTGCTGGCTCATTCTATTGAACAGTGGCTGTTTTGTTTCCCTGATGTAGAACTGATCACAGTCCTCCTGGCCCTTAACAGAATATTACTATATATACACATTGCTCTGTTTTTGCTGGGTAACTGGATCTTTGGGCTGAACCAATCTTTGTCATAATGTGTTTTGGGGGTTGAAGGTGATGTGCATACTTTTTGGCTGCTGCTCTGAATGGTCAGAGTGGTTGGAAACCTCCGACCCTCTCCTGGAGATTGTGATGTTTGGAAGTCAGTGACGTCCTGTCTGGTGGTTCGGAGCGTTTAGTTCACCTCAGATCTGGGATCATTTCTAATACAGAAGACTCTAAAAACATTAAGCAGCAGCTTAAACAGACATTAAATGAACCTGAACTACTTTAAAGTAGATATTCAAATTCTCTTTAGAGCTACTTTTTCAAAAAGATCACATTAAAGGGTACATATTGTTTTAATTCATTCATAAAGGGGAACTCCACTCCATTCAGTGATGTTTGTAGTTAATAGCAGAGATGTGATTATTATAGCGGTGCAGAAACCTTTTATTTGCAAATTGTTTAAGGGTGTATTCACACCTGACACCTTTGGTCCGGACCTTTGCTGCACCTGAAATGGTCCAATGATAGATTTAAATTTCCAGTTTGTGAAAAATAAAAGATGGACCGTTTTTGGAGTATAAAATGAAAATAAAATAACTATCCGTTTTTCAATATCTGTTTTTAAAATGAAAAATGAATACACAAGGAAATGTATTTGAGGGTTAAAGTGACACTGTTCACACATCTCCTTCAGGATCCCACACACAAACCATCAGAGCGATGGATGTGTGAGGGGCTGAGAAATGCCTGCAGGAGACAACATGCTGCACATTTGGTTCTTATATCAGCAGCTTTACACAAAATGAGTTCTGGTGTGATTTTAATGTTTGTTTTAAGTGTCTGTAGATGACATCACATCCTCCTGTTCACACGGACTGATCAGGTTTTGGCTGATCAATCAGGGCAGAAGTTTGTGACGCCTCCAGTAAACAAAACTCAGAACCTGAAAAAGCTGAAAATCCAAACCCAATATTTTAAAAGTCTCACATTTTTCAGTGTTTTTGCACCACCACCTCTTTGTGGCGTGTTTCCTGGCAGCATTGCGTGATCGTTCAGTGGATCAGTAATTTTTCTGGCTCCGTCCCTGACAGGATGAGTAAACGAGTCTAAAGAGGATCGCAGGTTTGTTTATAAAAGTAAATTCAAAAAAGGAGAGTTAAATCTGCTTGGATGATCGAACACGTTTGGCGTCGGTCCAGAGGCAGAATGAAACATGTTTTTGGGTAAATCCCAGAGGGTTTAAGTTCATGTTGACATTAGAATCTGTAAGACCTGACAAAAGAGTTTAAATTGATTTAATTATTTTATTTTTCTATGCTTCTCGAACACACCACTCAGCCTCATTAATCTTACATCGTTGGTTCCAGTCAGCGTGAAACAATACCAACGTTTCTTTTTTTTTTTTCTTTTTTTAAACGGTGACTCACTTTCTCCAGATGTGATGAAGAGCAGCTAAAGTGCTGAGTAATGAAGGAAAACACCTGTGGGCATGAAATGATGAACGGCACTTTACCTGCTCTGCTGGGGTAAAAATAAAAGACTCTTCTATAATTTATATCCAGTGACAGGAAATGAGCCAGCGGGTCAGGGGTAAAACCACTGATGGAGACGTGGGCAGGAGGAATGTTTAGAAGCTTTTCTCCACGTTTAAAAAAGCAGCAGTCGGAGTCATTCTGTGGGTTTTAGTGAGTGGTGTGTTCACAGCAGGTTGTGGGTTTTTTAAGTGCCGTCAGAGCGAGTGGTTTTGGGTTTGGGTTGCTGCAGATGTTTCCCGCGTGGGTTCTTTTGTTCTGGTGTTTCCCATAATCTGGATCCAGGACCAAACTGTGGGAAATAAAACACCAAGTTAAAAGTGTTGAAATAATATCCAGAAAATTGCTGCTAATTGCTTTTTTTTTTGTTATAGTTATAATTAACAAAGAACACAACAGCTTTGTGTGCAGATAGATTAGGAATAATCTCTGGAAACTACAACTTAACTTAACCTCACAATATTGTAAAAGAATAAAAAAAACTGTAACTTCAGGATCAGGATTGTGTCAGTCCTTCTGGCCAATCAAAACCTGCACCCAGGACCACCCCATGCATCAGCAGATGGGGGTATTCAAGGGTCTGCAGGACCAGGAGAATCCACTGAGGGCCACATGATCATGAAGGTTGTAATTAACTTCCTGAGCACCGCTAACAAACAATAACTGAGCTCTACCTGGTATTTTCTGCATAGAAACAGTGTTTTAATACTTCCTTTTATAAACACTGGAAAGTACTACATGTACGACTGACTAAATGTGAAATAAATACTGTGTAAATACTTTTACACACTCTCTAAGAAATAAACTGTTGAATTTACTGAACCAAACTGTTTCCTCTAAACCAAGTAAATATGAGGCAATATACATATTTTCTTTTAAAGAAAATATATATTTTGCCTCATATTTACTCAACTAAGTTTTGTGGAACCCGTTGACTCGGTTGAGTGAGTAAATTCAACACATATTTTAGAGTGCATAAACAACTCCTTTCATGGTGAGTTCAGACAGATTTAATTTTGTAACAGGTAACTAGGTGTTGAATTTTAAAGAAGTAAAAGTATTTTTAGGTTTTTACTGTAACAAAATAAAAGTAAAAGTAACGATTTAAAAAAATACTTGGTAAAATTACAAATCCTCAAAAAATTACTTACGTACTGTAACAAAGTAAATGTACTTAGTTACTATGAATGGAGGAGGAGGACTTTCACTGGTAAAATAATCAACATGCATTATGGGAGATTTAGTTTATGGTCAATATATGTTAAAATATAAATACATCTTTGAAGTTTTCGCGGGCCAAATAAAATACAGTGGCGGGCCACATTGGGCCTGTGGGCCTTCAGTTTGACGTAAGCTAAAACCAGCATTTTGAAGGTCTATGTTTTGTGATGTCATGGAGTTCCTGTCCTGTAATCTGAATGTCAAAGTAAAGAATAAATGACTCACAACAGGTTTATTTTTATTAAAATAGTTCTAAATAAACATTTCTCAGATCAGCTGGTGTTTTGTTTTCTCAGCAGGAAAGTAAAGAACAGTAATTGTTTTTCCCACAGAGGAGGTGAACGTTCTGCAGGAGCTTTCTCTTCAGGTGTCCGACAGCAGGAACTCCTCCCTGAGCGTGGAGGACAGGAAGTGTCCCGTGGTCCAGGTGGGACAGTACTCCACCTTGTCCCTCCCTCTCCGGCAGCTCTTCAGTGACAGGTACCTGTTACCGTTAGCATCTTTAAGTGTTGGGTTAACAGGTCCGTTTGACCCGGTACCGTCTGCGTTTAGTTTAACAGATGAGTTCAGTTTGTTGGTGCAGCTCCGGAGTTTTCAGAGCGAGGAACGCAGCGTCTTCACCGTGCTGTGCCCAGACGGCCGCACCACGCTGCAGCTCCGGATCAGCGGCCGGGCCGTCATTTTCATCGGGACGCAGCAGAGACACTACGAGTGAGTCCACCTGATCCCCTTTTAGTATTCAAATGCATAGAGTGATTTTTATTTTAGTTTATTTTAGAATAATAAACATTTTTTTATAAGACAGTTCTGTAAAACTCAACCTAATTAAGTACACAAGAGCTAACAGTGTTTGTGATTAATTGATTAAAATCATTCCAGATTTATTAAAGCAGCCGCCCCCCAAACAAAAACACCAGTTTCCATAAAATCCAGATGTTTGTTTACAACATCCGCCTCAGATCAAACTCAGGCAGGATCCTGTTTCACGCCGAAGCGGCGTTCAGACGCGTGTTTTGATGAAAAAGCCCCGCAGAGCTGAAAGTGTCTCCATCTCGCCGTCTCCTGACAGAATGATTCATTTGACGTTTCTTGGCTGGTTTCTCCTTCAGTCATTCATCAACGACAGGCAGCGAACAGAAACGAGCTGCAAAACATCGACACTGTTCTGTAGGTTTTATATCTGAAGGTGTAAAAACATCTTGATGCTTTCAGCTTCTCATGTTTGGGTGATTCAGACTCCAAATTAACTACTTCACTATAAAATCTGTAATTTCTTCTACTGTTGATATAAATCTGTGATATTTGATTCCTGCACCGGATCTTTTCTGGACAATAATCTTGGGTTTTCAAAATGTGGTCTGTGGACTAGATTTAGACCTGGGTCAAGTATAATCTGGATCCAGGCTAAATTGATTGATTAGTATTTGAAAAATAGTGTTTATTTTGTTTTCTTTTTTTTTTTTGTAATGTAAATTTACCAATAAATCTAAATCTGAAATGTGAGAAACTAAAATCAGAGCTTGAGAACAGTGACTGTTATTAGGGCCACAGAGCAACAACAACAATAAAAAGAAAAAAAACTAAATTCTGGTATTAAATTCAGAATTCTTTAATTTCAGAATAGTTTTTTTATTTTTTTCTCAGAATTCAGAATGATTAATTTTTTTCTCTATGGCACTAATCATCTTCCCTACTGTTAGGAACTAGCTGGCGAACGAAATTCAGTCTCCAAACCTTGTCAAGGATTTCTCAATTTATTATGGGTTTTAGAGGTTTTCTGCTTTTTGCTTTTATAGTTTTGAAAATGAAAATTTGCAAGACAATTTTTTTTCTCTCGAATGACTCCCAGAGTGTTTGCAATTGTCTCAAATTTGTGGCAAAACATAAGGAGCTGAATTGGCGCCATAAAGTTTGTTTAAAAAAATAATCATTTTTGAACCTGAAAAAAAAAGTTTTTGATATTTTATGTTTATATCTTACTTCAAAATGTGTTTTGTGTCGACACGAGCAAGTTATTTTTCAACGCCAATAACGTAACCGTAGAATATCGATTACACAAATTCTCCCCCAATTTCCATCTGTAAACACAGAAAAAAACTGTTTAAAGTTTATTTAGTCTCATAGCGTCTCACAGGACTATACCTGCCTGTTGTTTGTGTCAAAGTAATAGTAGTTTTTAAAAAAGAAATGTTTGTGAAATCAGTATGCAGGTAACATCTGAACGGGTTGAGATGTATGAGAATCTGTCCTGTGGTTCGTGGGATATTTTGCTAACAGACCGATGAACCATTATTTCTGGTCTTTTGTCTTTCAGCAGCTTGTCTCTGGATAGTTTATGTTCAAACCTCCACCTCTGAAGTTCTACATTTGTTTACATTTTTGTGTTTTTTCTGAACTCTTATAGTTTAAACTCTCCTGAGTTTCACATCATGTTTACTACAAACAAAAATAAGATTTACTTTGCAGAACATGAAAACACAAAGCCCTTGAGAGGATGACACTGTTGATGCGTTCTCCAGGTTCCCGGTGGACGGTCTGTGTGACGGAGCGTGGCACCGCCTGGCCTTCAGCGTCTCCTCCACCCGCCTGGCGCTCTACGTGGACTGTGCTCTGCTGGAGAGCGTGGACTGGGTCAACCCCGGGCTGGAGGTCAGCGCCGACGGCCTGCTCGTGGTCGGCGGCACCACTGAGAGCTTTGAAACCCCGTTTGAAGTGAGCGGCTCTGCAACCCGTTTTTCTTTTCTTCTGTAATTTTTCCCACTATTCATAAAAAGAAAAGCGTCTCCGCCCTGAGAGTCTGCTCCATAAATCCCACACCCTGTCACTTCTCATTTCTTTTTCAACATTTAAAAGCTGAACTCATTAACTTTACACTGTTAGTAACATGAGCTGACTTTATAATGAGACGCCTGAATGGCACACTTTGGATTTAAAACATTTTTTAAATAAAGAACTCTTATAAATTGGCCTTAATGATGCATATTTTAGGACCAGATGGATGTTGACGACTAACAGGCCAGATGTGCAAAGTTTGGTTCACTCTGGTTTAGAGAGCCAACCAGAATCTAAATAATGTGTTGATCACTTGAATCTTTGTTTACATAAAAACAAAATAAACAAAATAAGAGAAACTGTATTTCCTTTGAAAATGCGGTGTGAATGCTTAATGCTGAAAGATTGTTGCTGAAAGCTGCTGAAGCTAAACTGTTGATGTGAGTGCAACAGCTGACGTTTGCTGAAAGAAAGAAAACAAAAGTGAAAAATCTGTAGAAAAATAGCAAAGATGTGTCAAAAAAAGCTGAACAGAGCAGAAATGTGGCTAAAGTTAGCAGAAATTGGTAAATATTTGCAACAATGCGGTGTAAAGCAGAAATTTATGAACAAAATATAAACGCTGAACAACAGAAGGTAAAACGTCCCAAAAAATGAATATGTGACATCATCAGTAAAAGAGCACGTTGAGTAAGAAGCTGAAATTATCACAAAAAAGGGAATTTAGCTGAAAAGTAGCTGGAATTAGCAGAAAGTAACAGAAGGAGCACATATTTACTGAATTAAGCCGACAAAAGCTGAAATGTTCAAAAAGTCAATTTAGCTTAAAAGTAGCTGAAAAAGCTGAAATCAGCAGAAACAGAATATTAGTGAATAGTGAACTGAATATTTTTAGAGTTATACAATTTTAAAAAATTATTTTTTGTGTTTAAAATTGTCAAGGTTGGGGTGTGGACCCCGGTGGAGTTTTATGATGGACTCTTACAGTCAGTTAGTTGTAGATGTTCATCCAGAGTTTCTCTCAAATCAGTCTACTGCTTCATGAGATATTTTGCTAACAGTAAATACTGGTGGTGTGTGATAGTCAAATGAAATCCAAGTTTAAAGTTTTAGTTTCCAGAGATTAATCCTAATTAATTTGAACATTTTACCATCTTGTTTCCAGGGTGGTCTTCGGCAGCTGGTCTTCCTGTTAGGTGACCCCGATGGAGCCCAGCGGCACTGCAGCCACCACCCGCCCCGCTGCGCTGCTCCTAAACCGGCTCGCTCCCCACGAACTGACGGCGCCCTGGAGGTAAAATGAAAACACTCGTATCGTGACTGATAATGCCTCCTAATGCTCAGAGAAAAGCTCCGACATGTAATCAGGACGTGCTTCAGGTGAATCCAGGTGTCTCCGACGCCCTCAGGGCAGACACTCTGACTCCTTTGCTTCATCCGACCCGTTCCACGCTGTAATAGAAGCATTAGAGGGGGATTTAAAAAGAATCTGACTCCTGAGGTTCTGCTCCGCTCGGCTGAGTTCAGCGTGTGGTCGTTCAGCGCCGCAGCTTTGAACTTTCTGTGGGTTTGATTTTTAAAATCAAGTCGCCTTTTTGTTTCCACGCAAAATCTCTCCATGTCCTCGGATGACCTGGAGGAACGTTTCTGCTGTAAGTGGATTACAGAATGGTTTCAGTGGCTAAAATAATCCATTTATGTGCTGAAAAAATGAAAAGGAGCTGGTTTCACAGGCTGAGTGTTGGCAGCTGACCGCTCCGAAAATAAAACTAAAATGAAATTAATTAATTAACACTTACAAAAAGACAGCAAACTGTTAATTAAAACTAGCCAAACAGGAATAAAAAGCTATGTCATCTAAAACTAGCCACATATTAACAAAGGCTAGCTAAAGCTAAAACTAGCAAAAAGTCATGAAATACTAGTTAAAATTTAAATTAACAAAAAGTAGCAATATTATCAATTTTACTTAGTTTCAACTCAAACATGCCAACTAAAACAATTTTCTAGTTAAAAGTGAAACTAGCAAACAGAAACAAAATGCAAGCTAAAATTAAACTAGCCTAAAGTAGCAACATTAGCAATTGTAGCGATTTACAACTGAAACTAGCCAAAATTAGTATTATTCTAGCTTATACTAAAACTAACAAAGGAACAAAATGCTAGCTAAATGATTAAGAGCTAAGACTAGCAAAATGTAGTCTTTAAATAAGAAACACTACTTTAAAGTATCAAAGAATTAGCTAAAAGCTAAAACTAGCAAAAGCTCAGTGCCCACTTGTGCGATGAGTGAAAAGCAGAGAATTCTTAAATTTCCCCAAGGGATCAATAAAGTATATCTATTTATTTAGACAGGAACATGTTGGCTAAAATTAAAACTAGCCAAAAGCGAACAAAATGCTAGCTAAAGCTCAAACTAGCAAAATGAAACAAATACTAGCTAAAGTTAAAACTAGCCAAAAATAGCAATTGTAGCTAGGTAGAACTCAAACTAGCCAAAATTAGCAGGATTGTAGCTTATACTAAAGCTACAATGAATAAATTATTAGCAGAAACTAATAATGCTAGCCTTAAATATGAAACACTACATCAAAGTATCAAAGATATAGCTAAAACTAGCAAAATACTAGCTTCAATATAAAAACATTGAGGTGTGTATTTTAACAGTTATTTCAGCTGAAGGAATGTCAGACCTTTTAGTTAGTTATGGAGATAAAAGAGTTTTGTTTAACTTTTTATATCTTATTTATGATTTTATTGAATCTGTCAAACAGTTTTTAGAAAAAGATCTTTGCTAATTAAATTTTATTGTTTTTTCTGTATTTCTGGCAAGTTGAAGGTTTCTTGTTGTCAAAAGAACAGTAAATATGACTAAATATTGTGAATGAATTGTTCGTATTTCCCAGTTTGAGACTTTAAAACTAAAGCAATCGTGATGCTTCAGAGATCGACCGCTCGTAGTTTGAGGACAGATATTTCTGTAAGAATTAGTTTGTTTTCTTAAGAGGTAAAGCAGAAAACTGCAGTTAAATCTCTCACACCAAACCAAATATAGACGTTTAAATTAGTCTAGTTTCACCAGATGTTTGAAGCTGTGAGGGAACGCTTCGAAACAAAAGAAGAGCTGAAGCTGGTTTGAAGTTCTTGGTTCTGTGTTGGTAGAGAGCGGTCTGGACCATCAGGACCGTGTCATGCCAGTCCAGAACAGCTCGAGGTTTCTTCACCAACATGGCATCTGAATTCCTTCCTGCTGATGTAAACGTCTCCTGCTGTTTCTCAGGAACGAGCTGAAAGGAAAAAAGAAAAAATCTGCATCTTTTTTCCTTTTATCTCTGTTCATCTGGTTCTGTTTTTCACTTACTTCATTAATCTGAGCTCTTTGGTTGTTTCTGTTTGTCTACTTCCTGTTAGCTCTGACTGCTTTTTATTTAAACATAATCAAAGCCACTTTATTACAGCCGTATATTACTGTCATACTCTTTAACAATCACTCAGATAGCAGACTGCTGTCATCTGGTTGATATTTTGTGAATTATTTAAATAATCTGATAAAAATCAATGTGAACCAGGTGTTAGGTTGGTGCTATGGATTACCATGGCAGGCCATTTTAACATAGCTTCACCACACTTACATTCCAGATATATTAAACTGGGTATTCATCTCTAATTACATTTTGACTCGGTAAAATACAGTTATTTACTCCAAATTATTTTTTTTGAGTCATTACTTGCTTTCAAAATATCTCTCATTTTGTTCTGACTGGTCATAATTAGATATCTTAAATATATTTTTAAATATCACATATATGAGATTGGACTAGTGAAAATTAATATTAGCTATCTTAAAGCAATTATTAAAATATATATTAATTATAATAATATAATCAAAATTAAGTATCTAGAAATGTAATTCTACCAGATGTTGCCAAATGAATTAGAGATATCTTGAATATTTTCATCTAGACGGTTTTTCTGCTTAAGATATCTTAAATTAACATTTTGATTAGTCAGAAGGATATTACTTAAATTTTGAATAATTCTGTTGAATTAAAATGTCAGATTTATGTAGCATTTTGGCGGGAAGTTTATAAAACATTTTAGCCTCACTGAGCCACTAGCCTTACCTTGTTTTACTGTTGAGTGGTCTGCAGGGTCAGGTCAGTTCAACTCAAATTCTGGTGTTTTTAACTATTTTTATCTGCAGCTCGACCTGAATTAAACAGATAATTTATTGTCTGTCATTGCAGCCACGCAATATTCTGCAGGCATCTGTTTGGACAGCTAAGTGGCAGCAGGTGGAACTTCTGCACTGTTTCTTATTTCAGATATCTTTTTTTGACACGTCATTATTTTTTATTTCTTGTTCATTTATTTCACTCATTTAAAAAAATGGATACAATAATTAAAATAAAAAAAACGCATCAAGTTCTGAAGAAAAAGCGTGCCGAGTGAAGAAAAAAAATCTTATATCTGCCCTTTATTTTCAAAAATTAACTTCAAACATACAACAAACTTTTACTTGAACAATCTTCAAATTTACAAAAACTCTAAACGTTCGTATCTTATTTCCATGAAAAATTACATGGTATCATTTATCATTTAAATGTGTCTTTTGTCTCCTTTTTGAGATATCTTGAATTGTAGTTACGGGGGTTTAACCCTTCAAATGACCAAGTGTAATTACGGATATCTTAAATTACCATTCAGAACATTTAAAATGTAGTTGTTTCAAGTAAAAACTCAGTTTTAGATATCTAGAATGTAATTACAGATTTCATGTAAAAACGGCCTGCCGTAGGATAACAGCAGGTAAGATACTAACTGTTCATATTTATTCACAGAACCTCAGTTCAGAAGATCAGAATAATGAATTGGTCCCAGTGACTGGGTGGGTTCTGCAGCGTTTTTATTCTTTAAAGACTGAAGAAAGAACAAAATACTCTTTAATTAGAGACTCTGCTGAATAAAAGAGCTTTGTTCTGTTGAAGAACCGGGTGGGGTTTCTGCTCTGAGAAACGGTTTCATCTTCGCGATGATGATTTCCAGTATGAAATAATTAAAGACGAGCAGCGAGGCCCTGAAGTCACGGGGTCGAGGCGGTGAATGTGGCTGCAGGAGGAGGAGGAACAGAAGACGTCTCGCTCTGCTTCTTTTTCTTATCTTGTCACAAAGCCGTGCTGAGGCGCTCGAACCGATCATTTCCCTCCACAAAAACTGTAATTTACAGCCAGCTTTCTGCGCTGCGAGGAGAAATCAGCCTGTAAAACTGCTTCATCAGCAGAAAGCCTGTGATCTGCAGGAACCAGCTGGTAAAACCGAACGTTACGTCTTCGGTTCAGCCGCTCCGAGCTCTGGAAGCCATTACGCAGCTAAGAGTGGAGGATGTGTCTGGAAGTTGTTTAAAATGAACATTTAGTCCAAATCAACCTCCCCGTGTTCTTGTTTATGTGTTGATGTTCGACAACCTGTCCTTTTGTTGGTCCCAGACAGGATGAGGCAATGTTTCCTGCGGCCCCGCTGATGGAGGAGGCGGCTCCTCCTCATCGACGGCCCGCCGTAAATCAAGCAGACCTCAGAGGATCTGCGGCGAACATTCTTCCCCCTCAGCTGCGGTTGTTTCACTGAAACACTCAGCTCTGAGGCTTTCGCTCCTCTTTATCCCTCACAGGGATTATTTATTTATTTATTTCTCTCCTCTTCCAGAGTTCAAGCTCTTGTCTTACTGAAATCCCACCCATGTGTGGAGAACAGTGGGGATTCCCTCACATCACCCTCTGAGCCGCCGTCGCTCCGGTCGGGACCAGCAGATGTTCCCTCTCAGCTGCTTTGCAGAACGCTGGTAAACAATTTGGACCCTTCAGGATGTAAAGTATTCACAGATGAGTCAGGGATGGTGTGCATTAAAGACCAGATCAAATGTTTTTATCAGTCAGAACCTTAAGATTTAAAACGGCCCTTTGGCTTCGATCAGTCACTCTGCTGTCAGGAAACCTGATGTCATATCTGCCTCCTAAAGACCTCAAAAAGTGATTAATGCTTTTATTTATTACCATTTGTGTTGGACTATTGTAACAACTGGGGGTGATGTATGTAGGGTGGGTTAACAGATATATAATATATAGATACACCACCCCAATTCCAATGAAGTTGGGCCGTTATGTCCTTGCAGAGATTTGTTCAGATTCTCTGAATCTTTTGATGATATTACAGAAAAAAAACCTTTGAGTTTTGAGCGTCTCACGCAGGACATTCTTGAAACATGTAGGACAATGTACTCCATGCTTCAAATCTACAGATCTAGGGACATTTGCATTATTTTCACTGTACTTTCAAGGAGTGTTATCAATATAATAAAGATTCAAATGTGAACTCAAAACACTTTTATTAGCAGTAAATATCAGATTACAGTTCAGAGTTATTGAAATTACTGTAAATTTTTCCTCAATAAAGGCACTAAAATCTAAAGTGCAGCAGGAGCAGTCCTGTAATTTCCTACAGTTGGTCTGAAAGTCCTGCTGTTCATCAAAGTTCTCATGATCTGCATCATGATCTGAATCACTACAGTCTGACACATCCCTGTCCTCTTCAGACAGTCACTGCTGTAGAAGCTGGAGTTACAGCTGCTCCAGGCTCCACATCTTCCTCACCTTCTTCTCCTGTGCTGATTTCCTCTTTCCTAATACTTCTCTTATTTTGTAGTTTGGCTTGGTTTGGCCTTTGAGCTCCCATTTTGTTCCCACTTGTTTGGATAAAAAAAAGAGAGGAAACAGTATTGCTGTAAATGTCTGGAGTAGTAGTAAAAATAATAATAAATCATTTTTATTTTCTATCATAGGTTTTACTCATGCTGCTCAGAAAAATAAACTTTCTTTTTAAACTGTTGGACTATTTGCTTACACGGTTCACAAAATGGTGGCCCTCCCATCCTTACTTGTGAATAACCAAGTCTTTCGTGGATGCTCACTTTACACCCAGTTACTTGGCTGTTTCCAGTGAACCTGTTCACCTGAATGATCCAAACAGGTGGGTTTATTTAGCATTCCTCAACTTTCCCCATCTCTTGTTGACCCAGATCCAGATTTTATGGAATGTGTTGCAGCATCGAAGTCAAAATGATTTAATAATTACAAAAAATGAAGTTTATCTGTTTGAACATTAAATAGGGTTTGCAAATCATCCCCCAGCTGTGTCCAAGTGTCATCAGTCTGTTGAGAGGGGAAGTTTGTAAAGGTTGTCCTCAATTTTCATGATTGAAGCATCGCAGCATGATGCCACCACCACCGTGCTCGACAGTTCATAGATTACAGTAATTTAATTAAAACACAAAGTTGTGTCATTTGTGGGTTTTTTTTCTGTATTTACTGGTGATGACAGCAGTTTTCAGTCAGTTTCTCCCTGGAGGTGAACAGACTTTTCTCCTGCCTCTGATGTGAGTGGTTCTGTGAGGTTCTGGGTGTGGAAGCAGCAGGTGAGTGTGTGTGTGGGAGGTTCTGCTGGATCAGCCTCCTGTGCAGAGGTGTGTGTGTGTATGTGTGTGTGTGTGTGAGCGCAGCTGCAGCTCAGACCTGCAGTCATGCTGCACCATGCTGGCTGGTTCTTTCTGCTGGGATGCCTGCTGCTGGATGTGAAGCTGCTGCGAGGTCAGAGATGAGCCAGAGGAAAGGTAGAGCTGCACACGGACACTCTGAGGTCTTTTAATCAGCTCGCATTTTATTTTGAAGGCTTAAAATAAAAAAATTGCATCTTAATTTAATGAACTGCTAACATGTCAAATTGATTTTTATTTATTAGACATGAGTTCAACTCTAGGAGCAGTTCTTGCAAAACTACAATATAAAGATGGTTTTTTTTCCCAGCTAGTTTAGATTTTATTAGATTTACACTAAGCTTCAAAAGACACAAGACTGTCTCTAATTCAGTCCCATTCACACACGTTGGGCTAAAATCTGCTGTGTTCGCAGCAGAAAGGTTAACTTGTTGTATGAGATCTTGGGTTTAATCTTTAACTGTTCGTTTGTTGCACGTTTTGAATTGCAGCGTTAAAGAATATTATTTTTATTTGCAGCACAAAGAGCTGCTGCAGCAGCAGTTAACTGTAGCACTTCCAGTGCTTCCAATAGATATATAATAAAGTATTTTTAGTAGAGTAATTGTCTATCAAAACCTGTAAAACTGACTGATCTGATGCAAATGTTTCTAAAACTCTGTTTATATGAAGAACGGTAAAACTGCGGCTGTGTCTCAATTCATGGTTTGCAGCTGACGTTGTCTTCAGTCTATGTGGGCCGCTCGTGTCGGCTGCATAAACAGCTGTGAAATGAGATGGTCCAGTCTAACACCGGCTGCCTCGTTACGATGATATGTTTTATATTACATCGCTTCAGCTGTTTTTTTAAGATAGATCTTCACAAAATTCAGTTTTAATAGAAAACCATTAAAAGTAAATAAATTAAAAGCATTAATAATGAGTTTAGCTCTAGAATCCGTACTTATAACTGCATTTTATTTAACATCTCATTGCAACAAGTTTCTTCAGCTAATTTTTTTAACTTACATTCTTCAGTCTGTGATAAATTTCCAAAATCTGCCATAAAAACAGACGACAAATAAAAAACCTCACCGTCTTTGTATTCCTGTTTAATTTGCTGACCACGCAATGAATTCTGGGATACCGTCGGCTGCGTAGGATTCTCAGAAGCAGCCAACAGTTTTTGTCGGCTTCAGGAGTATGTGTCTATGAATTGGGACAGCCTACGGCGCGGGGCAGTGACGCAAGCAGCCGACATCAGCTGCAGCCCATGAATTGAGACCCAGCCGATGTAACACATTCTCACTCCCAACTCGTCACATATTGACGCTTTTCCAAGGTTCCCTCTGCGTCTTATTTTGACGCGTCGGGTAACCCCTTCGCGTCAGTTATTGACGCACCAGGCATTTCCGGGTTCCCTCGGGTGTTCGGTTTTGACGCGTCGGGACGCGAAATATAGGGGTCTTTGAGTTTGGGGTTCGTGGTTAATCTTAGGTAGTGGGGTCAGGGATATGCTGTCTAGGGCGAATATTAGGTAATTTTAGGCTTTGGGACACATAGTTGACGTGAATTTCCTAAAATTTCAAAAAA
>JAUBOC010000037.1:21621045-21639802 GCA_032275365.1 Anablepsoides cearensis | reverse complement strand
GTCATGTGTCTCAGTTTAGCATAGAAACACATGGCTAAAGCAACAACATGTTAATTATTATTCAAAAGATCAGGTTTCACTGTATGTTAGTGATTTAAAATAGAATTAGTTTATTGGCACTATGCTGGGGGGTTAGCTTAGTCCTGTAAAAACAAGTTTTGGGTAAATAATAGCTGTTTTGGAGAACAGTTTTTGTTGAATCCTCCAGCTGTGGAGGAAGATGATGAGGAAGATGAGCAGATTTACAGAGAACTGGAGGAAAAGAGGTGAAATATGGTTTAAAATGAAACAAAGGATTGAGACAGAGATGATACATTTAGGAGTTAAAACACAAGTCATGTTAGATGGAGACATGTCCTCTGATCATTATTATTTTATCTTTTATTATGCTGGGACCAAATAGGATTTTTAAACTCATTTCTTCATTAAAACAAGAAGAAAAAAATCGACAATAAAAACACAATTTATAAATGAAATGAAAAGGTTCAGAAGGGAATAAACAATCTTACAACTTCTTCCCTTTTTCCTTCAAAATAAATTCAAATAATAGTGTTTTACAGACAAACTGACACAAAAAGAGCATCTGGTCTGTCGTTAAACAACAGTTTGTCAATGCATGCTACTGCTTAGCATCATTTTTTTATTAAACCAGCTTTAATCATCTTTAAACCCAGATTGTTCTGGAAGATTTAACATCAAGATTATTTTTTGAATACAGTACAGTGTTTCTTTAGGCTTATACAAAATATAGTTTTTTTAAGCCTTAGGATTATATTGACACTTTTAACAACATTTAACTGAATATTTACAGGTAATATGTGACCCATCATATCGAAATGAGGATTAAAACTTAATCCTTGTATCGATGTGATGGGTCACATATATTATAAATTCAGAGAAAATCATATTTTTCCTGGGTTTATTCTTATCAGTGGTAGTTTTTCCAGTCTGGTGCAGCTTTAGTGTCACACCCTGAACAGTTTTATGGGTGAAGAGTTTTTGGAGTGTTTGACATCAGAGTTTTGTCCTCGTTTGGCAGTCTGATTTTTAATTATTTTAAAAACAAATGACTAATAGGTAAGTAATC
Organism: Anablepsoides cearensis; assembly: GCA_032275365.1. Taxonomy (NCBI): domain Eukaryota; kingdom Metazoa; phylum Chordata; class Actinopteri; order Cyprinodontiformes; family Rivulidae; genus Anablepsoides; species Anablepsoides cearensis. Next base: position 21,638,715 of record JAUBOC010000037.1, on the reverse strand, counting down.
TCATGCATGAGGACCTTAACTGAAAGTCAAACGGCTTCATAAAACACACAAAGCAGAGGAAACGTTTCCTGCACAGCGTTCTGAGGTCAGTCTGAATGTTAACAGCGTCAGGCAGGACGGACCTCCGATTCAGCTACGAGCTACTAATCATTTCATAGTCTAACAATATTTTTTCTTTTTCTACCCCCCCCCCCCCCCCTCCATCTAATCAACACACTTAGCATTAGCGCGCTGCAGAGCTGCTTCAAGCCCCTGGGCTCCTCCAACACTTGGCCCAGCCCCTGCATGTCAATGTCCCCAGCAGCCGCCTGCTGTCGATGCCAACACAGTAAATTTAGACTGATATCATCTATATTTAAACTCCCGTCACTTTGTGGTTCTTCTGCAAATTAGTGATGAAAACCAGGTGATCCAAAAAGCTCTCGTTTGAGCCGAGGCTGCATCATCCGCAGCGATAATGTCATGTATCCTCTAAATCTGTAGCTTTCTGTCTGCATGCCCTTTTTGTTCCTCCATGACACCCCAATCAGTCTTAAAACCAATCAAATTAAGAACTAAGAGAGACGGATGGTCCGCGGCCGACACAGAGACAAGACTGCCTCTCTTTTAGCTGCCGTGGCCCAAACCAGAGGAAAATAATTTATGATCCCCGTCCTGTCACATCTCCTCACCGCACGGCACGCCAACAGAGGACGATAATGAAAAGGTGCTGGCTAAATGCTGATGTAGCGGTAAACCCCCCCCCTGACAGCCTGGGAACAGAGAGACTGAGCCGGGCTCGCGGGAGGGAGATGGAAACCATGTCAGAGGGGAAATTCAGCTGTAAGCTCTCGACAGTTCATCTGGGAGCAACAAACAATTTCATCAGGCAACATCTGTTTGCTACAGTGAGTGGATTAGGCTGGGACAGAAGAAAACGAGGCGAATGATTAATTTTCTGCAGTTAAACCAACAATGCAGAGACTTGCTAAAAGCCAATCTGGGCTTTTTTTTTTCCTGCGCTTAGTCAGCAGTTTAACAACTTGGAGAAACAAAATGTTTGTTAAATAAATGAAAAGATTAATAAAAAATCTGATTAGGTTATGAAAACCTAAAATCTGCATCAGATCAGTTGGACTGCTGGACGTAGAGCTGGAAGACTGAAGGGAGGGGAAAATCCTGTCCTGACTTTTAGCTGCCACCACGCCAAACGTCAGCTCAGTGTCCTTAACCAAGCTGTTTTCTAAAGTCAGTTTGTGGTGTCCGTCTTGAATCGGGTTGAACTGAACAGTTGTAGACGTTCATCAAATGGTTACTAAGAGTTTGTAAGAAAAGCGTGATCAGTAATTGGAGTCAGAATAAGTTTGCAGAAAACCAGGTGCTTCTCTTCTAAAAATAATTGTTCAAAAACCTGAGCTCCAACCAGGCAGGCCTGAGTTTGAGGTTTTGGGTCTTATCAGAACAATAACAGTAACAGCTCCTCTCAGCAGCCCAGCATCTGTCCCAGGCTGCTCTGAAACTAATGAAAAAATATGACTCAACCCCATAAAGTCACACCTGATGAACCTGACTTCCTGGTCACGCTGCTGGGGGCGGTACCTTTTACATCAGACACTGGAACGTAAAACAAGCTTTGTTTATGTTACAGTGCAGTGTTTCCCCACTATTATAAAAATATATCTTTATATTTAGTTACAAAATACCTTCAAGTTTCATTAAAATGCATCCAGACCATTTTGTACTTATAAATGGGCGAAGCAGCTGGGTCACACATCGTCTTGCTGCTGAGGTTGATTCGGACATTGAAATTGAACAAATTCAACCAGTAATGTAACATCGTCATACAGACCACGTTCATTTGCTCTGAACTGATTTATGTTAAACTTTACATTAAGATCAAATATGAGAGTTGTCATAAATATCTTTAAATCAATGTTTAAGCTTTGTTTTGGTTGGTGAGTTTCTGTTGACTAACTGCTGGATCATTTCATAAAGTAGGTAGTGAGTACTGGTAGGAGCTAAAATAATCCAATATTTGAACATCTCCCAGTTCATCTGTGGCTCAGAGGAGATGAGAACAAACTGCAAAATGAACTGAAAAACTAAACAATGACAGCAGTAGTGATCTGATAAGTTTTTCATGATACAGATATTGACCTGATACAATATCAATGATTCCCACATACTTTTATTATTTTGTTGTGTGAAAGCTCGACACTGAACAACAATAAACTGTATGTTTTAACCAATGTGTTACATACATTTTTAACTTAAACCTAAGAATATTTTACAATTAAATAAAATGAATAAAAACGAGCACTTCGAGATTTTAGATGCGGGTCGGCAGAATTCAATATTTCTTTTTTGGTTAGTATCAGATTAGGACACCCCCAGAAAACTGTCATTTTACTTTATTGGAAATTGCATAAAATTATGTAAATCAAAACCATAATAAAGTTACATCATTATATTTTTACAAGTAAAAACTTAAAATTATACTTTCTTTTATCGACCCTTTGCTTGTAAAGTCCTACCATGCTTCGACACTCCCAACATGTCACTTTATCCAGTGTTTTTTTTTCCTGTTATTCTCAAAAAAACATCATAAAATCAAAAAAATCAGGCATTGCATTTATCAAATTTCACAGTGATGCATGTTGGTTTATACTAAACTGACTCTACCCACCATGGTCTGCAGTAAATGACCCTCACAGCTCCTCTGCAGAAATGTTGAATACTGGTGAGGATAAGTGACTTCATTTGCATGTTCATTATTCATTTTATTGTTTGTTTGAAGCTCTGTATTTATTTGAAGATTTATTTTAGCCACACTGGTTCAGATAGTCAATTAAAAATACATTAATTTAGTAAAATGTTTCTTTTTTCTGTCTGAGAAGCTCCCTCAGGACTGAATCATCTGTCAAACAGACAACTCTTACTGCCTTTAGGTGGAGTTAAAACCTAAAAACTTATTACAGAAACTAATAAATGACTTTATGAGGCGGACAGGAGTTTTGGATCTTTTTATTTGTTTTAATTATATGGCCCGTGTCTGTTTGTGCTGTGTTATTAAGACATAGAGTCAGCTAAATTCAAGATGGCTGCCACCTCAGACACACAATGATCGTTTTTTAAACTCAACCTCTGACTTCATTTGTCCAAAATTCTGTAGCTTTATCTGATCAGACCAGCAGCTTTTTAAACCTGTAATGTTAAGACAGCATCTTATTACTTAAAGGCTACACGACGGCTGACATTTAAACCGTGTCGCTAAAAACCAAAGAAAAATGTGACATTTATCTCCTCCCTGGCCGCTCCGAGCCCTTCAACATCTCTGAATAAAACCATAGATGGAGACAATTAACCTTCAGCTGATCGGCCGGCGAGCTGCACTAAATGCTCACAGAGACGACCAAACAAACTGAGAAGTTGTGTCGTTTCCTTTGGTTTCCTCCTGTTTAACAACTCACAGCACTTTGTTCAGGTTCAGATGGAGCTGTTTATCACAACAAGCTCATTTCTTGATTTACTTTATGTTTACTGGATACAGTCCGCCTCAGACTTCATGTTTACCATATAAATCATCATTTTGCTGAAACAAGGTGCACTTCTATAGTCCCAAGACTTCAGCTCCTGCAACCTCCACAGATGGATTTCATCAAGTTGTTGTTGTGAAGGGATGTTGAGCTTCCTCTCACAGGGCTGATGGAAAATCATCTTAATTCAGATTAGCTTAAAAAGCACATTAATCCTGCGGTGTGCTGCTGACCTCTGGGCCAGGTTTGTGAAATAGATCCATGTTCTCCAAACATTCAACAAAATCAAAGTACAGCTTTCATACAAAAAGGCAAAAAACAAACATAAATTTAACTTTCAGGTTGAACCAAGTGATAAAATTCTTCTTCCATTAAGTGTTTCTACGTTAGAGAATTCTGTTCCTCAAATAAAAACACGAAGTGCGTTTGAGTTTGGGAAACATTTGCGCTGCTTCATTGCTGAACTGCAGCCTCCATTCTGGATTAAATTAGACTGAAGGCTGGTTTGATCATAGGAGCAAACAAAAAGAGAGAAACATAATGAATAAATGGAACTCTTCAGAAAGTTTTCAGCTCATCTTACGGTTGATTTTTAGCCATCGTCGTCCATCCACTTCAACAAATCAACTCCGACTCCTTAGCTCAGTTTGTCATGGTAATTATATTGTGAAATATTTATGAATTGCTTTAATTATGTGGGCGGAGGCCGATTCCGGCTGTTTTTTTTTTTTTGTTTGTTGTGGCGGCACGCTGTTGTGATGAATATTGAAATGTTTACTGGCTTTGAATGCTTAATGATGAAGACGAGCTGGAAAATATCTGCAGAAACAAAGAGAGGAGCTGCTTTTATGTCAGCCTCACATCAAGGAGGGAATTACAATGGCTTGTTGAAAATTTATTAGTAACATCTTCCTACAAAGACTAATATTTGAGAGTGAACTCACTTCTTTCAAAAGTCAAGAATCAATATTTATTTTTTGTCCATTTATATTCTCGTCTGGTTGCTCCAGTTGGGTTCCATTAGTCCAACCAGAGTGACACAGCAGCAGTTTAATTCCTCTGCAGCGCCGCCGCCGAATGCTCGAGTTCACAGCGAAGGTGTCCCCCATCCGTCTCCCCGACTCCCCGGCACTAAATCAGCGGAAGCAGCCATTAATATCCGGTCAATGGGCTGAATCCCTCCATTTCTGGTCACTTCCTCCAGCAGACAGGAAATGACTGTTTCTGTTAGTCCCTCGAGTGCTTTTAGTTCGACAGCCATCTGATTTTATTAGGGCCTAGATGAAACCATCGGAGCGTCAGCTCAGGTGGAAAATTCAAGCTGAATTCTGCATCGTTTGATAGACACAGGAAATGCCAGCTTGATCGCTGTTTTGTGCTGATTCTTTACATTTTTTATTTTTTATTTTTTTAGAAATACCAACCAAAATATTTTTTTAAAAGTCTGGTGAAGGTTCTCTACTCATCCTGAGCTTTTTTTTTTTGTATTTATCAAAGGAAATCAATGAATGACAAAATGAAGAGCTGAAAAATAAAGAAATCATCTCAAAAAGTCAAGTTTTTCTCAGCGTTGCAGTAGGGCTGGGCAATAAATCAATATTTATTACAATAGACACGTGATCAATATCAGTATAAAATTCGTCCAATAGAATGTTGATCATTTCACTGAACTGAACCAGAGCATTCTGGGAAATGTGGGCTGAAAGGCTTTTATTAGCATTTTCATGTTTCGTTTCTTTTCAAAATAAAAGAGCAACATGGAGCGAAAGGAGAAAGTGATGCAACAGCTCCAGATGAAATTGTGGATAAAAGAGGAAAGGTCACCAGTTTGGCAGAATTAATCAGCTTTTTTCCCTCCTGGTCCTCATTTCAAATAGGTTAAACAAGAAACCAACCAATAATTATTTATTGACAGATAAACACTTAAATCCTGATACATTTTACAGTCATACCGCCCAGCCCTACGCTGCAGCTAATCTGACCTCTAAATAAAGTCCAGATTAAAAGAAGTGGATATAATTCCCCGACAGGCCGCTCTGATCTGATTGCATCATCGTTGGAGTTATTATATTTATGCGGATATTCAAATGAAAGCAGCGGCTGATAACTCGGATAAGAGGCAGTGTGTTTATTTGGAGCTGCCCTAACCTCACCATGGATTTATTGAATTGATCTGGCATATTTCTCTCCGGCTCGGTGTCAGCCCGTCCAGGGAGTCATGAGGCTACGAGATGGTCCCGCTTTGAATATAAATGAGGATTTGCGAGCTTCTGCTGCTGCTGCTGCTTTGGTTTTTCTGTTGCTCTTTGACAGTTATAATTATTAGCCACGGACAAAAGAAACGTGTATAAATGTGTGCGGCTATCATCACACACCAGCTCAGGTGATTATTATCCTGTTCAGAGAGTCAATTAGAGGAAAAATTAGAGACCTTTTGAAGAGTGACAGATACATGATTAAAAGTTTAGTTTTTTTTTTTTTCCCTCCAAGTGGATTTGCAATTAAAGACTTTTAGAATAATAATTTTGAATACAAAATGCACTGATGGGACACAATTATACAACTTATTTTTTAATTGTTTTGGAAAACGATAGCTTACAGATATGCCTCTAATTAGGGAGTTTATCAATACTACTCAATGCCTCTGTGGGAATAAAACCAAAAATAAACTGAATATGCAATAGTTTTGTTTTAGAACAATTCAAAACACAATATAGACTTTGAAAAGCCATGTTTATTTGCTCCTGCAGTTTTAATTGCATTGCATTTACTGCATATTTTTTTTACAATTATATGCAAAATAAAGGCAAAAGATGTTGGATTTTTTTCATGATAGTCCCTAACTAACATGACAAATCTAATTTTTTTTATTCGACACAAATCTTTTCAGTCTGTGGTTCTGAATCAGATACAAATCTGATGTTTTTCAAAGAGACCTCCGACTGAACACTTACAAGATTGAACCAATAATGACTCTAACCTTGAGTCTCACTGTTTAAATCTTATAGCTCTATGTCTTCAGCTACAGAACAGAAGTCCAGTTGTTCTTTTTATTTTCCACATACTGGATTTATTTTATTATTGTTTAACCAGGCAAATCCTGTTGAGATCACAGATCTCTTTTTCAAGGATGACCTGAGCCTGAAGGTAACCAGTTGCACATAATTTTGGGGTGTGGAGGGAAACCGATGTACCCGGAGAAAACCCACGCAAACAGGAGAACATGCAAACTCTGCACAGAAAGACCCCTGGTCCAAACCGGTGATCAAACCCAGGACCTTCAGAGGCAGGTTCAGAAATAAACACTGAACTAAACAAACCGTCTCTGACTCCACAACAACTCCAGAACCAACATGCTAACATGTAGCATGCACAGACTTTCTGTAAACGCTGTGCTGAATGTGACGTAATGTGGGCTGAGAAAATACAGTGTTTCTGTACCCAACACTACTTCTAGTACTTTTCTCCATGTAAGATTGATTGGTTTTTGAGTTGCATAAATTGCCACAGCAATATTATGTTATATTTGTTAAAAATTACATGTAAATGATTACTAATAGTGACATTTCACAACAAAAGTCATCTCAAAGCAGGAGTCAAATCTTAAATCCAGTTCAGAACCATGATCCTGTTTACCAGCAGATAACTAATTTAATTCAGCCAACTTGGATAAATCCAAGTCTGAGGTTCAGTTCTTCACTTCCCTCAGCTCTTATCTTGTTTCATCCAAACATATTTTAAGTGGTTTGCACCATTAATCTTTGAGCAAGTCTTCCATAAAGTCCAGATCATTGGAAGCCTGCAGTTCTGGTTGTCCCTCAAACAAGATTTCTGAATCTCACTTAGTAAAAAAATGTGATCAAGAGCTTTAAGGTTTTGCTAAGACTCTTTTGGTTCAACAGCTCAGTGCTGCCAATTGTCTTAGAAGAATCCTGGTTTTGCCAAACCTTTTTCCTTTGAGATTTCTGGACTCTTCTTCTGTGTGATGAACCTTCAGTTCAGGAGAAATGTTTTTTTGTAGGCGACGTCAGATCTGTACTTTCCAACAATCCTGCACGTCGGTTGCTAAAGATGCGGCTGCACAATGTTAGGGACAACTGACATTGTGATTTTTATCTAACCCAGAGATCTGAAGAAACACGGATGACTTAAATAACACTTGTCTTTTATTGTGCCAAGACCTGAGTATGTTTCCCTCTATTTACCACCTAACATGTTGCCTCTGCTCTGCGTCTCTTAGTTTCTGTTTCCTTTGATATCAGCGTTCATGCTATATTTGATCTTTCTTTCACCAGTTCTCTGCAAATTTTCTCGTCTTCCTCATTTTCATCAAGATCCTTGTCGCCTTCCTCTAGAGCTCGAGAAGTAACCGACAACACTTCTCTGAAAAACATTTGTCAATGCAAAATGAAAGTTTAATAACTTGATGAGGCCTTCCTGTTTTGGAAACGGTCACACATTTAGATACAAGTATCTGTTCATCTCTGCTGGAAGAGGAATTTAATAGTTATACAAGCAAAAGAGGGTCTGATTAAAATCTTCTGGGAAAAGGACTTCAGAGATTGTGGACTGGTCGAACACAGTAATCAGAAGACGCTTTGAAGAACATATTGAGGTGAAGACCACCAACCAGCCAAAGAAAAACTCCTCTTTCGTGCGTGTCTTCAGATGACAGTATTTAACGCACACACTGATCTGTTGGCGTGTCCAGATGTCTCTTTTATGTTCAGGGTCCCTGCTGGTTATCTGATACCGTGGATCTGTCTCATCCATCTCACACCCTCCTCCCTCCTACACACCGTCTGCTGTCTGCCGCCCTCTCAACACCTCCAAACAGCCACATAAACCCCGACAACGTGAAGGAAGAAATGAGGGAGTGTGAAGGAAACGGCAGCAGATTGGACATTTTAGGCGATCAATGCAATTATTTGATAAGGCGTCAACTCCAAGCGCAGAACGGAAACGCAGTGACGTTTTTCTTTTTATCAACTGAAGGCAACGTGATCAGCAGGAAACCCTAACAAGGGTCTCTGACAGTGAATAATTTAGAAGAATGTTGTCCTGTTCAGTGTCGAGATGATTGATGTCTGTTTTATTGGTTTTCAGCCAGCTCAGAATCTATGCAAAGAGCTTCACACTTAAAGAAAAACCCAAGCAAACACCCTATTTTCTGTTTTTCTCCTACATTTGTTTGCAGACAAATGTAGTCTGTTTAGTAATTGTTACAAGATGAGTCTCTGATGGAATAAAAATTATTTCTGGAAAGATCAACCTGTTCTTTAGCCAAACGTTTATTTTTGTAAAGAAACGCAGAATCTGGTTCTCATTCTTTCAGGTCACTGTGATCTTTGAAGCGAGGATAAAAAATAAAAAGCTGGACTTTTATTCTCTGTAAAGAAACTATTAAAACTCAGCTCACTAAATTAAAAATCTCTCTTAGCTAAGAGAAATACTCCCAAGAATTCATTAATTAATCCTCGTTAACGAACAGCGCTACCCTTCGACTTGGTTTAAAAATAAATAAAATAAAATGCAATGTGGACTTTTATAAAACTGTTCAGTTTGCTGCTGGAGTTTTACCAGTTTGGTCTGGATAAAAAATGATAAATTATTTTTCAAATCTGTTAATCTGATGTGGAGCTGGACCAATGTCTTTAATTTGTGAGATCCTGTGTACCATCTACAACATGTACCATCTCTGGAACAGTGGTTCACAAAGTTAGGGTCAGAACCCCTCTGACGGGTGAAGGTCCCCAGATGATTTCTAGCAATTTAATTACCAATAAATTGCTAATGGAATGTTTTCATCCTCATTATTGCAAAACAAAAATTATTAATGAATGAATAATACCAGGGATACACAATATATTAGCATTAACATCTATCGGCCGATGTTGGTAATTTTTTAGTATATCGTATTGGTTCAATATGTAAAACTGGGCTGACATTAATGTCTGATATTGATTTCCTGCTTGTTGCTATTTGTGTTTTGGTTTTTGGAGAGGAAATGGTTGTTCCATCATGATAGTGACGCTGCGCAGCCAGAAATAAATGAAGTAGAGAACCATGTCAGCAATCCAGTCATTTTTTTATGGTATTGAACAAAGACAAGTGTGTTTGTGCGTATGTATAAATAATTTTTGTGTTTGTGTAATATCTGTAAATATTAGTTATCAGCCATAGCAGCAATGTTAATATTGGATATCGACTGAAGTTTCATAACGGTGCATCTCTAAATAAAAGAAGTCAGTTAGTAGGATTGTTCATGTTGTTATTATGCCCATTTTTAAAAGAGTTATTTGCAAAGTTTGCTACGTAAACCAGTAATATCTGGGGTTACAAGTTTCTGCAATGCTTATTTTGCCGGGCAGAGGCTTAAATAAAGCTAAAAAACAAACAAACTGTGGCTTCTTCTATGTTCTGGATTTATTAACCTCCATCAGTTCCAAAGTTATCGACACAGAAGCCCACTTCAAAGGATCTGAAATGTGGTTTTAACACTAACACAGCGCAGTGACCACCCTTGTTTAACATGATTTCATTTGTAGCAAATTAAAGTCGTATAAGTTTCCATAACGCTTTGTTTCAGGTCGCGCTCCATCTCAAATCCACTTCTTTTTTCCCTCCGTTTTTTAGCTACAGTAGAGGCTGAAGTCTGGCAGCTCTGTGATAAAGAGACAATTACCCCGAGAGACGAGGTTGACTTCAGGGTTTTAGGAAGATTGAGCACTGAAGGACAATCCAGGGGGCAGCACATGGTGGGCATTAACTCTGTAATACTTCCAGGGTCAGACCAAGCAGCTGCGGCCATGATGAACGCTGATCTGGCAAAGATTATAACCACCGACAAGGTAACGTGTTTAAAGACTCGGAACCAGCTGTCGTCAGATAATTGAGTCGGTGTTGAAGATGATTATTTCATCTGTGGATTATTTTTGACTGAGAGGAGTTTGTGTGATTGCACGGGAGCGCGGGATGAAGTGGAACACGAGAGATGAGAATTAGAGGGAAAGGAAAGCCAAACATGGGGAGATTGAGCTGGACCTTTCTCATTCAGGCCACAGCTGGCGTGTGTTCGCCCCGACGCCAAAGCACAATTATCAGCGTGGTCCTGTCGGGTCCTGAGTGTCCTCTGCTGGTCCACGTGCTGCCTAAAGAGGACAGGATTACAGAAGTCAGAGAAAGGTGGAGTTACTGAGCACTCAGCCATTAAACTTTAAACAGAGCTCCTTTTTAAGAGTAAAAAATCCTCACTTGTTTTGACTTCTAATTGAAGAAATATACTGACATAAAAATGAACTGGTTTACCTGTTGAAGTCCTGAACGACATTTCTTTTTGTCTGTGCAGAGTAAATGTGCTTTTCTGCGTCTAAAATGAGGCTTCTGCACATTGAGTTTAATTATTTGAGCTAGTGAGCCGTTTGGAAAAAATCCATCAAATACGGTCACTGGAATGAAGCAAAGGAAGAGCCGGAGCTGGATTCTCCTCAGCTCAGCTCTAATTGTCATTAATCTCTGAATGTTACTGTGATTAACATTTAATCCTAACACCAAAAGTTTCTCCACTTCTCAGGTAGTTTGTCCCAGAGTTTAGGAGCTTTAAGACTAAATGCCGATGAGTTGTTTTTTTCAGGGGAACACGGTTTTTCTACATTTAGCTTCTGTTCTGTTCTTGGTGTATTCAGCTCTCATTCTCTCTACAGTTTTACAGAAAAGGCTAGTCTAGTTTAAACAGTTAAGGATGTGACGGTATTGAAGATGTTTGAATGCATCCTCAGAAAAAAACTCATTTAATGTTTTTAAGACTCCAGATCTGTAACTCTCACTTTGCCAACATCTCTGCGTGTAGTTGTTTCATGCTGAATAACGATGGCTAACGTGGCGAGGAGCCATGGTTGTAATGCAGGCTTTGCCCTCGGCTTGTCACCCCATTAACCTCAGCTCGTGTGTGTGTGTGTGTGTGGGCTCAGGCTTAGTCAGCATGCGGTGGGGAAGCAGCAGTCATGCAGCCGTGCGTCGCTCTGTAAGTGCGCGGACGTGGATGAAAGGGAGTTGGGTTCAGGTCGAGTGTCGGGGAGATGTAACTGCCGCTGTCTGAACCGATTCAGTTCTCCTGTGTTTTATTACCTTCACTCCCTGAGCCCGAGGCCATCAGCGCCCGGAGAGTTTTATTACACCTCATCCAGGCGAGTGTGCACACGTGTGCCCGAGACGCCGCGCAGACAATACCCCTCCGTCCACAGAATCTTCATTTGGAGTTCCCTCCGGTCGCGTCTCCGTCGGACGTTTTCTCATTTTCGTCTGGCTCGATCAGACGACGCGCCGAGGGAAGCGGCTGGAAATCAGCTTCGCCTGCGGTTTAATAACATCTCCGTTTTGATATTCTGCTTTGACCTCGGCCGTCCGCCATTAGGACGCACTTTACTGGAGAGCCCATCACACCGAGAGACCGGGCCCTTTTTCCAGCTCTCCTCCTCCGTCTGAGAGCGAGGGGAGGTTTCAGGGGAGCGATTGCTCTCAGAGGCTGTGATAATGGCACAGTGGACCCCCCACCCCCCCTCCCTGGAGCAATTACACCGTTCACCACCGATTATAGCCTTTCTGCCCTGACCCCGTGTCAACTGTGGTCACAGACACACATGGATATTTATTTACAGGAACAACCGGTCCAGACACATTTATCTCACCAACTACTGAATGTTAATAAATTTAACTGAATAGTTTTCCTTTAAAAATGACAATAATCCCACATATATACAAAAAACACAAAGGCCTGCAAACATAGCAGGAAACCTTCATTACTGAAGCTCGTACAACAGAATGACCCTAAAATCACCTCAAAATCCATAATGGATTAAGCAGCCAAAGCCTTCATTTTTCTCCTGAACTTTAAATATTATATAAATAATCTATAGAGTCTTCAAATAAACAGTGGTGATGAATGACCCAAGGATTTTAACAAAGTTTTTCTCAGAGAAACGGACGGCCAATTCATCAAATAAGAGCAGCTTGACTGAATACAAAAGGATTTTATATTTAAATCAGGCCGAGTAAGAAAACCAGAGCCGTAACTACAGAGCAGCAAGTGCTAACAGAAGCTAAAAGCTAAAATTAGCATGTTGTAATCACGTTTTTTCATGGGATCAAATGTGACCTGCGCTGGCAACGAGGAGTTTTTCAAAACTGCATTGTTTTTCAAGGTTTCCATCTTAGAGAACTTCAAAATGATCCATAGTTTGAAATTTGGCAATTTCACTACCTGGCAAAATTTTACGAGATTTGAAAAATGGATTTTTATTAGTCATGAATGATGTAATTGGGATTTCCAGTCTTAGATTTAAAAAATGGACAGGTTCTTAAGCTTCATAATTACACCAAACATTATTCAAAGGGATTTCCCAGCAGAGGAAAATTAGTCAATTTAAAACGAAATAAATAAAATAGTTATTTCTTGAGATCTACCCGTTTGATCTAAAGGTAGATTAGAACGATTATATTCTGTAGTTACGGCATTTTTTATTTATTTTATTTACCTATGTTTTACCAGGCAAATTCCATTGAGATCTGCCTGGTGAAACATCAATGAATAAAATAAATATTAAAAACTTTTTACACAAATCTCCAGTGGTGGGCATGTTTCAGCTAATAGCTAATTGCGTCACAAATCTTCCATTTAGCGGTTTTGGTTTTTCAATAACTTTGTAAACCATTAGCAGATCAATTAGCTTCCACTAATTAGGTTTAAACACCCTAACAGCTAACTAACAAGCAAACATCAACAGGTTTGTGTCATTTCCACTGTCTTCAGCTGAAAGGAGACAAAGACAAACTGACAATCGTCTTAGCAAGTTCCCTGCTTTGACACAAGATGTGGTGTTAGTCACAGGTCTTAAAATTACATTAGACAAGACATTTTAGGAAATGTTAAATATTAGCCAGTTAATTTGACAAACAAATTGTGTCACCTCTAATTCATAGATCTATAAATGAAAATGTAATAAATAGAAATATCTTGATAAATGCGATCACTCCTCCCTCTGATGTTTATTGTCAGACTCAGGAACCAACATTTAGTTCTAGTTTAAATGTTTAGGACCGAAGCTGATGGATGTCTTTATAATAGGCTAATGCAGACGCACCATAATAAAACAGCTCTGCAGTACCACTGAGAGTCTTTTGGTGTCAGCTCCAGGGATGTAAATGAATGTAAAGTGATTCAGTCCCGGTCTTCATTTTATTATAAAAGCTCCCAGTCGGCGCTCGCTCGGAACAATCGTCACCCACTTCCTGCCGTCGGTCTGCGTCTCGGCTCTCGTGTAGCCCCACCACAGCCTCGACAAGGACATCAAACATGAGTCATTACACCAGAACCTGTGGGTGGATTTGTGTCGAGTAAGAAAAAGAGGCGGCGATGTTTGAGTACACGCTTGTGAAGCAGTTTACCTGAGTGTGATGTATTATCCTGAGCAGCAGCTTCTGTGTTTTTAGACTATTATTCTAATGCCTGCTTAGGTTTATATAACAAGATTACAAAGCCTGGATATAACTGCAGCTCTGAAGAAGAGCTGTACTTCATTTTATTTGTTTGTCGTTTGGGCAGAAGATTAAGACCCAAAGTCTTACGGCAGCTCATACGCTGACTTTGACTTTTATTTTGAAATATTTTTGACTCATGGACTGATTCAGGAAGTCGTTAAAAGATTTTTTACCTTGATGTTAACTGTGACCCCTCGTCCTGTCTGAACCTCCAGCTGATTCTAGACCAGAGGTGTTCAAAGTGGAGCACGTGGGCCAAAATTGGCCCACCAAGTCATTTGATTCGGCCCACTGTTGCTCTGTTTACCAGGTCCCATGTTAAACCACGGTGTTTGCACTTATGCTACGTTCACACGGAACGCGTTTTGAGCATCTAAAACACACCCAACACCTCAAGTTGGATGCGTTACATTCAGACTGGAACCTGAAGACTGTATTATGGGAGGAGTGTCTTGTTTCTCTTTCAGGTAATGGTGGATGAAATAAAGAAAATGGCTTTGCTTTATTTACTGAGAGCAAGCGAACGTTGCGCTCACCAGATAATTAATTCGCCAGATAATTTAGAGGCGGTCTGTTCGGTGAGTTTCAATACTCCAGGAGCTGCCAGCTGACCCAGTTTAACACCGCGGTCAGTTTCAGGTTAGTGGGCAACATTCAGGAAACCGTCACGTGTAAAAACGCGATGCTGCGTCACAGAGCAGTGTCTCTCTGATTGGTTGACGCAGCGTGTTGCGCAGCAAAACTTTAGATTTTTGAACTCGAGCGTCTGCTGCTTTGGATGCACGTCACCACTCAAACCGCAGCTACTGCTTCATGACGCGCTGTGAGACCCCTAGAAGCACGTCCACCATAGACTTTGCATGTAAACTGGCTCCTCCTGCAGCTCCAAACGCATTTGGTGTGAACGTAGCATTAGTCATCCAACCATTGGCCTGGTGAGAAACGGTACAAGTGTCTGTTGTGCAGATAGTTTTCACTCATGGTGCGTACTTTTACTTTGAATTATATTAACATTAAACATGAAATACAAATAACTACAAGATACGTTTAGATTTAAGCAAACCTGTAGATTTGCACACTTTATAAATACTCTTTATCAATTAATGAAATGATCCATGAGCCTTTGCTGCCTGAGCATATGACAAACCTTCTCCAAATGCACAAACGTGTGGCTGCTAGCTAATAATTAAAAAAGGACTTGCATTTCTTGCATTATTTTATTGCATTTGGCCCGTGGCCCTCGGATAGACTTTCATTGGGAAAAAGTTTGGGAACCCCTGTTCTACACCCAACCCTGGTCTTCAGCAGGTCTTAAAGTTCTGCAGAAACCTGTGTTCTAAAATAAAACAAATCATTATGATTTTAAAGTGATGCATCCTGAACGAAAAGCTGGTTTCTTTTTATTTGAACTTAAGAAGGCAGAGTGAAATAAACTAAGGTCATCAAAGTGGGATAATTAGATTTTTCTGGTTTTTTGTCCAGAGGTTTTATACACCAGAGAGTCCATCTGATCAGGTTTACTTTTACTGACTGTTGTTTAAGTGCCACTCACATTTACAGGCACATTATTAGTGTTCTGCGAAGTGACGAGACCGTCTTCCTCTGGCCTCCTGCCCAGATTTTATATTTTTGTTGTTCATCAGGCACAAACTCTGCAGCTGGTGGTCTTTTCGGGGCCAGATGTCTCTTTCAGAGACGCACAGACAAACCAAAGCTTGTGGAAGTCTTTGAGACTAAAGGAAGCCCGTCTGAGCGCTGAACGGAGGCAGAGGAAGGAGAGGATTCATCTGAAATGAAGACGCACTCCATAGACCAAACAGCTTGTTGTCATGAAATGTTGGTTTTAATTCATCTGGATTAAGAAGGAAACAGGAAGCAGGCTGCTGCTTTGTATTAAAACTTTACTTACACATTTTTATTTATTTTTTGCTCGTCCTCGATTCTATTTTACATCTTTTCAATCTGTCGGTTGCAGATAAATCCTTACAGGACTTTTTCATCCTCCAGAGTGGTTTATTTTATCTTTCATCTTTAAATTTCTAATCTGTGATTGCATCTTATATGGAAGTAGCTGGATGTTTTGATGCTTTAAAATAAATAAGAGCTTTATATTCTGGCCCCTCACCCCAGTCTAAAACCTCTTAAATTAAATGGCAAACTCCACTTCAACCTCAGACTGAACCCCGAAACCACAACCAAACCTTCATCCTCAATCGACTGCTTCAGAATCTGTCCCTCAGAGATACAAACGTCTTTCTGCCCATGTTTGAAACCCACACTGGTCCTCTCACAGCTGAAATAAGTGCTGCACAAACACACAATCAGTGCCAGTTTGCAGCTAATCAGCTTAACTCTTTAAAAGCAAACTGGCTGGAAGCAGCTTTGTCTGGAACAGATTGTCATATTTGTGTTTAAATCAACAGATTTGGATGTCAGATGTTGTAGCTGGACATCTTTTTTTCTTCACTCTGTAAACATAAATGGGAATAATGAGATGAGTTATAACGACCTCTCACTTCGTTTATTTAACAAGCTCATGAAATGAAGAAATGGCAGAAAACCGTGACACTTCATCACTGACCGCCCTGTTAAATAAAACGCAGACTAATAAAGTTTAACGTCCGTTTAATCCCCTCAAACATCGTCTCATTTGTAGTTTTCCACTGTCCTGTTTCAAAGACACAGCTCATAAACCAAGAAATCCTGTCAAATACAGGTTTGTTTAGTTCAGAAAGCTTGTTTGTTTGGATGGATTAAGATGTGTCCTTGAGGTTTATTATGGCTGAAGTAAATGAGGATGTGATGTTCACAAATGATGCAAATCTTCTGAAGTATTTTTCATTTTATGAATGATGAACAGACAGCTGTGAGTCAAAAGCTTGGTTGGAACAAAGAGCTAAAAAAGTCAACTTAAAACAAATTGATTAAGTTTTTCTAAATTAACAGTGGTGGACACAGCTAATGTATGTTAGCTTCACCAACCACTAAACAGATCAACAAGAGTCTAAGCTCTGCTAACGCTAAACTGCTAAACTCTGCTAATGTTAACCACTAAACCATCCAGCACTGCTTGTAAGAGGAGATTTTAGTTAATTCGGGATAAACAAAATAAAATTAAAAGTTTTACACTTGTAATTTTTATAGTAGATATAAAATTAGCAGAACCAAATTCACCGGAAGCTAATCGGTTCACTGACGGTTTCCAAAGTTAGCAAAAAAAAAAAATTAATCTGCTGAATAAGAAGCTAGTTCCTCTATTAATGGATTAGCACAACTGTATCCATCTCTGTAAATCAGAACCACAAATGCAGAGGTTTATAGTAAATAAATACATTTACTTCATTACAGTACTGAAGTATTTTTTTGAGGATTTGTAATTTACCAACGTTTTTATTAAATGGCTACTTTTACTTTTTTTTCCTAGTTACAAGACACTTTTTATTTTAAGTCTCTTCAGACATACCTTACATATGTCGACGTATTACTTCCGTCTTCTTCAGAGGTGTCACAGCTGATGTTGTTAGGAGGCGTGTCGGCTCATCAATACAGTGGGGAGAACAAGTATTTGATACACTGTTGATTTTTCAGGTTTTCCCACTTGCAAAGCATGTAGAAGACT
>JAUBOC010000037.1:21596544-21611120 GCA_032275365.1 Anablepsoides cearensis | reverse complement strand
CCCCCCCCCCCCCCCCCCCCCCCCCCCAGCCGCTGACGTCAAACGTTTGGGGCCTCCAGGGTTTTTTTATTTACTTTTTAATAATCTGGCACTCGCCCTGCATGTCTTTAAAGTGGGGAAAATGCAAAACAACTTCTGCCAGTCAGTCAGGTTATGGATGAATTTACGACACGGGTGATTAAGAATCCGATACGTTACGGTAAATATCATGGGGGGGGATGCCCACCACACATGACTGGTTTTATTTAAGACATAAAATCAATGAGCTATTGAACAAACAAAAGTCTAATCTTTTTATGATTGACTGATGTTTTCGCTGCAGGAACACGGTTGCACAGCCATCCTCTATCGGCTCGCGGTTGAAAAAAAAACAAAAAAACCGACGCCTCGTTAATGTGCAGACAGGAGATTCTGCTGTAACTCCATGTGCCAAGTTGATTTTTCTGTAAGAAAACGCAAACGTGGCTTCAGGGCTGCAGAGTGGAGCCGCTCGTTTGCATCCTCCCCCATTTTCCCCGTCTCCTCTCTGCTGTACAAACTCAAATCAAACGCTCTGCTTCCTGTTCTGTGGCCTGTTTGTTCGCAGCGACGGGCATCAATATTTCATTCATTCTAAAGACATTTTGAAGAAGTAGCTTCACCTTGGTTTGATATTTGTGTCTTTCTCTGCTGCATTATTAAACAGAATTGTCTTGTTATGAACAGCTGAGGGGAGCTGTTTATTCTTTATGATAAAAAGCAAAGATGCTGCTGAGTGTAACTCAGATCAAATATTAGCTCAGTTTTCTGTACAGGCTGGTGATTCTTTTTGGATAAAATAAGAGAAATAACTAAAATTTGGTTGTTTTTCCCTGAAAGTTAGCCCACAAACTGGTGCCGTGTTGGTACTGAGCAACAGCCCACAGATGCAGCTGCTTGGTGATTTGCCAACACTTCCACGGCCGACGGCTTATTTCAATAAAATGGCAAATACCAACTAATTAATCAATCGGTCGAAAAACTGGCTGCTTGTTCCCTCCTGTCATCAGGCTTTTTGGCCAATTCTCAAAACGTTTTACTTTTTTATTATGTCAGCAGAAACATTTTGGATTTATTTTTGTCAGTAAAACTTACATCAGTAAATTATGTAAATACTTTTATTCCACATGTAGGACCTTTTGTTTGTTTGTTTTAGGAACTATTTTAGTGTTTTACACAGTGATACAGCTGCAAACATCAAAAGAGGACAAACAAAAGCTGCTTTATTAAAACACATTGAGGCAAGGTTTTTAGTGTGTGTGTGTGTGTGTGTGTGTGTGTGTGTGTGTGTGTGTGTGTTTAATTAAATGTTTAATTAAGTCACAGCTGATTGCAAGAACTCATGTTCAGGAAGGATTATTTCCTTTTAGATACTTTTAAATGCACATAATCTTTTCTGATGCTGACATATCAAATTAAATGGTTGATATTTGTTATAGATTTAGATTCCTGTGACGTGCACGTTCTATTAAAAAAAAATTGAAAACATCCTTATATTTAAGAAACAACACAATACATGTGATTTTACCCTTTTTTCTGGTGCACTTGGATCAAAGTGAAACAGGAAGTGACATCAAAGGGGAACAAAAATCTTTGTTTATTGAAAAAATATCTTATAACTTGGACTCATCCTCTCTGACTGAAAATAATCTACAGAAACATGAGATTCTTCTCTACAGTCTATTGTAGCAACGCTCTGTTCACATTCAGATATTCCCCTTTGACATCACTTCCTGTTGCTTCACTTGCAATTATCTCAACTGTTCATCTCAGTGACTTGCAATAAAAAATGTATGTTTTCTGTTTTATTTTGAAAAATAAACATTTATTACAAAAAACTTGATGTCACAGACATGTTAAACACTGACAAATTAAGATAATCTATATCTTTAAAGAATAAACTAAGTTTGATTCTGTTCAGTGGCGCCAATCCGTAAGGGCTAAAAATATTCATACGCCCCACAAAGTAGTTCTTCCTAATAAACAATGGAAATTGCTTATTTGCTGTGTTTTGACAATTATAAATGGAATTTAAAATGTTTTTAGTCATTCATTTTCTGTTTTTTTTACTAATTTACTAGTGGTGTGAATCATCAGCAGTATTATGATATTAAATTGATTCACAGGTCTGTGACTGAAACGATGTGATATCATGGTGTTAGATTGGTATTTATATATTGATCCACATCAGGCTTCTGATGACGACATGGATTAATGTTTTTGTTTTGCCTTGATATAATTGAATCATTAATTGTTTAATTAATATATTATTTATTGGCTGATGCTCTGTTTATCAGTGGATTTATCTTAAATAACCTCAGCAATAATCAGAACAATCAGCTCCTTCCAGTTTGTTCTCATTAGGCTGTAAGATCTTCACTGTGGACATTTCCTGCTGGTTGTGGTGCATTGAACCACTAAACCTCATGTAAGTTGATCAAATTCCAACCACCAGAGGAGATGAGCTGTTTCAAAATCTATTCAGAGCAGAGCGAACAGAACACAGAAAACTTTAACCTGATCTGTGATCGTTCAGCAGGTAACGATGTTTGATCCTTTAAGAACTTCAGGCCTCAGACTCACAGGCTCCTACTTTTTCTTTGTTCATAAACTGTATCATTTGTGTTGTTATTGATTCAGAAAATGATTCTCCTCCTCACTATTTGTGCTCTGAAACTGCTTCCATTTCAGCAGATACAGAACTTATTTTACAGGCAGAAAGTGACATCAGGTGTGGATTTCTAGTTTCAAGCAGAAAAACAAAGAAAAGTCTTTTTTCCTCTCATGTACAGTTCAGTATGACTGTAGCTGCATGGCTCGCAGCTCTGCAGACACTGAAGTTTCATTCCTCCACAGTCTCGTCATCCTCCTCACACACACACACAGGTTTGTTTTTATACCCACAAACAGACGAACACTCAGCAGCTCAGTTTAATGGTTCATAACGAGTCGACAGAACCCAGTCGGTCTCTGATCGCGGTCAAGCTGCCGTAGTTTCAGTTTTCTATTATTCACAGCTCCTCACCTGCAGGAGGATGTGTTTTCTTTTCTTTTTAAAGCAGAGCTGGAGGATGGAGGGAGCCTTCAGACTGACAGGCTGTTGGTACTTTTGTGGGCGACGAAGTGGCCTGCTGGTTTGGAAATCACCGCCCACCGACTGTCGCCTGTTTGAACCCTGATGTGTGTTCATCTTCAGCTCTGAACTGCGTCTTGATGTGTGTTTTCAGTGACGGGATCCACCGACACACTTTATTTTTACTCTTTCTGAGGGGAAAAATAGCTTTTAACATTAAAGTGTACTTCCAGTGTGTCTGAACACATTTTTATATTGTAGTTTTTATAATTCAGCTGCTGAATCATATGTAAAATACCATAACTAAGATTGAGACTCCATCATGTAAAGCTGGTAATTAAAATAGCTTCAAATGTAAAAATAGGTTTTCTAAAAGGTTTATCCTCAGAAATAATCCTGATCATTCTAATCCTTTTAATTCTCTTTAAAATTGAACATATTTATTTACATACTATTAAATAATTATGGAAAACTTCCTCATTGTGACTCATTTAATAAATATTTAGTTTTTATCAGATTTTACACAAAGCATCAGCTGTGGCTCATTTATCTGATAAAACCTTTACATTAAACTCTGATATTGATTTAAAAAGTAGCGATTAGAAAACGAGGCGTGTAATTTCCCCTCTACTTTGACTAATTAACATTTTACTCCCTCCGCTGTGGAAATGAATTTTTGTGTAAGTGAATTTGTCTTGTCCTTTTCATAAGGCCTCCGACTGCGGCAGAGATAATTACTCTGAACCGTCCCGTTTGATATTTCAGACAGTTTCCCGATGGCTCCAGGCGGAACTCTTGTCTCCATCCGAAGCTACATCGATGCACCTGAGAGCCTTAATTGATTCAGACGGAGCAGCTAAGGCAGAAAATATCACCTGCAGTACAGTCCAGCACCACGAGATCCGTTTTGTTTTCCTAAATCAAACCAGGACCAAACCCAGCCGGGCTCCGGTTAGAAAACGAATCCACGTCTGCTAATCCTGCTCAAAGTTTAGAGCCAATTAACTCTTCAAAGCGTCTCATCAGGGCTGATTAAACACACCTGTTGTAGCTCTGCAGGCTCTCAGACAGGGTGAGTGTTTGTTCAGACGGTGCAAAGAGAAGAAGAAGAAGCTTTTCTACTTTTCCTTTTTAGAGTAAAAAACCACCGAGATGTTTGGCATCGTAAACAACAGCTGAGAGGAGACGTGTCGTTCAATACAGGAGGCAGAGGAGAAGCTGGAGGCCTGTTGGATTAATGAAGACGTGCAGGAGAAAGTGTGAGGGAGGAAGATTTATCTAAATCCACTCTTATAAAGTTTAGTTTCTCTTATTGACTGTTGATGAAAAGCAGCAGGTTTTTGTCAATAATGTGGTGAACCAGTGAAGAGTTTTCATTCTGTTTGATCTTTTTAATCCCTTCATGCAGTGATTTAATTATTTTAAATTACAAGAATAAAGTTATAATATGAGGAGAACTTGAACACAGAACAGCAGTCTTACTGTGTTAAAAAGAGGAAAATTCTTCTGAAGTTAGACTTTAGTATCAGTTTTACAAACAAGGAAATATTTCATCTTTTAACACATCAGTTTCTGTTTGGCTGAACTGGTCCATCAAAGCTTTTTCCAATTTAATTGATTTTTTGACTTTATTCTCTTCCTATTTATATATATTTTTATATTTTAGTCTTACTCTCCTCTTGTGTCCTGTTTGGATGTGATTTGTAGAGCTGTGTTTTAGCTTTTTGCTGCCATTCTACTCATTTCAGCTTCTCCATTTATCACTTTGACATTTTAGCTTCTATTCTGCCATTATTTGCTTTTAGCTACCATTTTATTACTCTTCACAAATCTCCCTATATTTAGCTTTTAGCTATCACTTTGCTACATTCTGTAACTTTTACCCTCTGATCCATCACGTTAAGCTTTATGGGGTCCCACTCTGCCATGTGGGGATTTTAGCTCTTATTTAGCCACTTTTAGCTTCTGGATTGTTTTTGCGACTTACTTTTAGCAACCATTCTGCCATTGTATGCCGGTTAGGGTTAGCAGCGCGGACATGATCTTAGCTTGGAGGATGCAGATGGAGGAGAAAAGTTGGAGTCTGAATGAACTTAGTGAGGATTTAGAAAACTGAAGTGGTGCTGAGAGGAGCTGGAACGACAGATCTGGATGAAGAAACGGTTCAGGAGTGATTTGTGGCAAAGGTGAAAGGAAGGGTTTACAAGAGAAAAGTGGGACCAGCTGTGTTATGGTTAGCATATGTACATTAGCATTAGGTGTGCTGCTGTTCTAATGTTGCACCTCATTATAACAGCAGGATATTCTTCCTCCAACAGAAAACACAGGAATCTACCATTGTTCATATTTGTGAAGGAGAATTCCTTCAGGAAACCTGCTCCTAATCTTGCTCCGACAGAAGAAACTGAAGGAACTTTTTGCAGAATGACACCTCTCTCCTGAGACGTGAGGTGGAGATGCTTTTCAGGCGATACAATCTTTGTCGCCTTCCTTTTCAAGCGTCCTCGCAGCCCCTGTGGTTTTTATACAAACGACAGGCCGGATGAAAAGAAATGACTTTCCCCTCGTTATCTGAAAGTGATAAACGGCAGCAGAGTATCGGCATCGTTAGCATTATGATGCATATCTTCCTGACATCAAGAGGAAGAGACAAACCAGCAGACGCTGACCGTCTCTGACGTTTATCTGCTCAGATTTTCAGCTCATTTTCCTTCAGACTTTGTTGTGATTGGACACGAGGCCCGCAGAGAGCTGCACGTGCACAGGTGGTCATTTATTTAGATTTACAGGAGGAACTGGAAGAGTGAGACGGGCTGGGGGGGATTAGTGAAAACAGTTTGGGAAGAGCTTTGCTTCTGTGATTGATGACTTGGCTCCATTAACTCTGTGTTTGCGTTCTTGTCGGTTACTCATTAATCCTCCGTTGTGTTTACTTCATCTGGAGCGTAAACTGCTGTCCTGCGTCCAGCAGACGTGCACGTGCAAGTGTGTGCACATGCCAAAACTATGCCACAGTGGTGTACGGTAACTTTTTAGCTTTTATATAGCACTGGTGCTGCAGACGTTTCTAGTTTAGTGGCCCAGAACAAAAAGTTGCAATTAGGGGTGCAACAATTAATGTAACTGTATGGAACTGTTCCATACACACTATGTATGGAACCATATGGATTTTTAACATTTATTTTATGCTCTGTGTTGAAGGATCACTGGATCTGTGTTCAACTACTCCACCTAGGCTGCATTGTCCACTGAGATCCACTGAGAAACTTGCTGTTTCAATAACATTTTTTTTATAAAAATTGTACTTTTGAGGTTAAACAAATGTTCAAAATTCATTTCATTAAATTACAAGTTAAGAAGGGCATGGACATTTCTGCTTTGTATCGAAAAAATATCAAACCATGAGACTAAATGTTCTTTATCGTTGCACCTCCTAGTTGCAATCTCTAAAAACCAAAAGTGTGTATCATTACAACACACTGATAAATAATAATAAAACATCCAGTGAAAACACAATAATAAATATCTGTGTAGTAAACAGAAATAATAATTTCCTGACTTCGTACCTTGGTTTGGTTCAGTTTTTGTTTTTCTTCTTGATGATTTGTTTTGTGTTTCTGTTGAAGGTTTGATACTTTTCCAGCCTGAAAATCCCTCTTCCAAATTCTGACGTGTTCTCTAAGCACATCGTCTACCAGTGAACTAGTAAACACACCGGCTTTGTGGTAATTATTGGTGTTTGCTGTAGGTTTTTAGTAATTATTGATAAGGTAACTCTTGGTTAACCCATTAGACTTAAAGCCCTGCAGGGTTTCCTCCAGCGTACGTCTGGACGATAAATCAATAACAGTTTATATCATGAAATGAATCCATTCAGTGGTTTCAGATATTTAGCTAACATGGGCAAATGTATTAATATCCACCTCAGCTAAAACCGTATTTATTACTATTTTCCTGGTCTCATGATGGTCCATACACCAGCAGGGTTTACTGTTAGTTTGTCTGCCTGCTTGCTTTGAAAGCTTTAGCTTCATTACAGATTCAAGTCACTGGAGCAAAAGATAAACACACACTGTTGTAATTTGGTGTGAAGGTGGCTTGTTGCGGGGTGGACCTGTCACAGGAACACACAGGGCGGCAGAAATGAGCCGGAGAGTGCTTCGGTCGGTGTCAGGGAAACGCTGGCAGCCACACGGAGCCACAACCCCACAGAGCTGAAGGATGGATGGGACAAAAGCTGCACAACATTAACGGCTTTGATCCATTCATTGGGCTGACACATCCTCTCTTTCTGTCCAGCTGCTCTCAAAAGTCCAAAACATCAAAACAAAAAAACACTTTTGTTTCAGCGCGCTTGTTCCCCACAACTCCTCAGCCTGACACTAAACTCAGATTTCATTATGCAGCACTTTCTGCTAAATACTTTCATTTCCTCAAAGCTGCTGATTAGAAAACTGATTATATTTCTGTTTTTCTTTTATCTTTTGCCTTATTTTAACATATTATATAAGTTTGTGTCTTTTCAGGGTTGAGTTTATCAACTCTACTTTTTCTTTTTTGAATGAACATATTTTCAACCTGAAAATAACTGTATATTTCACCCTTTAATAACCCTAATTGAGTATAATTTCTAAATTTGTGAGGAGATTTGTGGATAACGACTATAAAACCCTAAACTAAAGATTTTCTGCCAAACAGCTTATTCTGAAATTACCTTTTGTTTGGTGTTAATTGGATTGAACAATTGAAGTGTGAAGAAACGAGACACTAATTTAACAATATGTTTATGAAACAGATTCAGTAGCATGTGGAAGAACCATACACAGCCACACCTCCTCATGCAGCTCAGTCAGGTCACACTGCTGCAGGATGCTCCGCCTTCAACCAGCGTCTGCAAATCATCTGGAACATCTTATCTTGGATTATAGTTTAATCTCAGATTTTGTGGGATTAAAACTGGTTTCAGGTGCCAATCAGACACCTGACTGATTACCCAACCTAGTTTTTTAATGTAAATATGAAGATTATTTTTTATTTTATTTTTTTGATTATTAGACTTTATTAATTTCTTTAAAAAATAGATTTCTTTATACAATAAAAATACAAATCACAAATAAAATGAAAGGCAGCTGAAAAAAAATCTTATGTCCCTTTTTTCCAAAAAATTTATTTAAACAATAGTAATGAATAAAACACACAAAACAAAAGATTATTGTAAGCCACGCGTAAATCTTTCATAAAACTAAACTGCTTTAACATATTCAGCTCTTATTTAGAAGGCTTTTATATCCAAGTTTCAAGCTTTTAATGGGAAAATCTTTGCATTTGTGTTGGCAGGCTGTCACAACCACTGCTATGGTGAAGGACATTTCATGTTTGGTGTTTTGTAATTATCCTGATTTCCTCCCGAGCCAAATAAACGTTTAGATATTCACACCCGGACCACCCGAGTCAGAGGCATCTGTCGAAAAACAAGAACTTTGTGTTTTTACCGTAGGGGAAAACAAAAACTAAACATTTAACTCCAAGAAGTCTTCCCCATTGTTCCTCTTCTGTGCCAAACTTCATTAAAATACCTCTACAGGAGCCTGACAGGGACAAAACTCTTTCTTTACTCTTGTTTAAACATATTTTAGCACCTAGCAGAGTTTCTTCAGCAAACTTGGAACAGTTTGGTGAATCATGCGGTGTTCATTTGGTGACTTTGCTTTTTTTCCACCTCTGAATCATTAAATCCTTCATCCAGCTGCTCTGTGGGACGTAACCCCACTTCTTTCCTCCCCAGAGGCTCCGTTTCATTATGCTGTCAGTTTATATCCTCCGCCGTTTCATCAGGACATGATTTCACCATTTTCCCGCCCATAGTCGTTTTAATTTTTCAAGTCCCTTCCGAGCTTTTTCCTCCCGCCGTAGATCAGCTCTTCCCTGAGTCAGCCGTCGGGATTGTTCCTCGTGCATCAAAGTGTGTTTACATCAAACCACGTCTCTCCTCCCGCTGAGCAGCCCAGCACTCCTTCAGCCCTTTGAATAATGTGGGTCGGCACCAGGATTTTCTTCAAGGTGGAATCGCAGCCCCCCCGATACAGCTCCGTGGTTTTTAAACCCGTTTGTGTCAAAACTGAGTTGGACGCGATGCATGGAGCAGCACTTGTGGAGCACTCAGCCCTGACAGCTCCTGCAGGGGGTGACTACTGAGAGCCTTTATTACACACCGACAGAAATATCTGGAGAATCTGCAAAAACTATCCAGTTACGTTTTCATGCAAGATTTTACTCTTTGTTAAGAGAAGTGTGCACTGGAGCTGGTCAGTTACTAAAGCTGCACAATACTGAGCGTCGTCCTCACGATGCACGTGTGTCCAGGTCCTACAAAGCAAAAACAACCATGAGTCATTCTGACTTTTATTTTGACAGGTTGCCTCTGCTGTTGGAAGTGGCTGCCAGCAGCTGAGTGCGCTTTGTGTAAAAATACAACAAAACAAACTTTGTTTCGTTGAAGAACTTCTGGGACAATAATGGCAGCGTTTTCCAAAGCTGTGGAAGAAGACGGAGTTTAGCATGAATGCTAATATTAAAGCATCACGAAAACCGAAACTAAGCTCGACACAGAGGCAACATGTTGGGTTTGTTTGTTGGTAAAACATAATTCACATTTTCACATGTTGAGGCCCTGTCACACTAACGTTTTAGACAACTTGTGCCAACGTATGAAAGGTTTGGAAACCCCTACGTTGAAGATGGAATCAAAGAAATCAACTGTACAACTTTTAGGCCTGTTCATACTGTAATGCTAACAAATTTTATTAATCATTTAGTGGAAAAAAACATTTCATAAGTTGTCTAAAACGTCATAGTGTGCAGGGCCTTTGGAAGGAAACATGGACTCAGGTCCCAGCACAACAAAAAACAATCAATAAAGACATAAACATGTTTGTAATGCACAATATAACAGATAAGATCAGTGCAGGTTCAACAGAACTTAGTGTTGTTCAAGTCAGGTGTTGGAAATTCCTGTATTTTCTCATAATAATGTACATTACAGGGTCAGAAAAAAGGTTTTCCAAGAACGTGCAACCCTATCAGTTACTGACTCACTCAGGTTAATGATCCAAATCCTCACACTGAATCAAGTTACGAGTCCCAGTTCTTATTGAACCCAGATCCTGCATGTTCTCTGATAGACTGCTGCCAATGCTGCAAGCTAGCAAACTCACTGTAAAAACTGCTGAGTCACTGCGAAGGCTATGAGTCCAAGGCTGGACACTGACCGATAAAATCCTGTTTAATTTAGGTTTTTAGTTTAGGTTAAGCCCAAAAATTTAAAGAGACAAATTACAGAACGTAAACTCAGATTACAAACTGGGATTTAGTTTCTAAAAGTTGTCCCTTTTGATAATAAAACCTAATAAATAACTAGCTGATTGCTGGCTGAACACAGGTGTGGTGCTAATCAGCAAAACTCAGAACAGGTGTGGAGCATAAAACAGCAAACTAATGTCAAAAATCAGGAAAATCCTTTTCAGCACCAAACACACTAAAATATTATGTAAATTAATCCCAGGTTTAGTCTGTAAATTTCTTTTTTAGTTTTCTTTTCTCTGTTCAGATAAAACAAGAATAAAATGAGTCCATTAGCACAACTTAAATGTATTTTCATTTTCTCTTTATAAACACATTAAACATGAAATACTCAGATATTCGTTGCAGGTTTTATTTCTTTCTGTTTGTCTTTGTGTAAAAAAACCAATCAGCTGTTGCTGAAGGATCCTTTGTGACAGCTGTAAATAAACCAAGGTGAAAGGCAATTTACCTGTCTGCTGCTTTGTTGGATTGTACCTGTACTGTCCTCATTACCCTCTCACGTGTGTGTGTGTGTGTGTGTGTGTGCGTGTGTGTGTGTGTGTGTGTGTGTGCGCACAGCTTTTTGATCAGGAGATTGCACACTTTAATGCACTTGAGTCCATCTGTGTGTGAAATTAGCACGAGCAGCTATTAAAGTGGCTTCAACCGTCTGCCAGAAGAAAAAAAAACAAGAAATGCTTTTAACAGAGGAGTGCTTTTCTTTCCCCTCGTACCTCATCCACCCTCATCTAATCCCAGATGAGGGCAGGACTCTTGTTTCTGAGGACATCACTTGATTCCGTTGGTGGATAAATGCAGCTTCGCTCTGACTCAAGGCCAGAAATGGATTTTCTCTGACATCTTATGAGAGCCAGGTTGTGTTTTTCTGGAGCGTTATCTCGAAGCGTTTCACCTCCTGTTGCTGTTTTTTTTTTCTCCTCCATTTTGCTGGGTTGTGTTTTCCATTATTTACAGAGCAGTGTTTGTTCTGCTGCGTGCAGAGGCGGCGAGCTTCATCTACCCCGGGTCACAATCAGCGCTTTCCTCCAGGAATGAAGCATTAGGAACCGCCTCGCCACGGCGACTCCTGATTACAGCAGTTTATTTACAGGACGGGATGGCCTGTTCACACCCGCCGCCCTTCTGCCGCCTCCGTTACCCTCCATTTTTTACTTATTTATTTATTTTGGTCGCCCTTCAGTTACCCCCTGCCTCTCACTGCGGCTCACTTCGCCCGCTAACGACCACACATCACGACAGGTCCTGTTGGGCTCAATACATCAAATTGATCTTCTGCTGGTGTTCGATGTGTAACAGGAGAGCTGATGACTCTCAGCTACTACCACACCAAATTTATATTTAAAACTGACATGTTTCTCTTGGCTTATATAATTAGCTGTGGCAGCCATCTTTAATGTTTATCAGTTCTAGAGATACATTCAACTAAACTTGGCACAAAAAGGAAGATGAATATGTTTTAAAAGATGATTTCTTTATTGTAACAATGCTTCTTGGTAATAAATCTTATACTGTTTGAAAGTCTGTTAATTTCCCTTTAAAATGGAGCCACATTTGTAAGGAACATGCATTTACGGGATGAGCAGCAGAGCTGATAATGTGGGTTGTGCACATGAAAATTTGCCAAATCGTCTTTGTGAAACAGGTGAATGTGTGAGAACTTCTAAAGCATTCACACATTTTTAATTTCATTCAGCTTTCAGCACGTATCATGTTCCGTATTTTTTGTGGGTTTCTTGTCAACTAATTAATAGAAGAAAAATATTTCTTTTGGGAATAATATATTTTCATTCTATAAAGTTTTAAACTTTTTCTTCTTTAACTGTTTTAGTAACCTTATAGTTTGTTATTTTTACTGTTTTAGTCATGATAGAATTTAATTGATTCTTGCTATATTTTTGTAATAAATTACCATAAAAGACAAAGCTGGTTCCTTATCTTTCAGTATTTTGACCTGTGATAAGTTACACCATACGACCTCATGTGAGTCTGATTAAAAAGGTGATTAAATGTTGGTCACTGACTGACTTGGTGCCCTGACTTGTTACAGTGTAGGACAGAAAGTTAATCACTATTTCTGTTTATCTCCAAACAACTCACTACACAACCATAAAACCCTTTCAAATTATATAAATATTTATTCTAATTCAGCTTCCTCCGGCTTCTACTTTGCTGATTTTAGCTGTTTTTTAAGCTATCATTCTTACCTTTTCTGCTATTCTTCTGCTAATTTTAACTCTGTGCTTCTTTCAGCTTTTTTTTCTTACTTTTTAGGTTTTTTAATGCTTCTTTTAGCAGTTTTTTTGATAATTTCAGCTGTTTTATCAGCTAAATTCACCTTTTATGATACTTTAAACTTAATTTATCAAAGTTGCTCTTTCTGTTTTTTTGTTAATTTCAGCTGTTTCAGTTAGCTTTTTTATTTTTAGCTTTTCCAGTTTTGTTTCTATTGACTCTTGTTTTGTTGCCAAGAATCATTGTTGCAACAAATAATCTACCAAACACTAATTTCTTTATTTTTTGTGCTGAGTGTATTATTTCCTAAAAGTTTAATACAATCTGCTCAGTGGTTCACAAGATATTTTACTAACAGACACAGGTTGTTTTCTCTGCCCTTCAGTGCCAACAGTGAGTCAGATTTCTCCTCACTGTTTCAGTTTAAAAATTATAATTTAACCATAAAACCTTACTTCCTGTTTGAAGATATCTACAGTTCATGTCCCAGTTCCATAATAACAATCTGCTGTACGTCCTACATTTTCCACAGCAGTCTGTGTCTTCAACACTTTATTTCAACTGTTAAACGTGCATTTTATTACCCCAGTTTCCTGTTTTAACAAAATATTTCAGAACCTGTGTGCAGGCATCAGGCTGTAAAAAATGTCTTTTAATTCATTAAATGTTAACAAAATGCTGGAATGAGTACAAAGTCGGTGGCTTCTCTGCGTGCACGAGAGAATAAACATTAAAGAATGTCCAACTTATGTGTGGCTCTTATCTGCAGCTCTGCGCCGCCTGAACGGAGGCGGTGGATGTGGCGGCGGCGTCACGATAAGCGTTCTGGTACAGTCTCTGAGCTGACGGGCTTTTGTTGACTCAGAATTGAAGTCATTATCTCTTCAACACAAACCCAAGATTGTGAAATTGATTCGGCCGGGTCGTCGTGCTCCCAGAGATTGACCCTCTCCGCGCTCGCTCCCTGACAAGTAATAATTTGAGTTGTTCCCCGGACCGCGTGTCAATAAGATTCTCAACGCCGGCGTGGAGTCGTTTCTTGGGAGATCTGGGGGTGGAAGGCAGATGAGAGCCGACTGTGAGCTGGTAAATAAGAGACTGAAAGGACACCAAACTGTTTACTTGGATACCTGTAATTTTAGGAAGGGTCAAAATTTAGGTCTCCCACTTCCAAAATATAACGGTGAGGAAAAAAACAAGTTCAGTAAGTAAAAACAGTTTTATTAGAGCTTTCCAAAGGGTTAGTTCAGATGGAGTTCTCTAGAGCGGTTGTCAACAATAAATGTCTCACCTGTTGTGGATAAATTTGGAAACAATTTCAGGTTTTAATTCTGACTCTACTGATGAGCTAAAGGCTAAAACTCATATCAAAAATAGTTGGCAGCATTGAGCCAGAGAGTATACAGGGCTCCAGACTGCGACCAATTTGGTCGCAAATGCGACCTGATTTCCTAATAGTACGACTAAAAAAAATATCTGGTCGCACTGGTGCGACCACACGTTTGAGGATGTCCAAAAAAAATCAATCCAGCAGTATAAACGATCGCCCGCCGACACAGTCTCCATCTCTCCTAATAAGACAGCGCTGTGATCCCAGGCTCCGCTCCACACCTCCTGCGCGCGCACAAACGCGTGCGCGCGCACGGTTAGAGAAACAAACTTTCCTTTTTTTTCCATATCGGAGTCTGAAACACTTTGTTCTTGTTAACTGTGGAGATGAAAAGAAGATGTGGACGGTTGCTCTCTCTTAAGTCCATCTTGCTAATGTAACAGTCGGGGTCTGCTCTGTGAGCTGCAGATCATTTCAGCAACAGGAGGAAGCTCACAAGTATGGCAGGCCGTTGTTATATTTATTAGACTTCACCACAGTTACATTCCAGGTATCTGAAAT
>JAUBOC010000037.1:21530520-21540613 GCA_032275365.1 Anablepsoides cearensis | reverse complement strand
CGAAAAAAGTGTTTCCATTGCAGTTTTGCCAAATACACCAATTTCAATACGGCTGAAAAACCACCTCATCCAAGCGCAAAAACATTTTGTCGAAAAGTTGTTTTTCAAAATTGACGTGTTTCCAGTGAGCAAATTTGTTTACGAAATTCCAATATGCACATTTTCATGGTCAATGGAAACGCAGCTACAGTTAAACTCACCTGAAACATATTTATGTTTTATTTTGTAGAGTAGTTTTAGTTATCTTTCTGCCCTTTTTGGGCTTCTGTAGTTGCTATACAGTAAGTGACGTTTAGTAGAAATATGGAAAGTAATGAATAAAGGATCTACGGCAGAGCGACACAGCGTTTTACCGTGAGCGTTGCAATCAAGCTGTCTCAACACGTTAAAACAGAGTCCTCTCCTTCATTTATGATGGAAGGTCAAATTATAAAGAATAGAGAACATAAAGACAAACTATGATCCTAAAATCAGACATTGTGCAGAAAATTCTCCTTCAGTTCTGATTGGCTCAGGTAGAATTCTACTGAAGAAATCCTCATCTATGGGAGAAATCTCAGCCGGAGCAGTGAAGGAAACTAGAATAGAGCAGAACTACATAGGAAGACAAGGGCCAGGCTAGAAAGACAGCAGAATAAAGAAAAAATCTTAATCTTTATTAAAACTTTATTTTAATTCTTAGTTTATAAAAGCATCATGAAGGCTGGATTATACTTCGTGTGGCTCGTAGCTGGAGCCAGCCATCATTATTGTTGTTTTCCTACTTATACGTATGAGCTTTGAAAGGCAGAGGGAGGAATGATGTTGATTTATGTCTTCAGTCTGTTTATACTCGATGAGGAAATAACCGTCTGACTTTTTGTCACTCAGCAGTTTGAACATGAAGTAACTCAGCCTTGAGTCAAACTGTTTACTTCAGGACTGTTTATCGTAAACATTGATGTAATTTAATTAGTTTTGTTGTCACTAATGTGGGTCTTCACTCAGTGTAAACAAAACATTTACCTCTTCACTAAACAAATCTGAGCCTAAATAAACCTGTTTTTGTCACTTTGGTTGTTTTTGTACACAAACAGGTAAAGTGGAAGAAAATCAGTTTTATTTATTTGTATTTTTTTTGGACCCATCATTCTGAGTGGATGTTTTGTTTGTTTACGTTCACCTGAAGCTCCTCCTCTTGTCTCTCGTCCCTCTCAGAGGGGGGGCTCGGCTCATAACTGCGGCCAGCTGAAGGTGGGCCAGGTCATCCTGGAGGTGAACGGGGTCTCCCTGAGGGGCCACGAGCACAGGACCGCCGCCCGCCTCATCGCCGAGGCCTTCAAGACCAAAGAGAGGGACCACGTGGACTTCCTGGTGACGGAGTTCAACGTGGCGCTATAGCTGCGAGCGCCGCTAACGAGCGCCGCTAACGAGCCGAGCGACGTCCGATCAAAGGCACAAGTTTTCCACCTGATCTGAGCCCGTCTGAACCCGAACACCTGAACTTCCTGCAGGAACCGTCAACTCGTTACCTCCGGCTGTCAGACCTGACGCAGGCGAGAGCAGCCGATCTTTACCTTCTTCTGTTGTTTTCTGTTCTTTCTCTGACTCCGCCCACAGCCCCGCCCCACGTCGGTTTGTTTCTTTCTGCTTCTGAAACGACTGAACTGATTCTGCCGTTTGACTTCACAGTTTGGATTTGTAAAATGGACAAATGTAGATACAGATGGATTTATGCTGCACAGTAAATTCTCCTCTATGAAACCATTAAAGCCTGTAAGCTCTGTCATACTACTTTATTAGTTTAGACTAATATTAATATATAACAGAAGAACAGTTAGATTCAGACTTATTCCTCCAGTCGGTGGTCTTCATGGTGCAGAGGAGGGGTCTGGGTTTATTTTACAGAGGAAGCTGCAGACAGGTGAGTCTGAGGAAGAGCTGCACTAAAGCATCAACATGTTTTTATTTATCACATTTTCATGCATGCAGTTCCAGGTCATTATATAAAATATATATATATTTTTTTGTTTGTGCAGAAAAACACACAGACCCTGAGAGCGAGCTGCAGCTGGAGACACAAAACATCAGGTTTTTACAAAACGAGACACAAAAATTTGTTTATATTTTTCTGCTAATTTTAAAGGAAAATTGATGAGTTTGTGTATTTAAATGATCATAGAAGAAAAAAACTGATCAATCACTTCAACTGTTTTATTTAATGTTCAATAATTCAAGCTTCAGATTTATGTTGTACAACCTGATCTTCTCTCAATAGGTTAAAAAAATATGCATAAAAATCTGTTTATTTTAATAACTTTTTAAGAATCCAAAATTATTTATTTTTACTAAACGAACTCAAAAACATAAAAAGTCTGGATCAAAATAAAGTTTACAAACAGCTTTATCTGAAATATTCAATTTATGATGCCAAAAACCAACAAAACAAAACATTTTCTATGAAAATGACACAACTGCTGAGCAAAACAGAAGCTAAAACAGATGCTCAAACAGAACATGAGCTCAAATGGGCATAAAAACAGCCAAAAGCTCCACCTTGCACAATTCTCACTAAAAGTACCAAAACTGGTCCTAAAAGCTCAAATCAGCTTAAAAGCTTAAATTAGCTCAAATTAGCTTAAAAGCTTAAATTGGCTCAATTGTCTGCAAAAGCTTAAGCCATTAGCTAATGTCTTAGTTTGCAAAACAAAAGCTAAAAACTAAAAATATCTCATTTCTAGGTATAAAAGCTCAATTCTAATTCAAAGGTCAAAGTTTCAAAATCTTAGCTGAATGTGAAAAGTAGCTAAACACTTGCTAAAATCTGAGAAAATGCTATGAAAAGCAGCTAAATTAAAAGCTAAATATAGCACCCCAGGCTAAAAGAGAAATGTCAAGTCCAGGTTAAAAATGTAATGCTAACATTTTAAATGATTTGAATGAAATTCAAACATTGTAGCAATCATAAATACTAGCTAAAACCTACAAATAACACTTACTGAAGTAGCCGAATGATAGCTCTGTTGTAAAAGTACCAAAATGTTAACAAAAAATATAAAATGAGAGAATCAACAGGTTAAAGTTAAAACTAGCAGAAAGCTAACTTAAAGTAAAATAGAAATTCTAGCAAAACTAAAGCTGAACTGTAAAAAACTCAAAACGCTTTCTAGAAGTTACAAGTAGCCGAACACTAGCTGAAAGATAAAACAGCATCAAAATACAAAATAAAGACAGTGAAGCAAAATGTTTTAAAACTTAGAAAAACCAAAAGCCAGTTTGAATATCTTGCGTGAGCCGAACATTTTTACCTTTCGGTTAATTTTGCACAAAGTCTTGGCTCTGAAGAAGAAACAGCTGATGAACTAAGAGAAGTGGGATCGAGGTGCTGCCAGCGCTGACTCAGCAGTTCGACAGTAACGATGTGTTTTTGTTGTGAGGACGTCCTCCGAGTGTCTCTGCAGACATTTAAGGTTGGACTGAAACATGAATTAATTAAAGTAATTCATCCCGACCGACAAAACAAACAGGAAGCTGCAGAGCTTTAACGATGATGTCATATTTCAATTAGTGACAAGATGCAGAAATCAGATTTTATTTTTACAACATGGTTAAAAATGGCTGCAGCTCAGTCACATTTACACACATTGCTCTGAAGTTTGGTTTAGTGGTTGATGAGATATTTTGCTAACACAGTTTCATAGTGATAAATGAGGTTTTATTGGTTTAAAGGAGCAGGTCTGGTTCTGCACGTTCAGGACGGAGGGATGATGGAGAGGAAGAAGACGTCTGCTGACAGGTGCATCAATCAGAGACGCTGGCCTCGGCCCTGACCCGACCCGGCCCGGCCCGGCCCGGCCCGGCCCAGCTGAGACGGTGAACCACAGCCTCTCTGTAAATGTCAGCCTCATAAAACCGCCGCCACCACCTGTTGACTTTATCAACCATGTTTATCTGCTGCTCTGCTTTTATTGGCTGCTCTGTGTTTTCCTGGGATTCTCCTCTGGTGCTTCCTTTTCTTGTTTTTTTTCCGTCCAGCTTTTACTCCCTTTATTGTTTCTTTCTAATCTTGTTTCTGCAAATGTCATCCTTACATGTTTCTAATAAAACTCTCCACTGAACCATTTCATTCTTAAATCACCCATTTTTTTCCTTACAAACACTGTCAAAGACTTGATTTTAAAAACAAAGAAAACTGCTTTGAAAGTTGAACATCTTGTCCTTTTTCTTTTATTGTTAAAGAACAAGCCTTGCTGCTCTTCTCGAATATAGTGTTTTTTTGTGTGTGGTAAACAAACACAGGTTATGGATGTTTTTAGATATTCTGTTGCTGATAGTTTAGTCAGGCTGCTGTCCTTTACATCACTGTTTGAACTCCCAATGTGCATTAAAACAAATACACATTTTATTTATTTAGTTAATTAAAAAAAAACACAATTTTAAAAATATTGAAGTGGATCTCAATAGACTTCAACAGGAGCCTAATGAAAGATGTGAAACAGCTCCATCTTATGGTTCATCTTTAAAGCTACACCCTCTGTTTAAGTCACGCCCCGCCCCTGATTAGCACAACAACCAATCACCGCTCCGAGTTTGGCTTCGAAGCTCTTGTAAGTAGTTTGTCAACTCTGCCCTCAGCGAGGTCTGTCAGGTATCGAAACTCGCAATAAATATCTAATTATATTAACTAATTACAATAATGATCAAAAATCTTAAATTTACCAAACAATATTGGTAGTTAAAAAGGATTAAATGCTAGTATCTGGTTTGTAAGGTTAGAAGAATCGCCTGTAACGCTAAGCTCGGGGCTAAATTTAACCCATCGGCTCTAACTTGGGGTAACACGTCTGTCAGCTAAATCAGTGCCGCACTCCTGAAGACTGATAATTAGCCTCCTAAACATCGACATCATCGTCTTGTTTTGATTAAAGACTCCGCGTAGCAGCGTTCAGAACAAGGTAATACCTTTCTGTTACATAAATTGTTCTCATCGTGGAGTTGTGTGGGTCGTTTTAAAAGCAAGTGAAAAGTATGTTTTGATAAAATACAACAAACTTTTTAAAGTGCCTCTTTGCTGTTTAAGCTAATGTTCTGTTAGTAACCGTTAGTAATGTGAAATTAGCTGGTAAATTTGAGTTTTCTTGGTTTTAATTGTTTTAAAGCTTCAGTAAACTTGTGCAGTCGGTGGTTTGTTGTTGTAATGTCATGGTGACGGGGTGGGTCTTTTTTAAGCTTTGTGGTGTCCAGGCAACAGACCCTTATTAATTATTCCTCTTTATTTTAAATTAATCCTCTTATTTATGTAGTTATCCTAAAACACCCATTACTTTAAGTTTGTTTTTATTAAAAAGGCAACAATTAAACTCCTTGTTTGCTATACTTTCACTTGTTTTTACATATAGTTGGAGATAATTTTATTTTTATAATATCTTATTCGGGCAGAGTTTGTTTATTTACTTAAAACCCTGTATGTCCTGTAAGTGATGTTACATTTTTATTTCTTTACATTTCTGATGCTCATTAGTAAATACACTGGATTTTGATGCTCCAACAAAATAATATTTAGTGTTTTCTAATCAATAAACATCAACAAGCTCATAATTTTAACTAAAACTTCAAAATCTTTAGCAGGTTTTTATGTATTCCTTGTCTGCCTTGTTACCTAAAGGGATTATCTGTCATATCTGAGTCACTGTTTGTCCTCCTTTCTGTTTCTGTGGTTCAGTTCTGGTCATAACTCGGCTCAGTTTGTGAAAGCTGGAACAGTTTTCCTCTGATTTATGTGACAGACTATCATTGATCTCTCTCCGGTTGTTGTTCCCTCACCTGTCCAACTCAGATGGAGTCTTGTTTTATGATTATCAGGAGCTGATTTCTGCAGACGGATACAGGTTCTACGCTTTAAAGACTCCCCCCTGTCAGGGATTTAGATCAGCTTAGTGACCCCCCATCTGCCAACAGAGATAAACCTCTAGTTCTTCTAGAAGCAACAAGTGAATTTAATTAATATACAGTTAGAAAGCTTTTGTTTACCACAAATAATAACTGATGTGTTTTTTAATCTTGAGGTGTAGCACAGTAACATAGAAGCAGCAGAGATGAAAAACAATCACACAAATACATATAAACTATAGCTTTAGTTTCAGCTTTGTTTAATAATTAATTGTCTTGAAACAATGCAGATCACTCTGCCGTTTGTGACGAAGATCATCTGTTGATTAACGATGGTCAAACCATGAAAATAACTTTTTTGCAGCATTTTGAGCTGTCCTTAAGTTTTAACATGCAAAATCTTTCACAATGATGTCAAACGTTATACAAAGAGATTTCCTGTCAGCTGGCAGAGAAAAATGATTCGTTTCAAACAAAATTATAAGTTAGAATTAAAGGGATCATTTCTGATGAAACCTGTTGGAAAACTTTGCTTTTAAATATATATTTAGAAGATTATAAGCTGCTAGATAGGACGATTATGTCTTTATGGACTATTTTTCTAGTCCAAATATCAAACTGTGGCAAATATTTTACTCTATTTCAATTAGTGTACTCTTATTGGTATAAACATTTATGATCCATTTAAAGATGTTAATAAAAAAAAGATATTTTTTGTAAATGAGGGAAAATAAAGGATTGAAGTGATTCCTTATTGACAATGCAAAAGAAAAAGCCACTGATGATGAAGAAACTAATATTAAATTCTGTTTTCTACTGAAGTGTCTTTAAAAAAAAAAAAGCCAAAACATTTATAGAAATGAGCTGAAAAAAGAACAAAGGCCAGCTAAAAGTAGCAAAAGGCTACATGATATTAGCAAAGGTTCAGCAGCTTGGTTGCTAAAAGAAGCAGAAACTAGAACTATTGTTACCATTAGTCAAATTAGGATCAAAAGAACTAGCTTTAGCATTATTAGCATTAGCATCGGTAGAAATATCATTAGGAATATTAGCATTAGTAGTACTAGCATTATCAGTATTTGTATAGTCATATTATCATCAATATTAATTAGTCAGTTTAGCATCAGTAGAATTAGCATTATCAGTATTTGCATTAGACCTAGCATTATCAATATTAGCATTAAACCTAGCATTATCAATATTAGCATTAGAACTAGCATTATCAATATTAGCATTAGAACTAGCATTATCAATATTAGCATTAGTCAATTTAGCATCAGTAAAAATAGCATTATCAATATTAGCATCAATTGAAATAGCATTAGCAAAATTAGCATTAGAACTAGCATTATCAATATTAGCATTAGTCAATTTAGCATCAATAAAAATAGCATTATCAATATTAGCATCAGTCAATTTAGCATCAGTTGAAATAGCATTAGCAAAATTAGCATTAGAACTAGCATTATCAATATTAGCATTAGTCAATTTAGCATCAGTAGAAATAGAATTAGCAGCAGAATTAGCATCATTAGTAGTCATTATTTAAGTCCCTTTAACCTTTAAATGATGCAACATCATGTTTTAAAACAGTTTGTTTGGTGTTATACAGTTTTAGAAACACTGGTAAAATATTATGTTGGTAAATGTCTCAACTTCAGGTGGTTTGATCGTCTGTTTGTGGTTCTGGTTCTCCACCTGTAGCTTCTGCTGATCCTCAGCCCTGAAGAGAAGAGGTCTACGATTCTGTAGGTTACCAGGAGAGATGATGGTTAGATGATGGTTCTGAAGCTGCTCCTCCTCTCAAACCCAGAGGAGCTGAAAATGATGCAGGAGGTCCCTGTCCCTGGCTGAGACCCAAGAGCTTCTGTGGTTTAAAGAGAAATGGAAACGAGAAGGAAAACCACACCGGGGATCCTTGCATGGACCCCGGCTCCTCCAGCCCAGAACACCTCAACAGACTCATCATCATCAGAGGACAAAGATGATTTCTTCTCACAGATGGACGAGAACGGCATCATCGGACTGTCAGATGTGGAGGAGGCGGAGTCAGGTCACCCCCCTGAGGGCCCTGTACCACTCGACCCGGGAGCCTTACTACCTGGTGAGGTCTCAGACTGTCTCCACCCCTCCTTCCTGCCTCACCTGTCTCATTTCACACCAGACTTCTCTAAAGTTGAACCCAGAGTTTATATCCCCAAAGGAGGCTACAAACCTCCCAGAAGCCAACAGTCGCTGGCCTCACCGGAGGCCCCCGTCGCCTTTAAATCCCCGGCCGACATCGTGATGGAGGTTCTGTTTGACAGCGACGGATCCTCCACACCGACCAATGCTGCTACTTTCATCGTCCCGCCGGAGTTCAGGTGTCGACAGC
Source organism: Anablepsoides cearensis (assembly GCA_032275365.1). Lineage (NCBI taxonomy): Eukaryota > Metazoa > Chordata > Actinopteri > Cyprinodontiformes > Rivulidae > Anablepsoides > Anablepsoides cearensis. Next base: position 21,532,371 of record JAUBOC010000037.1, on the reverse strand, counting down.
AGGCCTCCACCCTCCTCCAGCAGCTGCAGGTATCAGCAGAACTAAGTGCCAAACGGAACCCCAGACTTAGGTTTTCACAGGGCTGAATTATTGACTGATGAAATTAGCCGTAAAAGGTAAAAGTAGCAAAAGGCTAAATATTATCAAAAGGCTACCAGCTTGGTAGTTACAACTAGCATCAATAGAACTAGAATTAGCAATTCAGCAGCAAAATTAGTATTGTTTAAACTAGCATTAGATATATTATCATTCATAAAATTAGCATCAGTTAAACTAGCATTAGCAGATTTTACAGTAGCAAAATTAGCATCAGTTTAACTAGTATAAGCAGTTTTAGCAGTATTGAAACTAGCATCAGTAGGCCTAGCATTAGCTGTAGTGAAATTAGCATCAGTAAATTTATCAACAATAGAACTAGCATTAGCAGTTTTAACAGTAGCAAAATTAACATTGGTTAAACTAGCACAAGAGGTATTAGATTAGTAAAATTAGCATCAGTTAAACTAGCATAAGCAGTTTTAGCAGTATTGAAACTAGCATCAGTAGCCCTAACATTAGCTGTAGTGAAATTAGCATTAGTAAATTTATCATCAATAGAATTGAACTGCATTAGCAGTTTTAACACAGTAGCAAAATTAGCATCAGTTAAACTAGCATAAGCAGTTTTAGCAGTATTGAAACTAGCATCAGTAGGCCTAGCTTTAGCTGTAGTGAAATTAGCATTATAAAATGTATCATCAATAGAACAGGCATTAGCTTTATTAGCATTAATTGAATTATTAGCAGTAGTAGTACTAGTTTAGGCAGAAGTTTAAGTAGTTTTTGAAGGAACTGAAGAGATCTGTTGCGGGGGTGGTGGTGGTGATACTTGTTAGTAAAATATTTTTGAAACTATTCAAAATTACTAAAAGAAAATACTACTCAGCCTGAATGAAAAGAACATTTTGATGTATGAACGGCTGAAATAACAAAGTAAAACAGTAAAATAAAAGTGAAAGCTGAATCAGAGCTGAGGAGACAAATCAAATATTGATTTTAACATAAAATAATGTCTGTCTGCTGCTGCTTTAGTTTATTTTTCACAAGAACAAAGAACTCCGAGGTGAACTCCTGCTCTCCACATATTCATCTTGTGTTCTCCTCTCCTCCCACTGCAGGACGACTACAACAGACTGCTGACTAAGTACGCCGAGGCAGAAAACACCATTGATCGTTTACGCCTGGAAGCCAAGGTGCTTAATCTCAACATCTAAACATAATTTTTCACTTTCCACTGCTGCGCATCGATGCAGAAGCTAAAACAACAAGAGTTTATAACAACACCAAGTAGATTTATCACTGAGTTCTTATCCAAAAGCTTCAAAATCACAACTGTTAAAGCAGTATCTGCAGATTTTCAGCATCAAAATTAAAACATTTTCAGTTGGACGGAGTGAAATAAACAGATTTATAAAGATAGTTTTTAGGTTTCGGTTGATTTAATCTATGTTTTTGTTTTTACAGGACAGAGTCATAGAGAAGCAGCAGCTCAGATCCTGGCAGTTTGAGCCAATCAGAGACCAGGCAGTATGTCACAGTGGCTGTGTCCAAAACGGTGGGCTGTGTCCTCCGAAGGACCCAGACTACCCGGTCGAGGTGGGCCGGGTCCTTGGTAGACCGGGAAGACCGGAAAAAAACTGACTGTGAATTTGGACGGTCTAGCCTCCCGTCCTCACCCCGGCTTACGTCATGTCACCTAGCAACCATGACGACGCTACCCAGAAGCAGAATTAGTTCAAAATGAGCAAAATATCAGTTTTTTAGAGTTGTTAATATCACAAAACAATAAAATTAACTTGAAGAAATAATGGA
>JAUBOC010000037.1:21513157-21530420 GCA_032275365.1 Anablepsoides cearensis | reverse complement strand
CGTCGCGGCGCTATGACGTAAGCGGCCGACGAATTCGGCCTTCGGAGGACCCGGCCTCGCCGTTTTGGACACAGCCAGTGAATAATCAGCCAATCATAGGGGCGGGACAGGAAGTGAAGGATCAGCCGCTCGTACAGGAAGTACAGGCAGGAGGGTTAGGATTAGGGAAGGTCCTACAAAAGGGCTCCTTTAAATAATTGATGGCTTGTTTCTGTTTGAGCAGAACCAATTAAAACTAGCTTCCTGCAGCTCCATCAGTCTCCTCCTGCAGTCAGCACCTGTAGGCGGGACCTTTACCCTCCCCACATTTATCACCTGAACAATTCTTCTTAATCAGACTTTTAATAAAAATCACGCCACATTCTGTTAACAAGATGTGATGAATTCAGTCTAAATTATGAGTTGTTCTTTATTTCTTACACAGAGAAAACCCGTCCTGAAAATTTTTACACAATGTTAGCCCTCAGAGTTTGTGTTGGGGATGACTATCAGCTACTACCACACCAAGTTTTACCTGTTATTTTTGCTGACCTACATCTACACAGACAGAGGCAGCATCCATTGTGTTCTTTGTTTTCTCCTGTCCTTCAGGTAAACCTTAACTTTGACCCTGCAGAGGCTGGACCCTCGGTTCTTCATCCAGGTCTGAGCCAACAGAAGTTCCTGAATCTGGATTTCCGTACGGCACAGAGAGCTGAGGTCACCACAGGTTCACCTGGTCCAAACGGTTCTCCTCCGAGAGCTGGGTTCCCCGCAGGTCCAAACAGTTCTCCACGGTGTAAAGCCTCAGACTCTCCTCATGTTGTCGTTGAGAAGCCTGCGTTGGGACAGCAGCTCTCCAGTTTTCTCATCAGCCAGACTGAAAGGTTCCTCCAGCAGGTAACTGAAAAAACTGACCTCAGATTTAATTTATTGAAGATATGATGGAATTATAAAAAGTGAATTTATTTTTATTCAGCTGGAAACTTTTGAGGATCTCATAAAAAACGAGAACCTCACACATTGTCAAAAGAAGGAGGTAAGAACAAACATAACAGCTAAGTGTTCCTACATAGAGCTAATGTTAACAAGAAGCTAACGCTGATATGGAGCTAATGTTAACATGTTAACAAGAAGCTAACGCTGATATGGAGCTAATGTTAACATGTTAACAAGAAGCTAACACTGACATGAAGCTAATGTTAACATGTTAACAAGAAGCTAACACTGACATGAAGCTAATGTTAACAAGAAGCTAACACTAACAAGGAGCTAATGTTAACATGTTAACAAGAAGCTAACGCTGATATGGAGCTAATGTTAACAAGAAGCTAACACTGACATGAAGCTAATGTTAACATGTTAACAAGAAGCTAACACTAACAAGGAGCTAATGTTAACATGTTAACAAGAAGCTAACACTGATATGAAGCTAATGTTAACAAGTTAACAAGAAGCTAACACTAACAAGGAGCTAATGTTAACATGTTAACAAGAAACTAACACTGACATGAAGCTAATGTTAACATGTTAACAAGAAACTAACACTGACATGAAGCTAATGTTAACATGTTAGCACAGAGCTAACACTGACATGTGGCTGTTAAATACACAGACAATTGTCATTATTTGTCATATTCATACTTTTGCTAATCTCGTAATAATCCTGATCCTCTGAGTTGATGTTAACATTGATCTGATGGTTCAGGGTGTTTCTCGGCTCTCTGAGGGGCTAAACTCTTTAGAAAGGAGCTATCTTCTGATGAGAGATGAGCACAGACTCCTCCAGCAGCGAGGACTGGAAACCTGCCCATTTGACCCTAAACGGTAAAAACAATAAATCAGGTTTTATCTCCTTCCAGTTTGTGGAGCGAGGTCCCTGAACGTTTGTTGTGTTTGTCCCAGGGAGCTGGAGGGTCTGATCTTTCAGTGCGGCCTGCACGTGGAGGAGCTGAAGGAGCAGCAGACTCCTCGATCCTCCTGGACGTCTGAGGAGGAACAAACTCTGACTCCTCCTCAGGTCTGCTGAGCTGCAGGTGTTTGTTTAAACCTCACCTGATCAGTTAGTAGTTCTTCATCTTCATCTCCTCACAGAGTCTTCATCAGTCAGCGGAGGATCCAGCAGACCCTGAACCAAGCTCGGCCATCAAAAAGAGTGAGGATGAGGAGGAGAAGGATGAAGAACCTATCATACCTCTGTTCTTCAGACCTCTGATCAGTGAACACAGCTGTGTGGAGTCGAGCAAAACACCAAATCTGTCAGTTTTTAGTTTGTGTAGTAGCTGTTTTTTTATCTGATTTTGTCTTTTAACTTCTTTTAGCTTCTTACTGATTAATTAAGCAAACATGCTGTTTCTGCTTCTTTGTGCTAATTTCAGCTTTTTCAGCTACTTTCAAGCTATTTTTAGCTCATTTCACCTTTTTTAACAATTTTATCACATTGTAACTTTTTTACACTTTTATTTTCTGCTAATGTTGGCTGTTTTACTGTCCTTTCACCTCCTGTCTGATAAACCTGATTTGTTTCTGTTTTTAGCTACATTTCTGCTCTGTTCAGCTTTTTCAACACTTTTTAAAAAAATATTTCATTTTTTATCCTCCTTTCAGCAAACGTCAGATGTTCAAATTTACCTCACGTCAACAGCTTTCAGCTAAAATCTGTAAATATATGTTTCTTTTGCTTCTTTTAGTGGCCAAACCTTAAAGAATCCTCCTGATCAGCCGGAGAGTGAGGAAGAAGAGCAGACGAGTGGAAGGACTGATATGAAGATGTGAGTCCTCAGAGTCTCCTAAGAGAACTTAAACCCACAGTCTGAGTCTGGCAGCTGGATCCAGTTCTTGGTTTGTTTTTCTAACAGGAGAGTTGAGTCAGACCAGGACCTGATCTGCTCCACAAACCAGCCGACCTGCTCCCAGGTGGACTCGTCCTCCCGTGTCGGCCCGTCTTCCCAGGTCGGCCTGTCTTCCCGGGTCAACCTGTCCTCCCAGGTGGACTCGTCCTCCCGGGTCGGCCCGTCTTCCCAGGTGGACTCGTCCTCCGTGTCTCCAGTTCTTCCCGCTCACAGCAGGGCCCGGTTGGAGATGAGCCGGTCCCACAGCAGCAGTCTGAGCAGCCTGGCCGAGACCACATCAGGCAGGAGGATCGCTGAGACCCAAACCAGGACCAGGAGGGTCCAGTCTCAGGTCGGTTCTGACCACAAGCTTCTTTTTTCACATTTGGACTCAGTTTTAGGAGAGTTTAGTAGAAAACTGTTTGCTGTGAGTTTTATTTCTATCTAATGTGGAAACATTTAAATTTCTCTGGACTCATCAGACATCTGGATGTTTAGATTCAACACTGGCTTCATTTTTAACACTGGCTTTGTTTTCAACACTGTCTTCGTTTTCAACACTGGTTTCATTTTCAACACTGGTTTCATTTTCAACACTGGCTTCATTTTTAACACTGGCTTCGTTTTTAACACTGGCTTCGTTTTTAACACTGGCTTAATTTTCAACACTGGCTTTGTTTTCAACACTGGCTTTGTTTTCAACACTGGCTTCATTTTCAACACTGGCTTCGTTTTCAACACTGGCTTCGTTTTTAACACTGGCTTCGTTTTTAACACTGGCTTTGTTTTCAACACTGGCTTTGTTTTCAACACTGGCTTCATTTTTAACACTGGCTTCGTTTTCAACACTGGCTTTGTTTTCAACACTGGCTTTGTTTTCAACACTGGCTTTGTTTCAACACTGGCTTCATTTTTAACACTGGCTTCATTTTTAACACTGGCTTCATTGTCAACACTGGCTTCATTTTCACACTGGCTTCATTTTTCACACTGGCTTCATTTTTCACACTGGCTTCATTTTCAACACTGTCTTCGTTTTCAACACTGGCTTCATTTTCAACACTGGCTTTGTTTCAACACTGGCTTCATTTTTAACACTGGCTTCATTTTTCAGTCAAATCTTTTTTAATCATATTAATGTTTCTGTTCATTAAGGTTTGTTTGTGTTTAATGTTAAACTTGTTAAGATTCCAGCTGTGAACAAATATTAAACCTTTAGTTTGATGTATTTGTCACCTAACTGTGAACCAGTCATGATGAACAGTTTGTTCTGTAGGAAACGTTTCAAAGCTCTGAGCAGAGTCTAAGTGTCGACGCTCAGCAGGACGGGCTCGTGTCTCCTGAGACGGACAGCGGGTTTGTTGGTTCTGAAAGCAGCCGTCAGGCTCCTGCAGCTTCAGGTCTGCTCCACCGGAGGGCGACAGAGAGGTGAGACCAGAAACCAGACCGACCCGGTTCTGCAGCTTCAGACCTGGTTCTGACGCTGGTTTCCTGTCTGTTGGACATCTTTAGAGTCTCAGAACCTCAGGACTCGGGATCAGCTCGGCCCGTTTCTCCTCCTCCCTCCACGGCTCCCGGTCTCGCGGGTCGGGAGCCTCCAGCCGGGCCCCGGCTCGGAGCGGGCCAGAGGAGGCGGTCTCTGTCCGGCTCCCCTCGGCCCCTCGGACCGCTCAGGACAGGAAGTGAGTCTGCAGATTTTATTTGTGTTTGTAAAATAAAACCTAAACTTGTTGTTTCTGCAGCTCCCTCTGGGTCTGAAGCTGAGCGCAGAGACCTCTTCTCTGGATCCGTTAACTCCCTCCTCAGCTCCCCTCCGGCCTCCAGCCGCCTCCGCAGAGACCCTCAGAGAGCGGCGGGCTTCAGTCAGAGAGGAAGTCACAGGTGGGTTTGTGTCGCTGCTGCTGCCACGGCAACACAAACAAGAGCCAGCGACGGTCTGAACCCAGAGGAAACAAACAGCTGAGCTTTTTATCCACAACGTCTCTACAGTTTATAAACATCAGTTCATGTTTTTATCCATTTTTCAGAATCAGCTGATTTTGACTGAAATTACTTATCGGAGGTATTTTGTGTTGTTTTCCTGCATGGTGTGGTTATATTATTATATTCTGTTGTTTTATTTTAACTAGTAAACAAAACCAAACCTGCAGGTCGTGTTTACTCCTCCTCCTCCTCTTTGAACTGAAGAATTACTGCTTTTAGACCGTTTTCCTTCAAATTTCTGCTTCCTCAGTTGAACAGAGAATTATATAATTTATTAATTTAACTGTTTATTGATGGAAAACATACAAACAGCTTAACTGTTAGATAAAATCAACTGTCTGCTGTGCTGAGAACAGGTTTGAAAACAGAGAGTTTGCTGTGCACTGAAAGCAGAACAGTGGTTTCTGTGATTTATTTTTCTGTCCAGCGATGCGGTCGAGGCTCTTCAGGTGGAGGTGACCAGGCTGAGGGAGAAAATAGAAAACCTCAGACGGATTAGGAGACGTCTGGACTGGAGGAGCAGCTCCTTCACACCTCCCAGCAGGTGGGTTTGATCCTCCAGCTGCACCTCCTCATTCCTCTGTTCAACATAAAAACCATGTTTGTGTTTAAATCTGGAGCCGCATCCAGCAGGAGTCTGTGTCTGTCAGAGTGGGCGGAGCTTCAAGAAGCACCTGAGAAAAACTAAACTAAATATTCCACAAGCAGACAGAAGATTTCACCAAACTTTTATGTCTGATTTATTTTATTATTATTATTTAACCGTCTCAGATTGGAGGCGGTTTGGAGCGACGACAGTCTGAGAAGAAGAGGAAGAAGAAACGAGAGCGAGGAGGAGCCGGAGTCTGAGTTCAGACCATCGTCCTCTGCTCCAAAACTAAAACAACCTGATGTTTGTGAGTTTAACTAACAGATACCTGACTGTATACTGAATAACTATACAATAAACTCTATCAGTAAATAATTATATCACTACATGCACCTCAGTTTACTAATGTTTACTTGTTTTATATTTCTTATTAAACACTGTGAGCTTTCATTTCAGAATCATTACATGCAGTATTCAGATTTAAAATTTATTTTTCATTCTATTCATTAAAAAACAAAAACAAACTCTATATACAACAGAAGAAAAGAATGAAAGAAAATGAAACATTAAGAGTTAAGATTACAGTGTGATTATACAAGTTTACCAAATTCATATTTTGAACCATTTTAGTTATTTTTTTAAACAGGAATGTTTAGAATTCAATTGAAATATGTGAATGATGAAGAAACACATAATATTTCATCTTTAAGTGTGAGTTGATAAAGGTGCAGATATTTTTCTGGGTATTTTTCCTAAAAAGTAACAGGTCTTATGTTCTGGTTGTGCTGCTTTCAGCCAGATAATCTTCATATCAAGAGGTTTACAGAGATCGTAACAAATATTTTAGAAATAAATCTTTGTTAATCGTTAGTTTATTTATTATTATTATTATTATTATTATTATTATTATTATTTGGCATCACAAGATCAAAATTATTTTAAACTAGGGAAAACTTCTTGAATGAAGTCAGTGGAACAAGATGAGTGTAAAACTCCATCCAACAAACCCTCAACATGTGACACAGTTAGTTTATTTCTCGGTCACATGACTCTTTTCTTAAAGCGATACACGCATCAGTACAGGGTTTCCCTCCTGTCTGCTCGGCACAGTGCTGATGCACCAGTGTTGTTCGACTCATCACTAGCAGGAGGATTACTGACTCCTGGTCCACCTGAGAGGAGCCGTGTCGTGTGTCGGTGGATGCTAGCTTTAGCTACAGTTAGCAGGACAGGAGCAGAGCGGAGAGAAGAGAGGAGCAGACAGGTGAGATTAAAGTGATGACTTTTATAAGAAGGACCTGGAAAATAACATCAATCAACAGGTGTGTTTTTACTGGAACAAACTGACAAAAATTAACACTAAAATAGGTATTTATTTGTTTTTCATTGTTTTTTCTCTATGAAGAAGTCAGTTTTATGTGTTTGTAAATAAATTTGAGCTAATTTAAATTCTACACTGTATGAAAGTATTAAAGGCTATTGAGAATTTGAGCTAAATTGTTTATTTATTTGGGATCAGACTTTATGTAAAAGTAATGCAGGATCACATGAAATATTATTTACAGTTCTAACATAGATTCTGTTGATTTTGTTTGTTTAGTAAGTTTTTCTTATTTTCAATCATAGTTTTTAATTGAAAGTATTTTTTAGCTACAAGAAAGTTTATAAATTGTGATTTTTAAACATAAAAATGGTTTTCTGGTATTAATATGCAGATTGTGAGGGTGAAACAGCTGTCTCTGTTGTTGTGTCCTTGTGCAAAACACTTCACCCCTAATGCCTCTGATGTGTCCCATCAGTGTATGAATGTGATTTAAAGCAATGATTAATCTCTATAGATGATGTACATGTTAGCTAGTAGAGTGCTGTGTGAATGAGGACACAGATTGTAGAGTGAAGAGCTTTCAGTATCCTGGTTGGGTAGAAAGGAGCCATATAAGTACAGTTCATTTACCATTTAACACATAATAATGAAAACACCTTTTGTCTTGTATTTAGGTTTAAATAACTAATGATAGTGTGTATGTCAGTGTTTCATTAAGACCAGGAAGGAACTACAGTATATATCCAGTACCTGTAATAATAGCGTTTGCTGCTACAGTTGCAGCTTTAAGTCGTGATGGTATTAAAAAGGTATAAAATTTAACTTAAGAATTTCTGTATTTACACTGAAAATCTAAAGGACTTATATTTAAATATAACAGACGCTGAGTTATTGAGACTTTGTTCATTTAAAAACAAAAAACTATTTTATATATGAAATTAAAAATACAAATCACAAATAGTGAGAGGCAGCAGAAAGAAGAAAGGAATAAATAATGTTGAATCATAAGTTTTTTCTTTCTGCTTCCTTTCATTTTATTTGTTTTTATTTTTCATTGTAAACAGATTTTCTTTTATTGAAATAAATAAAAGAATGATTTGTTTCTGTAGCAGAGTCATGTTGAGTATAAAGATTAGTCCAACACATTTCTGAGAGCCATTTCCTGTGAATAATCTGTCGACACTTCCTGTTTCTGTTTCAGTGATGAGACCAGAACTGGACCTTCAGATTCGTGTGTCCAGGTGGACCCAGACCTCTGCAGAACCTCTCAGCTGCTCCAGCAGGAAACAGAGCTGTAAGATCAGCTTCACTTTGTTTTTCTTTTCAAAGAAATTCAAATGTTTGATTTCATTTATCTGTTCCTGTTGCAGGGCGGAGCTCTGAGTCTGAACCAGCACCAGAACCAGAACCCGACAGCAGGAACCCGGCTCGTCCTTGTCCTCAGTGTCGGTCAAACATCAGAGGACGTCCTGAACGTGAGACAGAAACTCCTTTTATTTATTTAATGTATTTACTGAAATGAGTCTCTGAGCCTCTCTGTGCTTCCTGACAGAACCAGCAGGGGGCAGCAGAGAGCCGACCCGGACCTGTTCGCTCTGTGGAGGCCTTAAATCCCATAAAAACCCACAGACAGGTGAGGCTCAGGTGCTTCCAGTTCACTTTAAACTTAAAGCTAAATCTATGAAAGCTTCACCAACCTCCTGACCCGATTCATCCTCAGGCCGCAGCAAACAGAACCAGAACCAGAACCAGCAGCCAGCCGAGCCCTCCGTGATCCACTTCCTGCCGGTCTACCCACCTCAGCTCCTGTGAGTACCCCGATCCCAGAACCACATCCTGGTTCTGTTGAAACCCGCGGCACCGTGTAGAAAACTCAAACGCTCGGTTAAAGCGAGGAGCCGAGGATCAGCAGAGATTTACCTGCAGAAAAGAACCGCTGGTTTACTGGCTCCAAACTCAGCAGCACGTCTAGAGCTGAGCTCAGTAAGATCCTCAGCAGGAAGATTCAGATTAAATGTAGTTTTGAAAGCTGGCTGCAGGTGAGTTAGAAACCTTTGACCTCTTATAAACAAGATAAGCTACAGTCAGTCGAAAATATGATGATAACAGGTGAGTCAAAAGTCTCAGGACACTCTTTGATTAGAAACTGAAGGGAAAATTACAATATCTGAGAACCCCAGTGAGTAATGTGTGAAGAGGTCTATCAACATGGTCGCCATCTTGAAAGCCACCGTCCTGGATCAAAGCCAAGTTTCTCCAACATGAAGATGGTCGTGTATCATATCAAAGAAGGCTAACAATCAGAAAACATCTCAATATATCAGTTTTAATATTGAACATCTGTGTTTCTTTGTTTTATCTGTTCATTTGGCTGAATTGTGAAACACGTTGGTCAACTTGTTTTTATGTGCTATAAATGTTAGCATTGCTGGAGAGTTCAGATATTTAATCGTTTTGTTTCTGAAATAAAAGTGTCCTGAGACTTTTGACTCAACCAGTATCTGTATCAGAAAGACGTCTAATAATAAGTTTATATTTTAAATGTTCTGTGTCTCAAATGACAAATATTAAGTATTTTTTTACAGTTAAGGAAACTATCTAATATGACAGTATTTATTTAGATCCTCTTCTCACTAAATTAAACTAATTTGTTGACTTTTACACTCGTTCTGTTATTTTTACCATCTGCAGATTTTGCTCCACACCTGTTCACTCGTCTCCTGATGACATCAGAGGCGTGTCGTCAGGCCTCAGACGTCCAGAGGAGAGGACAGGGAGGACGAGACGGTCCCAGTCTGTGGACAGCTGTTCTTTAGACGGCTCTCTGAAGCGAGCGATCCGAGCGGCCCGACACATGAAACACACCTCAGGACACATGGCTCGCTCTCTGGCCTCAGGCCTGCAGGACCGGGACCGGGTCTCCCAGTCCTGCAGCTACTAGGTCCAAACAGAACCGAGCAGCACCAGAGGACTGAGCTCCAGACCTAATTAATAAAAAATCTTACTTTGTAAATTTATAACAATTTTCTATGTTTTTAAAATCTAATTCTTGTTTTTTTACTCTTATCATGTGAGCAAACATGACTTTTAATGTTTACATCAAAAGATGTGGTGAAATACTGTAGATCATATTGATGTTAATGTAGTTGACTTCATTTAACTTCATAATGTCTGTTTTACAGAAAATAACTGATTTTCTTGTTTTTAAATTGTTTGCAAAACACTGATTATGTTTGTTTTTTTCAGGTAAACTCAATAAAAGAGTGAACAAATTAAAAAAAATACACTGTTTTTACATTTTCACAGCAAGACAAGAAATGAGTCTTTCATATAATGGAAGCTAATTTATTAGACAGCCTTTTACATATTAGGTTCACATGGAAGTACTGTTTGTGCTTCGACACTCGCAAACATACAATCCCAATATGTAAGACAGGTAGGACAGACGGTTTCTGATAAATAATAAATAGAAATCAACTGATTTGGCAGAATAAACCCTTTACAACAGCAAAGTATAACAAAAAAATAAACAAACTCAAGTGTTTGCATCACACAAATGCATTATAGTGCAATAAACAACTGGTTTGGCCAGGAAAAAGGCAAAATAGGAAATATGTTTTGTTTTTTCTTGCAAAGCCATTCACCGTTGGGGTGAGGGGGTTACATCGCACCAGAGGAGAAAACAGTCAAAAGAAAAATATAAATATTGACTTGGTCGACCACTAAACGGCTACAGCTAAACATCACAAACACGGTGGCTTCACGTTAGCATTTTAAAAGAAAAGTTTCACTGCTGCACAGTTTAAAAAAAGTCACCAATAAACCGTAAGACACTAAAACAGCAACATATACACAACACTATTCAGTGCATGGCCCAAAAAACATTACTAACCAACGATAAGACCTTAATCTGACTTCTTATTATAATACTGAAATACAACCGGACCTTGTGTAGAATTCAACATCAGCAAGCCTTTTTAACAAGAAAACTTCATTTTCTATTTTTTTTAAGGTTGATGCAGGAAAATACAACAGAGGGCAGTCAAAGGAGGGATTATTTTATCTTACATGTAACTCTTTAAATTTAGGTTTAAATTTTCCTTCTTTTCAAGCATTTTTCTTTTTTTTTTTTTTTTGGGTGACAACTTAAGCCAAAAACTTGTTTTAAGTATCAGGTGTAAAGTGGCAACAGTTGATTCAAAATTAAATAAACTATCAATATATATTTTAAATTATCTGTAAGCATATAAATAATTTTTAATCCATGTTATGGTTAATATTCTCCAAACGGTAACATTTTAACATTATGGCTAAGGAAACGTAGCGTGACTCGCTTAGTTAGCTAGCTAGTTAGCAGCTAACTAATATTTTTGCTAATGCCAGTTAGCAAACAAATTACATTTCTAAACAAAAATACAGATGATTTTAATTAAGTTGTTAAAGTTTTAAATATTTCTGTTTGATACGTAAAACCAAAGTTGTTGGTGGGAAAACAGCGAGTGGCTAGTGTAGTTAGGTAGCAGCTAACTAGCTATTTCTATTAATGCCAGTCATTGAATGAATTATATTTTTAGACAAAAATATGGTTGATTTTAATATAACTGGATTGTTATATTGTTTCAAATATTTTTTTTTTATTTGATGCTTAAAACCAAAGTTATAAGATGAAAAAAGAAGCTGGGTGACTAGCTTAGTTAGCTAGCTAGTAACTAACTAGCTATTTTTTGTTAATGTCAGCTAGCAAACGAATAAAGTTTTGCATAAATAGAGCTCATTTTAACATGACTGAATTGTTAAAAAAAACTTTTATTTGATACTTAAGACTAAAGTTAGTGAAAAACAAGAAACTGTGAGTGCTAGCTAACTAGCAATTATTGCTAATGTCAGTTAGCAAGTAAATTACATTTCAAAACAAAAATATTTTAACGTGACAACGGAGTTGTTAAACAGTTTCAAAGCGTTTATTTTATTTTGATACTTAAAACCGAAGTTGTTGGTGAAAAATTCATCTGTTAGCGTCTCATTAGCCTAGCGCTAACTCTGCCTCACTCAACACCCGCCCTCGACACAGACACAGAATGGTGCACACAAGTCCAAGCATGCTACTAAATACAAACATCTCAATGGGTGGATAGCGCTCCTCTCTGATGGAAATATATGTTTTCATATTTTATATTGCATGACATATTTTACAGTGTGAACCTCTAAAAGTGCACATCCCCCCTCTTCCACCTGCTTACAGTAAAACTTACACCAGAGAGGTAAGCCAAAGTGACAAATAGGACAAAATGTTTACCTTTTTGCACATTTTAGGTTTTATAATCAATGTAACATTTTGGTTTTTTCTTATTTAAGTGGCTCTCTGATATTTAACATCTCAAAATAAGTTTTAGTTGATTCCATTGTAAAACATGAGAATACTTGCAACATTTTATTCTTTGATATATATTTTTTTAAATCTTCTAAGATATCTTTTTTTCCCCTCAAGCACGATGCATACACGTGATGGACTGGGTTTGGCTGGGGAAGCTGTGAGGGTAAGATGGAGTCGGGATGTGAGAGGAGTGATGCGATCGAAGGGTTTTAGCTCGTCACTTCCTCGTCTGGTTTGTTCATGGCCTTCAGCTGCTCCAGCAGGCTGGTGGGAGTGAAGATTTGGGTCGATCCTGGAGACACACACGACATGCGCAGTGTTAGACCTGCACGTTGTTGATAAAACAGTTAAAAAATTAATCTGGTTTTTGTCATGAATGCCTACTGTAGATGATGGCAGCCTTAATGTTAAAAGAAAAGATAGAAGCCCAAAGTTATAAAATTATAATTAGTTAGTCAGCAGGTTAATAATGAGTCATGTTTAAAGGATTCTTTAAAAAACACTAAACGTGAGAGGTGTTTTTTACTGTTTTTTTAATGTATGACTTTAGAAAACCTCTCATTTTTTCAATGACAAACCAGGTGAAATGTAGAGTTTTTATCTTTGTGGGTGGATTTTTAAACATGGTCTATGCGGTGGATCAAAACCTGGAAGTTATCCAAACTGCACAGGTGGGACTTGCATGCATTAACGTGCGCACACAGCCGGATCGTCTACCACAACACAGAACACACGACCAGGAAATACAGGACACAACACCTCTACACCCCTACATCTGTACCTACTTCCTGGATTCAGTCTGGGTCCAAATGAGGTGCTCTTTCAATGATCAGCACAAACTGAAATGTTAAAAATCTACAGGGTGCGCCTTGATTAAGATGGATAGAATACTTATAATCTAAACGAACGGATCTCCTGAGCCGTACAAAACCATTTCCAGAGGTGGGCGTGGCTTCACTGACAGATAATAACAAAACTAATGTTTCGTTAAGCAAATTAGCTTTTTACTAACTTTAAAAACCGTTACAGAACCAATTATCTTCCTCTAAATTAGGTTTTGCTAACTTTAAGTCTGCTAACAGCTACTTAACAAGCTAACATCAGGTTTGTGTCAGTCCCATCAGTCTTCAGCTCGAAGGAGATAAAGACAGAGTTTAGCTGTTAGTGTTAGCTTCTGCTCATTTTTGCTTGTTTAGCATTAGCCTCCTATTAGCATTAGTAAGCTATATTTTTAGTTAACGGATTATGACTTAGCAAAGCTAGCTGTTTGGTTAGCTGTGCCCACCATTGCATTCTTGGCTGTCTAAAGGTACAGCTAGTAATTAGCTAGTTAGCTAGGTTAGTTAAAATATTTTGGCATAACTAAATTCTAGGGATAATTTGAACATGGTTGTGTCTTTTTTTCTTTGTTTGTACTGGTCTAGAGGACCAAGACATTTAGATTAAAGGCATTTTAACCATTTTAATCAAAGCACTAGAAATTCAAGCCCAATGTGCAAATGTAGTAGCATTTTTTAACAACAGAAAAAGAAATTATGATCTGGTGAAAACAAAAACTAACTGCTTGTAGTTCTGATAAGAGTCCAAGTCTCTGACGCACATTAAGGGGTCCATATTGGAGGGGATGACTCAGGTCCCAGAATAAAAACATCTCAAATTGGGTCCAAATCCAGCAGTGGGCACAGTCCTGCTAATATGCTAATGGAAACGCTAACTTTACATTTAGCAAATATGTGTTTTTGATATCTTGGGAAACCTTCAGTGGACCAACTGGCTTCCACTAAACTTAGTTCAGCTAACTTTAAGTTAAGTCAGCGCTGCACACCTGTGTCGCGTGTAGCACCTTTAGCATTTTCCCATTGAGCTGCAGGTGGTTTTAATGTGTTTGGTGGACGTAGAAATGTTTTTATGAGCTTTTAGTCAAGATTCTGATGGTTCTGTAGATATCATACAACTATGTTTAAATGACAGACCTTGAGTTAGCGGTTAGCAGTTAACTTCCACTAATTTTCTTACCTATTTAGCGGGTTAGCATTTGCTAAGCTAATTTTGTTAGCAGATTGTGGTTAGCGAAGCTCAATTTTTGGTGAGCTGTGCCCATCTCTGTCAAAATCCATCCAGCCTGTTTTTATTTAACAACTTTATTGTCCAACTAGCTAACTTCTTAGAGGTTCTCAGAAGTTGTATTGTTTTTTTGAACGTACTTAATTTCTTTTTATTTTTTTTAATAATGGCAACTTTACTTGCATATTATTTTGTTTTCTTTGTAAATGTAATATGAAAACTTGCTGGAATCATAGAAGATTATCAAAATAGGTTTTATTTATTTTGCAACGAGAAATAATTACCTTTAAAGTCAGACTTTGCAGCGTAATGTGAGCAATAATTTTCAGAGGTGATAAAGATATTAAAGCTTTAGTTGGTGTGAGTGTAGTAGCTGTTCTTAAACTCTACCCTGCATGTGACGCTACAAAATAAATATAATTTAAATTTATTTATGTCCAGAATAGTCTGCAGATGAGCATTGATGGACTGACTGGACTCAGTCAAAAAGGCTTTTTTCTTTTCATTAAGAAACACAAACACAACAAAAAGTAATTAAATTCTCTCTTAAACTCCAATCTAACACCAACTCTAACTGATCGTGAAGGAAACGGGCAAAAGGCTCTAACTACAAAATAATCATAAGAGTAAAAACTGATAACGATGTTGGGTGGTAGATTAAATCTGGAATGAGTGTGACACAGTCTCAGAGGACCTTCAGGTGGACGTTAAGGTGTGATTTAATCCACCCAGGTTGAGATGGCGAGAAGAGGCAGCAGGGATGGCGCCACATCTTCCTCGGGCATGGCCGCTAATCAGCGTGGATCTCACCGAATTTCTAAAAATGTTTCAGCTTTTCACCAACAATTACAGTCCTGCGGAATAATGTCTTATTTTTGATCTTTTTTTAAGGTCTGATGGAGCAGTCCATGCAGTGAGGAAGGATCGGGGGGTCCATCCCTGAGGGACACGGGGAGGAGGAAGGTGAGGTTACATAAAACAGAACTGAGTGTTTGAAGAAGAGGAGGGGAACCAAGAGGAAGCCCTTTATGCTGTAAATGTTCAGAAAGGGCTTCTTTGTGCGGCTGCCTTTACTTTTTTCTGTGATTTCTTTATCCCTCCCTCCCCATCTGCCTCTGCCTCACTCGTCTGAGGGCTGAGGGTCCTCAAAGGACACCCTAGTGGACTCTCGGAAGTCGGGGTGCTGCAGGTCCGATAAGAATTTGGTTGGGGTGAGCAAGTGGGTGGAACCTGTGGAGGAACAGAGGCGGCTTCACCACTCGTCTCACAGCACATGCTTCGCCTGCCCCCCCCACTCAACGGGTCAGAAACACACAAAGAAAACACACTCATTCACCGACATATTAAACACTCGTCTCGTTTCACAAACACAGACATGATTTAAGACAAACAGCTGAAGCAGAGCACAACAAAGTTAACGAGACACTATTTAACAAACTGAACGGCAAAAGCTTTACCAGAACAGAGGGCCATAACATCAAGGATAACTTTTATATAACAAAATACACACAGTAGGTAGGTTTAACTTCAACTGCTGGGATGAGGTCGTTTTAAAAAGATGAGTGTAATGTTTGGTTTACCATGTCTGACTGTTCTGTTTGGAGTGCGTTATTTTTATTTGTTTCTTCAGACTATTTATCAAATCTGAAGCTGTGAAAAGCTTCAAAAACAAAAATGAGGGAAGAATTACTTCAAGAAGTTCAATCTGAAACACTGAGTTTACCCTTTACCGCGCTTTTTCATTAGCTTTTCGGTCTGAAGTCATCTCAACTTTCTCACCAAACCTTTGCTTCCTGAACGGCCGACGCCAAAACAAACAGTGAAGTCCAACTCACCGATGATGGCCTCCCACTTTCCGTTGGCCTGCGTGACCTCGTAGGCACAGCGCATCTCGCTGAAGGACACGCCGCCGATGATGAAGACCATGACCCGTGGACCGGTGCGGTACTCTCCAGGTGTCTTGTTCTTGTGCCAGTGTCCGTATCGAGCACTGCCACAGGGGGAGACACAGTTCTCGTTACAGTTTGTCTTGTTTTTGTAACCTGTCGTAACTTCGTATGAAGAAATGATGCTGTCCTGTACGATGATGACTTTTAAACTCCAGAGAATTACCTCTTTTTATTTGGACTTAAAAAAATTACTGGTCATCCAGGTTTTTATTCTTTAAGACAAACCTGCAGCTTCAGATTCATCCAAACTCTTTGAAAGATAAAACTTGGTGTCATCAGCATAACAAGGAAATGTTTTATAAATACTGCTGGTATCGCCCAAAAGAAGCCAGTATAAAGATATCCGGACCAAGAGCAGAGCCATGGAGAACACCTGAACTAACTCGAGGAAACATTATTAACATGTTAAAGTTGGAATCTGTCAGATAAATATGATTTAGACTGTACTTACATTTAGGTAAGGCAGTGGTGGGCATGGTTCTGCTAATCAGCTAACAGCTAATAGTGAAACATTTTTTGTTGTTTGGCTGACTTTTTCACTAACGTTAGATGGCCATTTAAGTTCTGCTAAATTAAAGTTTTGCTAACTTAAAGTCTGCTAACAAACTAAGATCAATAGTCAGTCCCAGCAGTATTCAGCTCCAAGGAACCACTGAAGTATGTTTATCCCAACGTTGTGCTCAAGACTATGTAATCGTTTGTATGCTTACCTTTTTTCACTCATCAGCGTTCTGTAAATAACTTTTTCCTTTGAGGAAAATGTAAAGCGCATACAGTGGTTACATTATTCGTAGGTAACAAAGACATTTTCACAGTAGAATTAAAAGCCAACAGTGACTCCATGAATAGTTGAGACAGAGTTAGAAAGAAATTACAGGTTTTTAGCTGCAAAACAAGCAACTTCAGTAGCTGTTATGGTTCCTTCAGTCTCACTGGTAGATTGAGTTGGATGTCATTAGCATAATAAATAACTGTGTCATAAATCTTAACAATGTTTCCCAATAACAGGAAATTAAAAAAAAAAATGGACCAAGAACAGAACCCTGAGGAACTCCAAAATTAACTGATACTTTCAAAAACCCTTTCGCACATATACCGTATTTTCCGGACTATAAGTCGCACTTTTTTTCATAGTTTGGCTGGTCCTGCGACTTATTTTCCGGAGCGACT
>JAUBOC010000037.1:21498265-21509762 GCA_032275365.1 Anablepsoides cearensis | reverse complement strand
AGACAACCTCTGTAATTATTACAAATCACATGGGGTCCCTAGGTAAAACTAATCCCGTCAGAATAGGGCTTTAGTTAAAGCTAATAAAAAACTATTTCTTCGTCCACCAAACTGATAAAACCATAACCATAGGTGGAAAATGCTAAAGATGCTACACGCGCACAGCAGCTTGCAGCGATGCAGGAGGGAGGGGATTTTTGTTTTGTTAGCCAACTTCAGCTTAGAACTAAATTTGGTGGAAGCTATTTGGTCCGCTAACGGTTTACAAAGTTAGCAAAAACTTAAATTTGCTTTGCATTGCCAACTGGCAATCAGCTAACTAAAA
Source organism: Anablepsoides cearensis (assembly GCA_032275365.1). NCBI lineage: Eukaryota > Metazoa > Chordata > Actinopteri > Cyprinodontiformes > Rivulidae > Anablepsoides > Anablepsoides cearensis. The sequence goes on along the minus strand of JAUBOC010000037.1, from coordinate 21,509,437 downwards.
ATTAGCTTCACAAATGCTAAACCACTAAATGCCCAGTCACACAATGACGTTTTAGACAACTTATGAAACTTTTTTTTGATAAAATTATTAGTAAAAAGTTTATATTTAGTCAATGTGTTAGCATTACAGTATGTACATGCCTAAAAGAGGCTTCCTGTAGAGTTTTTTTTTTTTTTCATTTCATCTTTAACCTAGATGTTTTTAAATTTTCATAAGTTGTTAAAAGTGTTATGGTGTGACAGGGCCTTTAACAGGTAAAAAAGTTTCTGAAAGCTAATAATATAACCGCTAACTCAAGGTTTGTCATTTAAACATAAAAATGTCTGATATCTAAAGAAATCTCAGAATCTTGGCTAAAAGTTTGTAAAAAAAAAAAAAAACATTTCTACATCAACCAAAGAGTTAAAATCACAAGCAGTTAAATCCCTGAAACCAACCAGTTCACTAAAGTTTACAGAGTTAACAAAAATGCTAATCCTCTAAACAAAACGATAGCTTCCCAGTTAGCAGAACTGTGCCCTCAACTGTGACTTCTTCATTCCATAGAAAGAAAAAAAAGTTTTGTCCTTCAAAAGAGTTTTCTTGAATTTAATGAAAGAAAAATGTTGACAACTTGAAAAAGGAAACTCTTAATTTACCTTCTTCCACAGGTTTTTGAAAGGTAAATCTGTACCTATAAGACTACTAATTCTGATACCCACAGATTTGAGACAAAGCACACAGGAAGGAAGTTATTTCCTAAGATGTAATGAAAGGTTGTTAAAACAAACCTTCTCTCCGGTGTTCATCCTCTTGCTGGAGGAGAACTCCTTCAGCTGGCGCGTTACTTCCCTATAAAACAAGAGAAAAGAATGAGCCTCTGACAGGAAGGATGTTTTTATTAAACAGAGTTTGTAATAATGTAGAGAAATCCTCACTGGGAAACCTCGGCGATGTGTTTGTGTCTCAGGCTGACCCACAGATCGTCGTCTTCATGCAGGAGAACCTCCTTCACACGAGAGTCTCCGATGCCGCTGGTCTCATATCTGAGCAGAAAGTCACAATTATTATTTACCTGGAGGTTTGTTTTCTATTCAGCTGAGGGCTGATTCCTACTTGTAGACGTCGTTTTCGATGGGCAGCAGGTCGTAGCCCATGGCCTGGAAGGTGAGCTCGTGTAGGACCGGTGACACCGGGTCAAACCCTCGGTCCAGGATGATGAGCTGAGAGCGAGCCTTATCAGGACCCTGCAAATTGTTTCATTTTTACACAGAGTTCATCAACTTTATCTTGAAAAAAACATAAAATTATAGTTTTAATGGGCCTCATGCAAGAAAATTTTCATATTCTTATCCTAAATTTCTCTTACTTTTGCTCATACAAACACGTCAGATTCAACAAACTCTTCTATCTTCAGGATAAGTGTGTGAATGAGCAGCGTAAACTGATGAATCAGGTGCGCGACACCATATAAAGCTGCGTTTCCTGCCCCACATACCAGGAAGTGTTCATTCATAAATGACATCACAAAGTAAAAAGAAGAACTTTACGAGTTCAGAGGTTAAAGTTCTGCTCTCAGAGATCCAGAAAAGAAAATCTGTCATTTTTAGCAGCATCAGCTGGAATTAAAGGAGCTGAGGAATGAAATGATGCTGTTAATGTTGTGTCTCCTGAAATAAAAATATAAATCATGTTCATCTCTCTCTAGTCCTGTTCTGGTTTTCCTTTGGTCAAATATTTTTAAGTGTAAACAACACCCCCCATTCAGCTGATGTGCTGAATAAATCTGAACAAAATAAAATTTGATTAAAGAAACAACATAATCTATAAAGCTCATATATAACAAGACAAGTTAAACTTCCATTAATGCATAATTTAAGTTGGTTTGTAGTTTGAGATCTTCATATTAATACTGCAGTTATACAACATCATTAATAGCAAATATATTTTAATTAAAACAATTTATATCGTTAGTCTACATTATTACATTTAAAATTATAATTCTAATTCAAACCGAACAGCTTATTGTCAACATAATTATGAGTGTGATTTTATTTTCAACTCTAAATATCTTTAAACTAATGAAATATAAAGTTATTAGTGCAGAATATCCGTTTGTATAACAGGAGACTGACTGCAGGTAAAATATACCACAGGTCTGGACCATACGGGAATTTTATCCCGATCTGAAAAAATCTTACAATATGACAAAACTGGTGAATGATAAGTTCTCCTAAATCCCTCGTACGCACAACTGAAGAACAAATCTGTTTGTATAAACAGTTTCTTCATGAGGCCCATTGAGTGTAAACGTTTTTTTTTTTTTTTGTGTGTATTGATGTTGTTTGTGTGTGATTTTATGTGTTGTTCCTCAATTTTATGTGATTTTTTTATGTGACGAGTATTTGTTGGACCACAATGGAAATAAGCTTGGTGCTTTGTTGTGTCATCCATTTATGCTAAATGCTGTTATCATTTATGCATAATAAATACAATGAATGAATGAATGAATGAAAAACATGAACAGAGGTGCTGACCTCGCCCATGGTGGGATCATCAGCCTTGTAGGCGTCTAGTTTGTCCTGAACCAGCTGGGCCAGAGTGGCGTTGTCCTTATACTCCCTAAAAGATGGAGAGACAGACAGAAAAAAAAAACAATCAGATTGTTTTAATATCTCTGTAAAAAGATGTTATTAAATAAAAAAACTGCACGTTTTGCCTGTAAGGCCACACTTATAGTACAGGTGTGTTTTCACGGCGCCTCACCCTCGGTATCTGACAGCAGGATATTCCTTCAGGGTGGCGCAGAGCGTGGCCAGCTGCTCCGCCAGCCTCTCCATCACCGGGTTCTTCAGCTGGGTCTTATGGGGGCTGTAGAAACTGTGGAAAGCATCTGGGTTGTCCAGAGAGTACACCTGCACAGGTGATCAGTTTGTACGAGTTAAACTCATCTTCCTCATTTAGTTTACTCAAATATCCAGTTCAGAGCAGCTCATCTAGTCCTTCCTCTTCACTGGTTCCCTCTCCTAACATCCCATCTGCTACAGTCACATGATCTGTACTGCAGAGCAACGACTGGCGGTCGGCTCATCCAATGAGACGAGAGCGATCGGCACGAGGAGGGGCGGGGCAACGAAGCAGCGTTTTAGGCCCGGAGCAGAAAAACCACTGAGTGAGCATTAATCACAGCTGACAGGAGAGCAGAGAGGCTTTGTGGGCCGAGCCGCGGCTAAAACATCGACTGAGAGAAAGACACGGGCAGAGTGGGACGTGAGGAGAGGAAAACAAAAAGAGGAGAGGAGAGGAGAGACGAGGCACACTGGCTGTAAACTGAGGGTCTGAGTCAGCAGCAACCTGCCCACCTGAAAGTGACTGTTTCTCTCTCCTCTTCATCTGTTTTTACAGTACAATAAAACGCTACGTCATGCTAAGAATGCTACCTGTTAGCATCAATAATCCACTCCTGACTGAAACTAAAAGCACCTGCAGCAGCAGTACGTAAATATGATCAGTTTGTATGTTAACAACTTACCTACAGAATGTCCTGTCTTCTCTACCTGAAACCTTCCATCTCTCCTTCCTGCTCTGACCACTTACCTGTAGTCAGGTAAGGGTCACAATTCATGGGTTGCAGCCGATGTCGGCCCCATTTATCGTCCGCTTACATCACTGCCACTGCGCCTCAGGCTGTCCCAATTCATGGTGCCTATTCAGGACCAGAATCTGAAGCTGTAACTGCATCTGAATATCCTACATCAGTGATTCACAACCTTTTTCCTGTAATATGCTCGTAAACACAAACCCCGGTTTTCTACTTTAATTAAAGTTCTTTTAGTTAAACATAGACATGTTTGGTGTCTACAGAAACATCGCTGGTAAAAACCATTTCTATGAACATCTAAGACAGTTAAAATTACAATATAAAATTATAAGTAAAAATAAAATTGGTTTAATTATTTGTCAAGTCAGATGTTAAAATATTTGTCAAATAGGAGGCAGAATGTGTTCTTTTTGTTTTTGATATTGTTTAATTATCACTGCTTTTATAGGGTTCTGTATGTTGTATCCATGATTAAATGCAGCAAAATAAACTATTTCAAAGGTAACAGATCTTTGTAATAATTGGTTTATTTACATAATAACTTTAATTGCTGGGTTTTCGGCCCCTCAGCTGTTGACCTGCAGTAACTGTGGCCCCTGGAGCAGTTTAGTTGAATCTATATAATCCTCACAGAAAGCTCTCCAAACAAGACCATCTAATCAGATGAACCAGTTCAACTGAGCTTTTGTTGATGCAGAAGAGCAGAAACTGATCCAAGCTCATCATTTAACCTCTAAGGGTGACCCGACCTGACCCCTACAAAGGAAGCTACTTTTAGCTGGATCTGGTTCTTTTGGTCACGATCCAAACCTCACCACCACAGTTGAGACGTAGACGGACCAGTAAGTCCAGAGCTTTGCCTTGAGACTCGACTCGTTCTTCATTACAACCGACCGGAGCAACGCCTTCATTACTGAGAACAAGGTCCTGATTGGTCACCCCTCCTGCCATCCCTCAGGAACACCCAGATACTTTATCCTGCACCTGAGCAGGACTCTTTTTGCTGAAGATAAAAATCCTTACAGGATGTTTGAGCTTCTACAAACCACAGAGTCCGGCTGCATGTTTTACCTGAGACTCGTAGGGCAGGAAGGCGATGTTGATCTCCGTCAGAGTCTTGACGACTTTGGACGCCCGACTCTTGACCAGCTCATTGAAGAGCGGATCAGGGCAGGCTGCGCAGAATAAACAACCATTAAATTCAACCTCTAAAAATGAGACAGAACCAGAAAAACAAACTCACAGTCGGTGAAGAAAACATGGGCTGCCTTGTATTTGGCCGGATGAGGGTCTTTGAAGTCTGCGATGAGCGCGTGGACGGACTGAAGAGAGGGAGTTTGTTGAATAATTTAACCTGTATGTTTATGCAGAAACATGTAAAGTTTAAATGCTCACCTTCTCTGTGGGCGTAATCAGGTAAATGGACTCCAGGCTGGGGAGGGGCTCCCGTCGCTTGTTGATGTCCTCCACAACTGAACAGACCAGGACAGACAAGTTAGACCCAAAAACCGTTAAATGAACCCTCTCAGAACAGAAAAAAACTGGACGTCTCTTACTGGTGATGCCCTCTGTCATGATGTCTGTCATCTTGCAGCAGGAGGACAACATCCTCATGCTCAGCTGGTCCACGATCAGAGCCTGGAGACAGGAAGGAGGTGGTGATTTTTACAAACACTGTACTGAACACCTGGAAGTATCAAACGACTCTGCTGCTCTCACCTTCCACTCTCCCTTCTTCTTCACCTTCTTGATCACATCGTTCATAATCTCTGTAAAAAGAGGACATTTCATTAGATGCCAAAGAGTTTCACAGCCACTGAATCAGCAGAGATGCTTTAATAGGTTTTATTTTTTTTAACCGAACATCGAGCAGAGAAAACCCGAGACCAGAACCATCTAAGGAGCTCAGAAACATTGAAGTCTACAAGAACCTCTGCAAACAGCTTCATGTCCCTTTGACCGCAGCTGACAATCAGGCTTGTGGTACTGGTAAACCTTCCAGGATGTGGATGCAAGCTGAAATGCAACCCCAGGTTAAATAGATGAATGGTGGGGATAGTAGAAAAAGAGCCAAGGAAACCGTTTCTACATTTCTACTCACTATGGGCTCCATGGATGAAAACCCAAGAAGGTTCCACTAAAAGCAGGAAAACAGAATAACGTTAACAAACCCCTAAGTTTTGTGGACTAATGAGACAAAACTGGAGATTTTCGACTTCAATCATCTACGCTGCAGACGCTTAATGCCTGGCTGCATATCGCTTCAACTAGACCGTGATCAACTAGAGATCACGGCATGATGACGCCAAAAAGACCACCTCATCTACAAAAAATGATGCAATCGTGAGGCCACTGAACCAGACTTCCTCTGCCCCCCTGGCTAAACTGAGAAATTCTGCCTGTTAAAGTTATGAACAGAAGTGATGACAGCAGGCAGCCCTGGTGGAGTTCAACTCTGAACCTGAAGGAGTCTGACTTACTCCAGACAACTGAACCAAACACTAGCAGTTTGGGACTGAATGACCTCCAATAACGAACCTCCAATCCCATACATGAGGAGCACCCACCAGTGTTGAAAACCTTCTCCAAGTCCACAAAATACACAGACTGGTTGGATTAACTCCCGTGACCCCTTGACGACCTTAGTGATGGTAAAGAGCTGGTCCAGTGTTCCCACATTGTTCCCCCTGAACCCGAGGTTAGACCACTGACTGGACTCTGGTTTAACTTTGGTTTGGTGAGAGGCGATAGACAAACGAGTGGGGGCCTCATAAGTGGGACCATTGCTTTCTCCAAAAAGACACTGAGTTTCATCAAACCTTTGTGTTCCTCGGATGAAGGATTCAATATTAGAAACACTCAGTGTTCTGAGCTTCTCATGATCCATAAAGGGGTCCCCAAGAATTCTTAACTGCTCAGAGCCAGGCAGTGGTCTAAGTAAAGCAAAGAGGTCTAATTCAATGCCACAGGCATCACACAGACCAGTGTCATGGAGTTCTATCACCATTTTGGGGTGGTTGAGCAAGTTGTGTCCAGTTAGGACTCCAACCAGTGTACTTAGAGTTTTCCTTGTCAGGGCGATTAGAGCTTTCCCAAACCTTAGATTTGGGACGTTAACCAGTTCCTGTGCCTGTCTACAGTCCATCAGCTCCCTCCAGAGGATTGAGAGTTGACGTCTAATCCAGGTCTGTAAGCCAGTCCTGTTGTTGAGGTTCCTACAACAGGCTCTGGTCCTTTGAAGGGGGGCAGCTTTTGCAAGGTAGTCAGCGCTCTCATTACCATTAATGTAAGTATGTCCTGGTACCTATTTAACTAAATACCATCATGTCATACCACAGGACAACATTTAAACCTCCTGAGAGGTCCACGCAGGAGAATAAATCTGCTCATTGATTTGCTTTCCCTGCTTGGTGGGATTAAAAATTGGATCATCCATGAGGTCACCACATGACCGCCATGTTCATGTCACAGAGCTGATATTGGCCTGATCAGTGTCCCTTCTGTCTGCCAGCTGTGTTAGGGTAAACCCATTCAGGGTGAACATCGCGCTTAAGCTCCTCAACTCTGGTTCAGCCACTGACACCGACAGATTACCACGGATTATAAAGAGCTTGTATAAAGAGATTACACACAAGATTATTTCTGCCTTTAAAACAAACAGTATAAATAAACAAACAGGTTGAAGATTAGATGAAAAAAGGAAAGGAAGACTTTAGCAGAAATAAAGTTTGAAACAGGACCTGGTCTGTCCCAATGAACCGGATCTGATCTCCAAGACGTCTATTTTAAATCCTACGGATGTGTTCACCGCTGTGTCAGCGAAGAAAAGGAAACCAAAACAAACCAAACCAACAAAAACTCGAGGAGCAAGATTTAGTGTCAGGAAACCATCGTCGCTGAAATCAGTGGGAAAGATAAACTCCTGGAAACAGAACGGGCTGAGGATATCCGTGACTGTCTTTTTCACTTTTCCTGTTTTATATCAAAGCTGCTTCAGTCACTCAGACTTCAAATGGTTCAAGACGACTTCATTTGACTTTATTCTGAATATAAACCAATTGAAAAGGTATGAATTTTATCGGAACTGTTAATTGAACTCAAATCTACCTTTTAAAATAAAGTTACATAGTCAGAAATTTCTCTCTGCCGGGAAATCCCTTCGTATAATATTCTATCTCTTTATGATAAAAGCCTGTAATTTTCAACAACATAATCCTAGACCAATAAAAATTATGATTTTATACCGGTAAACAAAACTACATTTTAACAAACCGTGGCTCATTTACGTTTTTGAGAAGTGAAATCAGGGTTTCTCCCGAGTGTTCATCTAATTCATGTTGTAAATTTGACAAACAGCAGAGCAGACCATCAACACAGATGAATGAAAACATAAAACCGCATCATGAGGGGAAACCGCTCCGTGGGTTTTTCCTCTCTGACCTCAACGATTGAGGCGAAACAATACAGGAACACAGCGGTCAGAGAGAAGGGAAGGGACCTGAGCAAACACAACACAACAGCTGTGTAAATCCAACAGGCACACACAAAAACACACACAGTTCAACAGGATACAGAACGCAGAGCGAGGAGAAATCAGGGGAAAGTTGGGAATAAAACCAATCAGTGACTGGTTTTATTAACTAATCAATCAATTCTCTATGTGGAAGTGGGGTTAGGAGTCCGACTCTCCAGTCTACATGGGTTTTGTAGACCTGAAGAAGAGTCGGGACAATTTTCCTCAAGCCAGGGTGGCTTTAATTAAAAGTCTTTCAGGATCTGGTAGAATCGGAGCAGGAGCTGAGTCTACGGTTTTTAAAGGGAAATGTACCGAGGGAGCAGGCATTTTGTATAGATGCCCTGTCCGTTTTTTTGATGCCTTCTTTAGTTTGGCACAGTGTCAATCTCCAGACCACCAAGATTTAACAGACACTTCCATCTGTAAATTTTGTCAACAAGCAAGGTTGACTGCAATTATTTAATTTCATAAACTTCTGTAAGCTTCATAAGAATCAGGGGCCTAAAGTATGGACGCCTTCTTACAAAACCCTACCTAAAAGCCTGTCCTTGAGGCCGTCTGTCGGGGGTATCAAAGGCTGTCAGGTTCTGGTAGAACCAAAGCAGGAGCTGTGTCCACATTCTTGGCAAACAGTCGAGCTCCTTCTCAGTGCAGGTTGGACTCAGTAAGGTCGGTTTCTTGTTTCCAGTCTTGTTTGAGGTGTTCAGTGTCTCAAGGCTCAAATGTAGAGGAGACAGTTTGGTTTGTGAATCTCTGGGTCTAGTTTCGGCTTTATGCAGATGATGCGGTTCTGTTTAAGCCAGGACCTTCAATGGGGCGGTTCGCAGCAGATTGTGAAATAACTGGGATGATTGTCAGCTCTACTCAAGCCAAGGCCATGGTTCTTAACCTGAAATGTACCGGGGAGGAATTCTTGCTTCAAGTGGAGGAGTTTAAGTATCTGAGTATCTTGTTTCTGAGTGATCGTAGGATGGAGAGGGATCAGGGCGTCGTCCTCAGTGATGAGGGTGCTGCTTCATTTGGTCTGTCGTGGTGACGAATTGAGTCGAAAGACAAATCTCTCTGTTTACTGATCCGTCTTACATTCCATCTGTCAACTGTGGTCAGGAGGTTTGGATCATGACAGATAAAACAAATCCAGGATACACTGTTCAAATGATCTTCCATCATAGGGTGATCGAGCTGACGGTTGGAACTGCTGCTTCTTTGCATCAAAATGAGTCCATTGAGGTGGTTCACCTGATTTGGACGCTCCCCATGGCAGGTCTTGGGACATGTCCCATTGGAAAGGGGTCTCAGGACAGACCCAGAAACCACTGGAGGGGTTATAAATCCTCTCTGGTCTGGGAACAGTTTGAGGTCCCCCAGGAGCAGTTGAAGATTGTCGCTGGAAGGAGGGAGGTTTAGTGTTGCCTCTGCAATCACAGGAATATGAGCAGGAACACTGACCTCACTTTGTTCCTTCACCTACATGTCAACATTTAGCAACAACTAGAAGCAGCCACACACACCTGTACAGGTACACACACAGCAGCAACAAGCTGATGGCTCCCCCATGGTACCACGGTTCTCCCCCCCTTCAGGGATTTTCTGCTGAGATTACAAGACCCACTTATTTTTCTTCTGGATCTAAGCTTCACGGCTGCATCATCGCTCCCAGGAGAGTCTACTCAGGGTTTTAAAGACACAGTTAATCAGCAACACTTGCAACGAACGGCTCAATACAAAGTTCTACCACAAGCCAAATAAATCCTCCAGTGATAAAAAAAAATGACCTGGAGATTCATTGAATTACTTTAAAGAGGAGAAAACTGATGAATTCAATTATCAAATACAACATAAGGACAAGTGACTTATCAACAAAGACACAAATATCTGTGTTAGGCATCTTTTCTCTGTGTGTGGGAAACAGAGTTATCATGTGATGCTCAGGAGTGGGAGGAAGAGGATTTCTGCCAGCTCTGACACAGCACTCTTCCTCCATGTAAGAAAAAAATAAATATATATGAGAATACGACTCAGTGTAGCTCCTCTTTGATGCTCCTCTGAAGACAGAGAGTGGCGTGACATTTTAGCTCAGCTTGATTTGTGCGTTTGTGAGCTGGGTACATGTCTGTTGTGTTTTATATTTTTATAGTTTCTAATGGAGCACTGCAGGCACTGAATCAGAGCCAGACGACTCAGTGATGCTCCAAGGTCACTGGGCAGCTTGTTTCACCTTCCAGCTGCCCTCTCTTCAAAGACAGATTGGACCGTTTCACACTCCCTCACTTCTAAACAAATGTTCAAATGAAAAATAGTTTGACTCTGTTAAACAGGACAGATATCAGACTGTGTTGCACTGTTACAGAATTTAAGCATTTCCTGCAATGTTTATTCTTATTGTTGCTTTTTGCAAAACTGCTGCATCTGCTAACGTGACACATAAATGAATTGTCTATTTAGCTAGCTGCTACTTTGCTGTCATAACCTGCAATGTGGCAAAAAAGACTTCAAATTATAATTTTGTGGCCAAATACCTAAAACATTAGGAAAAATAGATAATAAAGGTTTAAAATACTGCTTCATACGTGATATAAATAACTAGTTAGGCAGTTAGCTATGCTACCAAGCTATGTTTATTAGCTAGCTGGCTATCTAGTAATCAATGAAGTTACTAACTTGATAGATAGTAAGCTAGCTAAGTAGATAGTTGCTAACATGGGAATGTAGATAAGTATATAATTAGATGGTTAGTTAACCAGCTTAATAGCAAACTAGTTAAATGGATAGCTGCTTAGATAGCAACGTAAATAACTATTTAATTACTTAGCTAGTTACTAGCTTGATGAATAGTTAGCTAGCTAAATAAATAGCTGCTAATTTATATAAAGCTAAGGATGTAATTTGGTAGCCAGCTTGATGACTGATAGATATCTACTAAGATAACAATGTGGCCTAATTAGAGATAGTTAGTAAGCTAGCTTAATAGATGGCAAACTAGCTAAATAGATAGCTGCCACATACAGTTGTGGTCAAAAGTTTACATACACTTGTAAAGAAACATAATGTTATGGCTGTCTTGAGTTTTCAATAA
>JAUBOC010000037.1:21481575-21495813 GCA_032275365.1 Anablepsoides cearensis | reverse complement strand
ACCCCCCCCCCCCACACCCCCACACACACAAACAAACACTCGCGCGCGCACACACACGTCCTGCAGAACCAAACCTAAAACATCACATCAGATCCACATCAGCTTCGATTTACAACCAAACTGCGGCCTTAGATTAAAAAAATGCGCATTTTTTCCACCTCAATGCGTCATTTCAGGTGAAACAAAGCGGGTTTGGTGTTTTTACGCAGGGGTGAGGCGCTGCTGCAGTCAGGAAATCCCGCAAATCCCGCACTAATTCCTAACTATTAGATTTAGAAGCCTAAACGGCGTGACGGTTATTTAACGTGTGCGGTTTTTGCTCCAGTGCGGCGCAGATTTACCGCAGATTGAGGTGATAAAAAATGGGCGTGTGTGCGGTTCTGTGCTCGTCTCCAGAAGGACGCACAGATTTTTATATTATTAGCCGCTAATTAGCGCCATTTCAGGCCTGATTTTCAAACGACGGCGCATCATCCTCTCTGCAGGGTCTCATCTTCCTCACAACACAACTGCTTCACAACAGCACCGCTTTCCTCCTCCTCCTCCTCATCAGTGCCCCATCCTTCGCCATCCATCCGTCTCCACATCAAACATCATCCCCGCTTCGCCTGATCCGCCGCGGAGCCGAAACAAAAACAGAAAATCAGATTTCTTACTTTCTCCGACCACCGCCTTTAATCCGATAGGAGCCATGATGCTGCAGAGAGTTGGACCGACCGAGCTGCCTCCTCCCTGCCGTGTCCGCGTCTCACTCCGCAGCGAGAACAGGACCCTCCGCTCGCCGACGTCACCGCGTATCCTTCCGCGTCCCTCCCCCCCTCACAGCGGGGCTGGACCTTACTGCGGTTCTGTCCCCTAATTAACTCAATTAAATCTTAAGGCAGCTATTTATTTATTTATTTATTTATTTATTTATTGATTTATTGATTTATTTTTGTGAAAAATGCTGGCTCATTTATCATAACCGTCCATATTGTAATCTTCAGGAGATGGGTGCGTAGGAACTTTTATACTATTTTTCAAAGGGTAATTAAAAATAAAACACAAGTTTACTACATTTAAATGTTCAAAAATATTCATTCTGAAAATCTACCATGGCTAAAAGCTATTTTACTAATATTAATACTGCATTTTACCCCCAATGCTACTAATGCTAATGCTACTTGTAGTAATGCTAGTTTTGCTAATTCTGCCTATGCTAACTGTACTAATTACGACAATGCTAATTCTACTACAGTTACCTTACTTACTTTCACTAATTCGACTCCATTTTCTATTACCAATCCTGCTAATATAAGTTTTACTAATAATTTACCAGCAGTATTAGGACTGATATTGCTAATTATACAAGTCTTAATTAAGTACTGCTAATATTGCTAACGGTAACTACTAACGCTTGTGTTACTGCTAATGAATTCTGCTAATGCTAATAAAGCAAGTCCTCCCACAGCTACCTAAACTACCAATTCTGCTATTATTAATACAGTACACTAATAATGCAAATGCAGGTTTTAATATTTTAATTTTGTTATTGCTTACAACTTACAACTATTTCCAAGTCCACTACTGGACCTGTGACATCAAATTTCTGTAATAAATATGAATGTATTTTTGGGGAAAATAACATTGACAACATACTGTAAAAAAGATTTCACGTCGCTGAGATGAACAGCTGTTGAGATATTTGCATGTGAAGTAACAGGAAGTGATGTCAAAGGGGAATGTCTGAATGTAAACAGAGCATTGCTGAAATGGCTAACGACACAGACTGTAGAGAAAAATCTGATGAATTTTTAGATTATTTTAATCACTATCATAGAAAGACGAGGAAGAGTCATAGTTTAAATAACATTGTTTCAATAAACAAGAAGTTTTGTTCCCCTTTGATGTCATTTACTGTTTCACTTTATCTGAGCAAAATTCAAAAGAAATATGCCAATTATGTGACATAATGGGTTAAATCTATGCATTATGCCAACTTTCTTAAATACAAATATATTTTCTTTACTTTTTGTATTTCATGTAGGGCTGCCACGATTAGTCGACTAGTCACGAATATGTCAACTATTCAAATCGTCAACAACTAATTTAATAGTCGGTGTTCGTTTTTTTCCTAAGTTTGTATTTTCTTTTCTATAGTCGACTAATTACCGATTAGTTGACTATAAAAGTAATCGTTTGTGGCAGCCCTAATTACTACTGTGCATGTCAAGGACAGAAAGGCAGACGCTGCAGTGGAAGGTGCCGCAGCAGTTTGGAGGGAAAAAAACCAAAGTTAGAAAAAAACGGCGCATCAACTTTTAAATTTGTCGACGATTTTAATATTCGACAATAATTATTTTTAGTTGGCTAATGGTGGCAGTCTTAATTTCATGGATAAGCTAACTTTTCTAATGAACCTCCTTTTGCTAATTCTACCAAAGCTGACAATATTAACGCTAATTCTGTCAATGCTAATTCAACAACAGCTACCTTTTACTTTAATGAATTTGAATTTTGCTAACTCTGTAAATGCAAAATTTACTACATCAACTCACTCGTGTCAGTGAAGCAGTCAATTTATCATACAAATACAATAATTATGATAAGCCAAGCAACACCGGCATTACTGTTCATTGTTCTAATTCTTATTCTGTTATATTGCTAACATAAAAGCAGGGAGGACTTCATCAGTTAGTGCTAAGGTTTTATGCAATCCTATTAAAAAAATACAAAATTTTCTTTTAAATTTAACAGATTATTGTTGCTTCAAAATGCAAAAAAAAAATAATAATAATAATTTAAAATAAAATTAAAGTGTTTTCTTTTGTCATAATAAAACCGTAGTTTTTAATTTTACCACAAGAGGGCAGCAGAGATGTGCTCCATAAATTACTATTACCTGGTTTCTGTTTTATTTTCCTCCCACTGTATAAAGTGTCGGCATTAAAGGAAGTGACTTATAGACTAAATATCAACAGCTATACAATAATCCTGTTTCTTTTTTAACCCAAACAATTGTTTGCTGCCAGGCAACTGGAGGATAAACACATGGCAGAAATGCTCCTCAGGTTCTGGCCACACCCTGACTGAACACGTCGGACCAGTGATGACTTCCAGAGGGTGTGTCCGGTTCTGTCCTGTGGCTGTGAAAGAGTATAGTGTCCTCCTCCTCCTCCTCCTTCCACTCTGAAGTTTTTGTTTTTTTTAGAGAAAGCAGGAACTCACAGGGTGGTTTTCTCAGCGGGAGAGTGAAGCTGTTTCCCAGCAGGCTTTTTTTTCCCCCTCGAAGGGTCCTGGAAATACGACCAGAAAGGTTTCCCCTCGGAGGATTTCTGAAGCTCCGCTGGAACCATGGGGGACGTGGTTTCCTCTCACCTGGATGAGACCAGGAGGGAGATAATCACAGGTAAGGAGGGTGTGGAAGGTTACAGACTCAAACAAACAGCACAGATAATCTCAGGCTTTTAATTCCTCCAGAACTATGCAAGCTTTAACTCAAAAAGAAAGAACCATTTTTGTGTTTCTTGCTTTTTATACTCAGAATGAACAGTTTTTTACCAAAGTGGAACATGTTATTTTAAGTAGTCTCAGATCTGAACCGTGGAGCCTGCAGAGGCTGGAAACTCTTCATGGATCTGCTCAGGATTCCTGTAATCAGCAGCAGTTTAATGATGCCTTTAAAGACCTGAAGACTGGCAGGCTTTAGTTTTAATGGAGTATTTCTGACTGAATGCTTTAAATGTTTGATTCAAAGGTTTTTGTTCTTGTTGCAGAAAAGAAAAACCTCTGTTTGAAACTCCCAACAACAAAAAAAGCTGTTTTTCAGGCATCTAGGAGCTTGAAAAAGATTTCAGGATGTTGAGCAAGAATACCTGAACAAAACAAGTTTTATTCACCAACATGGTTCCAAACAGCACATTAGTTCAGAAACGGTTGTAAAATATAAAAAAACAGCAGTTATAAACAGATCTTTGTTGGTTTATTATCAGTCTGTTCGCTTCAAGCAGAGATACTTTTGGTCACAGAGTCTCTGCTGTTTGCATTTTGTGGGTCAGACCCTGAAAACTTACAGAACCAGCTGGTCTGAATCGTTTGAAATGGACTTTTTTGCGGTTTACGTCTCAGTGAAGCAGATGTTTTAAGGCAGCAGTGGAAATAAAAACACGAGTTTCAGCTTCAGATTGGGGGACGATTAAATCAACATTTCTTTCACTAAAAGCATATTTTAGCCTCGGGACATGCAGCTTTCTGAAATACTGAAATAATCTTTCTTTTTTTCTTGGTAGCAAATGTTAAAAGTGAGGAACCAAAGCTTTAAAGCACAGCAGAGGGATTATTATGGTATGTGTTGAGTTGCAGACACTGTGCAGGAAATATTTTGGTTTCACTGCTAAAAGAACTGGATTTACTTAAGTTTCTGTCAAACAGCTAAAGAGAAACATTTCTGTCAGACAATCATTTTCCTAAACTCACGATCCAGAGGATTATCAGCACAGAGCCAAAGGTGTCGGGACATTTGCATCTCCAGTTTGTGAATTTAACTAAACATTAAATGTCTGCAACAAAGCTGAAGTTTACTGAAGAAGCTGAAGCTGAGTCGTTTAAACTTAAAAGCAGAACCTTAGCTAAAAGTAACCAAAGCTTCAATTGTAAGATGCAAGCTAAAACATCAAAACTGCTATAATTGCAAATGTAAAAATAAAAACTATATGTTAAGCTAAAACATCAAAAGTAAGCTAAAACCTAACAGCAGCAAAAAATATGCTAAAGTCTAAGACACATAGGTAAAATAAAAGAAGCAAAAGCTAAACTAGCAGCTAAAGGTAACCTAAAAGCATTAAAATTTAAGCTAAGACTAACTGCAGCAAAAGCTAAAGTTTTAAAGAAGCAAAAGGTAAGTTAACAGTGGCCAGAGCTAAGCTCCAAGCAGCTAAAAATAAGCTGACTGTAGCCTAGATAAGCTAACAGCAGCAAGAAGCTAAGCTATAATCTAAATGCAGCATAAGGTAAATTAAAAAACGTAAAGATGAGCTAAAATTAGCAAAAGGCGAGCTAAAAGGGAAAGTTTCAGCACCCATCTCCTGAATGACCTTAATGTTTTGATGTTTAGCTAAAATAGCACAAAATGATTGTAAAAACAAACAGACTCAGCGTTCACACAGTTAAAACCAGGGAGGCTAAAATGAGCCAAATGTTCCAGAGAATGAGCCGCTGGTCAGCTAAACGCCCCGTAGCGTTCAGCGTCTGTGTCACTTTTTAACAACAAACGGTACTTTTCTGTTTGGATACCAGGAACCTGAGTTCTGAGAGAAGCATGAAGGGAGTAATCAGGAGATAATGAGGTGCAGCAGGTAAAGACACGTCGCAGCAGCTGAAACTGCTGTCTGCTCGTCACACACCCTCCCTCTGCGTCGTCTCCAACACACACACTCCCTGATTATCTGTGTTTGAACCGCGGGCCGGGCCGAGCCGAGCCGTCCTCCCCTGAACCTGGAGTCAGCATTAGTCCCTGTGTGTGTTATTAAACACGTCACACAGCTGTGACACGCAGAGGCACATGCAGCGTTGACACAATCAGCTAATGAACACTGTGTGCTTTATTTATTATTGTTAGCATGTTGCTAATCCAAACAAAGCTTCTAACGTTCAGCTGCAGTTGTTTGTCAGAAGTTATGTTGGGTTTTCTGGGTAAAAACAGAAGTTTGCTTCAATCGTTTTATAATTTCTAAACTTTAGGAGTTATTTTTAACTCATAACCTTTAATGAAATGATTGATCCCTTTATTAAAACAGGATGTAAAAGACGACACCCTGTTTGTGTTTGACAACAAGCCTCCGGCTGTTTGACTCTTCTGCTTCAGTTAGGACTGGTTTTAAAGGGCTGAGGTCTGGTCTTTGTGTAAACCAGGGGTCTGCAACCTTTAACCAATCAAAACAGCCATTTCTGCTCCTTAATAAAATCTGTCAGGAGTCAAAAAACGTACTACAACTGGTGGCCCGTGGGCCACTTTCAGTTTGTTGAAGGGATCTTTCTGGACAGTGGGGTTGACATAATAAAACTAAAGATATATAATGAACTTTTATTTTTATTTTTACCATTCAGGACAAAATAAAAGACCTGATTCATGTAAAGAAGAAAAGTACTGTTTATATTTTATACCTAATTTACTTTGAGAGAACAATCCAACTTTAAGGCTGGAAGTTGGATTATTGAAGTGGCTAATATGCTACTAGCATGATCTAACCAACATGTTAAACTCATTATATTATTGTACACAAACAAACTGACAGGAAAACTGCTGAAGTTTTCTGTTGTGAGTATAAAAACTAAAAAACATGATCTGATGTTAGCTTTGGTCAAAGCTTCAAAGAGCTGCAGGTGTCTGTGGTCAGCTCAGTGTTGAGCCTCAAGTGTTGGAGGATTGTGGAAAATAGGTCGTGTTGAAGGACTTGTTGGCTCAAAACTGACCCCGTCTACGTTCTGACCTGTGGTTCTGATCGGTAACAGAAGAAGTGGTCAGAATTAGCGTTTTTTATCAGGCGGCTGAAGAAAGATCAAAGACTCTGTTCAAACATCTGATCAGGACTCCTCCAGAACGGTTGCTTTTGCAGGTTTTCCTCTGGTCCTACAGGGAAGAGGCCCTGCAGTGATTGCATTTTTTGGGCAACAGCTAATTTTGGCTAAAGCTATCTTAGGATGCGCACTTTGAACCTGCCTACGGTTCAATCTACCAGAGTACACTTTAGAAGTACTTTTTATCTTCAGAGGTTTTAGACCTGGATATTTGCCTCGGATGTTTTAAGTTCTGCTGCTGGTGTCAGGAAACCTCTTGATGAGTTTAACTTTAGTTTGGTTTGTTCAATCTGAAACTAGCTCTTTGTCCTGCTGGTTGGTTTGAGGTAAAGTTGAAGAAGTTGGAAGTTATCTTCAGATATTTTGGTCTCACCGTCACAAGCGTCTTCAGGAGACGTTCTTCAGACTTGTAGGTGTGTTTTTGTTTTTCAGACTTTATCAAAGTGGTCAAACGTCTCGATAACTAGAGGTTGGTTTCAGAGGACTTGTGTAAATCTTCAATATTCCTCCTCAGACCTTCAAACGGTTCCTCAGGTTTTCCTGTTTTTTCTCGAGGTTCAAAAAGCTGTTTGACTTCGACTCTAAAAACAAGTTGATCTACATCTTTAGGCGTCTCGTTCTTTTTATTTTATTTTATTTATTTAACCTTTATTTAACCAGGCAGAACATTAGAACAAATTCTTATTCACAGTGCTGGTATGGCAGTTATTTTCTCTAAAACCATTTTTTACCAACCTATTTGTCAACATATCACTTTCTCTTTTGTTTTTACGAAGCTCCGCCCAAAATTTCAACATTTTCCACGTCTTTATGTAGTGATCAAAACATCGTCTCTGACAGGATGTGACAATGTGTCTGCAGCACCGAGTGAGAGCTGGTTTAATACAATCAACCAGCATTAAACCAGGATTAAACCAGGATTAAACCAAAACCTTCAAACAGGCGTGTCGGGCCGAACGCTCACACATCTGAGCTTAGTTTGACTCGTTTTTCTTCATCCTCTTCTTCCTCCGTCCCTCCATGATGAACGTTTCCGCGGCTTCATAAGAAAAGCCGGTTTCTTCACAACAAACTGATCTCACAGTGAATAAAACTCAGTTTCTCTTTGATCTTTGCCAAGCTTTCATCCGGATCTGCAGGAATCGTTTTGTCTTCTGGAGGAAAAATATCCGGTTTCTTCTGTTTGAAAACATGGAAAAAAAGGTTGAATTAACTGTAAAAACAAAGGGTTTGAGTTTTTAGAGCTAACAATGACAGGAGCAGCGTAGAGAACAGTAGTGTCAAAATAAAACTAAAAATATGTCAGATTTTAAATTCTTAACAGAAAAACTGATTTAACCAGAGGTTTTTGCCTGTTATTTTCCAGGGGCGGAGCCAGAGGGGTGGAACCTGATTGGCCACCCCCCAAATGATTAAGAACTGGGGGTGGGGTTTGCAGAGAGGGACATACAGCTGCTAGCTGCGGTGTGTCACCAGGGTTGCTCTTGGCACCGAATTTCAGTTCTGTATTTCTATACATGGCTGCTAAATTTGTAAAAACGTGTTTCTTGGCTGCTACTATGTGTCATTTTCAACTGGGTTTAACCCTTTAACTGTCTTTTGTTCCACCGAGGGGCAAAAACGGTTTCTGCCTTTGAAACTGTTCCAGATGCTACCAGGGACTTTTATTTTGAAAAACAGGGTGTCAGCTCTTACTTTTAGCTTACAAAATAAAAATGTCAAACGACTTTTAAGGAATTTCAGGGGCAACTTTTAAGGGGTTAAAAAGAGCTTTGTAAAATTAGCATTAGCTTTAGCATTTATCTTGTTTTATCATTCAGCAATCACACAATTTCAGCTCAATATTTCTTAAAGCAGATAAATAAGAGCTGGTTTAAGTTATCTGTGGCAGGCAGCCATCTTGAATTTTAGAATCCAGAGTAGTTTAATATATTTGTACGCCCCCCCCCATGCAATAATGTCTAGCTCCGCCTCTGCTGATTTTGGCAGCAGGTGGAAAGTATCGACTTCCTGCTTATTTGGAGTCTAAACCAGTTCAACCAGCACTTATTTAAAACTCTCTTTAAATTCATTTGAAATCTTTTTGATCTTTAAACCAGTCAAATTTTAAAAAGTGGAAGTAAAGCTACAAAGATGTGATGTTTAAATCTGAGGTCAACTCAAGAAAACTCAGATTAAGAACAGATTTAAGGCGTCTGACTTTGTGTTTGTGCTGCATCAGTGTTTTTACAGTTTGTCCTCCCCTCTGTCCTCCGTCTCCTCCACATTCCCTCGGCGTCCATCCTGTCCCGTCAGCTCGTTTCCTTCCTGCTCTCCCGTCGCCGCTCCGCTCCCTCCTTCCTGTTCTCTTCCTTCCATAAACAGCCGAGTGGAGCTGCGACTCTTTTTACAGCCGATAAAATAACAGAAAACGTTTCCTCTCAGTTCAGAACGTTTGTTTCACCTGGTTTTTAATCAATTTGAAACTTTTTATCTCAATCAAGCCATTGTTTCAAAGATTTTAAAATTAAGAATTCAATAATTAATAAAACAAATCCTTCATTGTGACGTCACCAGCTTTTTGTTCACTTCCTGTTTGTTTGTTTGTTTGTTTGTTTGTTTGTTTGTCTGTCTGCAGCTCAGACCAGGAGCGTGATGAAGGAGTTCAGCGGTCTGTACGAGCAGCAGTACGCCGTCGCTCTCTTCAACGCCGTCCGCTTCGAGATCGAAGGAGGCGGCGGGACGCAGTCGCAGCTGCTTCACAGAAAGGTCTGATTTATTTCATGTTTCACTTCAAAATAACTTTATTTACACTTAAAAAGGCTTCAAAAGTTTGTTTACTGAACTTTTAAACTTCAGGATTCAAACATTTATTTTTTAAAGTTTGGCTTAAAGACAAAATTAAACTTTGAATGAAGTTTAAAATTAAATCTCAGTGGAGACGAATGCAGATAAAATGTATAAAATATTCACTTTTATATTCAGATTTTTAAGCTTTTCATTTATTTTGTTTAGATTTTATTTTAACTAAAAGTTTCAGCTGAAAGTGAAAGTTTTGTCCACCTCTGGTTTCTGGTTATTATTATTATTATTACTATTATTATTACTATTATTATTATTACTATTATTATTACTATTATTATTATTACTATTATTATTATTTATTATTATTGTTTGTTTGTTTTTCAGGACCCTCTGCTGGATCGAACCATCTTCTCGGGGAGTTTGTTCCAGAACCTGGAGGAGAACAGGAAGTGGAGGGTCCGGTTCGTGTCGGTGCCGAACAACTACACCCTCAACTTCTACGAGAGCAAAGCGGTGAGAGCCTCGTGTTTCTGTTCTTCTTCTTTAGGCTGTTCCCTAAAGTTATTCTTTTTATTTATCATGCTGAGACCTGAGGACATGAGTTTTGTTTTACCTCCTCTGGGTCTGTCTTAGCTTCTGTTTCCTTTAATATTAGCATTCATGCTAACTGCATTTTACATCTAGTTTTCTGTCAATTTGCTCATCTTCTTCATTTTTGTCAACATCTTGGTCGTCTTCCTCCACAGCTGGAGAAGTCACCGACAACACTTCTCTAAAAACCTTACTGTTACTGTCCCAGAAGTTTCACAACAAAATGAAAGTTTTAGCTTTTTTGACACAAAGCAACCCTTCAAAATAAAAGCCCTAACACACAACCGTTCAGTGGTTTAGTCCTGAGAACACATTGATTTAATTTGTCTCCTCCGGCTCAGGACCTGCAGTGACGTATGTTGAGATGAGGATGCTTCAGTCTGGTCTGTCCTCAACTCAAAGTATTTGTTATTGTTATTGATGAGAAGTTCAGCTTTTCATTTATCATCATCTGTAGCCTCATGCTTTAGCTTAACTTAGCAAGAGCCGAGCCACAAGACCTGAACTTCCCATCACTAGTACTTATTATTTATTTATATTTATAAAAACAATAGCAAATCCATTGAAAAAACAAGTAAATTAATTACTGAATGAAAAAGGTGCAGAAAGATGAAAAGAAACTGATCTCTGCCTCAAACAAACAACTGAAACTTCAACAACCTCCATTTTTGAGAAAATAAAAACAACAAAAAGACTTGAAGTCCTGGACCCCCCCCCCCCCCCACACACACACACACACACACACACACACGCACACACACACACTCTTTGATTCCTCGTTAACATCACGTTCAAACTGTTTGTGGACAGGCTCACAGCCAGGGCCTTCATCCCAAAGTCTCCATCAACTGTGCCGGCTACAGAGCGCTGACCTCCATGGAGGAGTACATGGAGCTGATGAACGCCAGCCTGCCAGGTGGGAACGCTGCAGACAGGAAGTGACGTTAGCACAGGCAGGAAGTGACGTTAGCACAGGCAGGAAGTGACGTTAGAGCAAACAGGAAGTGACATTAGCACAGGCAGGAAGTGACGTTAGCACAGGCAGGAAGTGACGTTAGCACAGACAGGAAGTGACGTTAGCACAGACAGGAAGTGACGTTAGCACAGACAGGAAGTGACGTTAGAGCAAAACGGTTCATCGCTTCTTTTCTACTTGTCTGTTAGTAAAATATCTCCTGACATCGGCCCGCCAATTGGTCCATTCATCTCTTAAGCCTAAACCCCTGGTTTTCTACTTTAATTACTCTTAACTAACTTAAATAACTTAAGTTTTTTAGCTAAACATAGACATGTTTGGTGTCTACAGAAACATCAGAATTTTGATTAGAAGCTGGTAAAAAACACATTTCTTTGCACCCAAGACAGTTAAAACTACAAATGGTTGAAGATAAAACCATGAAAGTGGAAAAAAAATTGGTTTAAAAATTTGTCAAGTCAGAGATGTTAAAATAATATTTGTGCTAAATAGGAGCCAAAATGTGTTCTTTTTGGTTTTTATATAGTTTAATTATCACTGCTTTTATAAAGTTCTGTATGTTATATTCATGATTAAATGCAGCAAAATAAACTACTTCAAAGGTAACAGATCTTTGTAATAATTGTTTTATTTACATAATAACTTTAATTACTGATGTTCGCCCCCTCAGCTGTTGACCTGCAGTAACTGTGGCCCTCGGAGTAATTTAGTTGAAGAGCCCTGATCTAGTTTTTGACTCTGATTGTCTGACAGGTGGATGATGTGTGGAGGGCGTGGCTCTTCTTTACTCTAATAAAATGTTTTGTTTGTTTGTTTATTTAACTTCAGGCGTGAAGGCCAAAGTCGGCAGCAACCCTTTCATCAAGTTCGCCACCAAGTTCCCTCTGATCCTGTGGCACCCGTACGCTCGCCATCACTACTTCTGCGTGTCCACGGAGGCGGAGCATAAGAAGTGGCTCGCCGTGATGCAGGACTGCGTCCGACAGAGCAACAACGGTACGGTCTCTCCTCCATTAAGGACCGTCGCCTCCTGCGGTTTGTGTGGAATCCTGCTGTGGGCGTGTGAGGCTGTGTGAATCCTCCGCTCGCTGCAGGAATGAGGAGTGTCTGTTTTGTTTTGTCATTTGGTTACAGCACCAACCTGAGAAAAACACACGTTTATAATGTTCAGAACATTTTATTATTTAACTCCAGGCTCCTGTTCAAGGTTTTTCACAGCTTAATTACAAAAAATGAGCTAAAACGTCCTGAAAACTGTCCTAAAGCGAAGCTCCGTTCCTGAACGAGTTCAGCTTTAAAGGATCATGAAGGTTTGGTTTAAATGTATTTTAGAGAACAAAGTGCTTCTTTATTTCTGCACTGGATTAATCAGGGTTGGGGAACTTTTATGTGGTTTTGTGACTCAGGTCTTGTTTTTGTCAGGAAATCATTCATTCTGAAGCGAGACGTGTGTGAATGCATTCTGCTGGAAACGGGAAACAAGTCAGATAAAAATCAGTTTTTTTTATAGATTTATCCGTAAGAAAAACGTTGATTCTGCAGCGACAGTTTTTGAAATCACATGTGAAAAAAGCTGGTTATTTAAAAAGAAGAGATTTATCATTTTATAAAAGCTCTGATGAAACCATGTTCTGTCAGTTTCCAAAACACCAGCTTCCCTCCACCGATCCAGACCCATTCATCGTCCATTTTGTCCTGATCTGTCTGCATTCTGTCATCTTCAGCAGGTAGAGAAATGTCTGTAGCTGCATTTTAATGGATTTATATTAATACATATATTACTGTGTAATGATTGCTGCGGTTGTTTAGTGTAAAAATGATGGTTCTGAGAGCTGGAAGCTGATAAAAAGACTCATAACAGACGTTTGAGTTAGCCAGTGGTTAGCACATTGGCTAACCTAATCTGCTAACTAAAAATCTAGCTTTGCTAATTCTGACAGCTAATGTGACCGTTTCAGCCAGTTTCACGTCTTTGTCTCCTTCCAGCTGAAAACAGGTGGGACTGACACAAACCTGTTGATGTTAGCTTGTTAGCTAGCTGTTAGCGGACTCAAAGTTAGCAAAACTGAATTTAGCAGAAGCTAATTGGTTTGTTAACTGCATACATGTCAAGTTGTACAGATTGTCTGTAATTTACACAGATTTTCCATAATTTTGCAGGAATATGGATGAATAGACCAGGGATCATCAATCCTGGTCCTCGAGAGAGCAATGTCACTGATTTTTTTCAAAACCTCAGTTTCAAATTAATTTAACATTTCAGAGCCTGTAGGACGTTAAAAAATAACCATCTTCCAACCTGTCACTAGAAATAAGTTCTGCACTCCTTCTTCTTTATCCATTAAACAAAAAAATGTTGTATTAGCTGTTAGCTGATTAGCAGAACCACAAGCTTATTAACCTGGGAGCTAACGTTGTGTTTGTGTAGATATATTTGCTGAAGGTGTTTTAGTTAAACCAGCAGCTGTTTAATAAATGTAAATGTAAAAATAAAAACTGCAGATTTATTCTAAAAGTAGCTCAGAGTAACTCTGTAATGAGAGGGACTCCTGACTGTGAAACGAAACGTTCGGCTCGTCTTCGTCCAGGCACGCTCCAAAGTCACTGACGCCACATTCCAGCCGCGAGGCAAAACGCCACGAGTCCGTTAGAAAAACCTGTCTGAGCTCCCAGGTCTGCCGGGGTTTGGATCAGAGGCTCACCTCTCTGAGCACTGGGTTCTGTTGGTGTGGGGATAAAACAGTATCAGCTTCATGTAAAGCAGCTCTTTCTGCAGAACACGGAGCGTTTCAGTCGGCTTTGATAAGTGAAAACCACAAGTTGAATGTTTGCTGCGAAACACCGGAGGATGATTTGAATCGACTGAAACTCTCCTTGTTGTAAAACAACCAGCTGCTGCTGCTGCTTTGCATCGTTTTAACAGGATGACTAAAGTTTTAATCAGCTGTTTCTGTGATGAGATGAGTTACAGACCATGAAATGTTTCCATCACACCCGCTAACGGCTAACTGAAGAAAATATTCTGTTTGACGAGCTAAAGCTAAACCAAAGTGTGGTGTATTTATTTATTTACATTTTTCTAACACTTATGATGACATTTAGACAGTAAGTGTAGCTGCTGCTAATAACCATAAAGCTTTCTAAATGAATGAGTTTTTTCATGAACAGCTATTTTTTTTAAGGTGGCATTAATCCACTTTGGTCTTACACCAGCCGTTAGCTCTTCCGTCTGCTCAAAATGTTAGTTCCAAGAACCATCTACAGCAGGTAAGATGATGAAGTTTTTTTAACCGTGGTGGTGGCCTCTCATGCGGGGGGGGGGGGGGGGGGCA
>JAUBOC010000037.1:21446647-21458350 GCA_032275365.1 Anablepsoides cearensis | reverse complement strand
ATATCTCAACAACCGTTCATCTCAGCGACGTGAAATTTGTTTTGCAACATGTTATCATTGTTATCTTTCCAAAAATGAATTCATGTTTATTACAAAAAAAATTGATGTCACAGGCACTTTAAGTTTGATTTACGTAGTTATATTGGTGACATTTTGATGCCCCTGCTGCTCACAAATGCTAAAGCTAACTGGTACTATTTGCATTTAAAAATAGACAAATCTTTTGATGCATATATGTAATATAAATATATAAACTAATAATAATAATATACAGGATGAAAATGAGTGAGGGGCTCTAGATGCTCCTTGTTTGTAAATAAAAGATAATTCTACTACAGAAATCACTGATCTGTACTTAAGATGAAGAGAAAACATCAGGTTCACCCTGAGGAGCTGGGAATCCATTGGTGGGCCAACTGAAAGGATATCCATCTATTCCTAGAAGCGTGTACTCCTGCTCCATCCCAAACCACAAGCTGTGCTCTTTAACCTTCTCCATCACATCTTTGCAGCTGTTCCGATGGTTCGTCTCTGAGAAAGCAGAACAAAGGAAACCTCATCAGAATGTTTGCTGTTCTGACCTTCCTGAAGGAGAGAGGATAAGCGTACCGGCAGGTAAGCGGTTGTATTTGAGAACCTCGCAGAGGACGAGTTTGTTCGGGTCCAGGGTGAACGGGTCTCTGAACATGTGAACTGGAACCAGGTACATGTCGCTGTTGGAGCCTTCGGCCTGGTAGGTGCTGGACCCATCGAAGTTCCACTCGGGGATATCTGACGACGCAGAAAAAAAACATTAAATTGACCAAACTGTCGAGGTTCACCCGTAAACCCAACAAAGGGTTCTTTCTGTTACCGTCGATGCTGCGTGGCTCCGTGTCCAGAGTCCTGGTCTTGTTGCGGAGCCCCTCTCCGGTGCCATCGATCCAGATGTAGGTGACCTGGCACTTCTCCCCCTGAGGCAGGCTCATGTACTGCTGGCGCACGGCCTTGCTGAGGCGCGAGCTGACGGACAGGGAGGCCATGTTGTCCTGCAACCAGAGCGGGTCAGAGAATTCAGTCTGCTGTCAACGACAGTTCATCTAACAATTAAATACCAAACTGGTCAGGGTGTAAGAAAATATCAGTATTATATATCACAATATTTCATTTTTCAATACCGCATTGATTTTTAATTAAGGCTTGATGGATGAAGAAATGTGAAATATAAATGTTATTCACTGTTCTTCTAATTTAATAAAACTGAATTTATTCAGATTTTATGCATGCTGTGCTATTTATATAGTTAGTAGAAATTAGACACTTTTGTAGGAAAATTGGCGATATATCGCCTTGCCCATAGTATCACGATATTTGATTTTTTTTACAACACAATAAAGACAAACATTATAGACAATCGTGCCACATTTCAAAACAGCAAAAAAACAAACAAAAAGAAGATACAGAGAGAGAAAGGCAAAATGAAATAAATAAACTGAGCTGTAAAGTAAAACAAAATGTGATTGGTCTTAATATTAGTCAAAATACAAGTATTTGAGGATTGGTCATTAATAAATATAGGGTAATGTAGACATAATTTATTAAATAAATAAATAAATAAATAAATAAATAAATAAATAAATGAATAAATCAGCTGGTTAAAGGGGCAAATAAATAAGGATATATTAATCAAATACAAGAAACAAATAAGGAAACATGTGTGATAATGTAAATATGTTTAAGAATTATATCAATAAAAAATAATAATAAACAAAGGGGGGATTAAAAAGAAGAAATAAAACAATTTAATGAAATAATAAATATGAATCCAAAAAAATACATAACTGTAATAGAAATAAAAAAGGTTATTAATAAAAAGATCATGTGTAAGTATATATAAGTTCATAAAATCAATTAAAAATAAACAAATATGTAAATAAATGAGTGAATAAATAAATAAATAAATAAATAAATAAATAAATAAATAAATAAATAAATAGGGCACATTTGATTTTTTTTATACTGTATTGATTTTTAATTGAGACTCAATGGATGTAAGAAGAAATGTGAAAAATAAACCTGATTCCTCTGATTTAATAAAAAATAAACTGAATTTAATCAGATTTTGTGCTATTTATACTGCCTTTTTATAAATTAGACTCCTTTAGAGAAAAAATGGCGATTATATCCTGACCTTTATGTCATATCATCAAATTCTTTCCAACACACAGCCCTTCAAACTGGTGACATATTGTTTATAGTTCTGCTCAGTTTATGTCATTCTCTTCATGTTTGTTTTGTCTACATTTATATTTAACATGTATCCAAAAGCTACGCAGGAGCAAATCAGCTGTTTAAAAACATTAATAAATACTTTTAAATGTCACAAATGGGTACTTATATTTAGCTTTAAACATATCCAGAGTACTCCGTTCACTCCAAAGAATTACTCCAAACAGATCTTTGGAAATAAAGTTTTAAAAAGTAATTTAAAATCCAATGTTTTGTTGTTTAAACCTGATTTTTTAGAAAATCTGATTTGAGCCACGTAGACAAACCAAAACTGGGAAATGAAAGCAGTATTTCCTTGAAGGAACATAAACCGACGGCTGCCTTGAAGTTTTTAATATCTTAGGGGATCTGTTAGCACTCAAAGTATATGACAGAGACAAGTCTCAGCTACTACCACACCAAGTTTTAGGTCCATATTTGTAAAAATATTAGGGTTAGAGACAGTTCTAGTTAACCCTTTGCTACGACTGATTAGCATCTTTTATTAAAGTTAATCAGCTCTAAATGTTCCTGAAAGCTTCAATAAATCTGTTGGCTCACGAGTCAAATAAAGACATTATTAAAACGTAAAGTTATAAAAGTGAAAATATAAATATAGGACGTACGGTGAGGCAGGTAGATGCAGTCCGGCTGACAGGTCCCGGTGTGACGAGTCTGAACCGGTTGGAGGTATTTAGGCGAGTCGATGACGTCATGGCATTTCTGCAACTCAAGGAGTGGTTGTCAGCTTTTGTTTTCACTTCACACATTGGATTGTTAGGATGAAAGGTGGAAATAAAGTCTCTATGAGTCAGTTTGTCTACTTTATAGAGCGAAACAAACCATTTATTCACTTTAGAATTAAGATAAAACTGATTATAAAAAGACTTTTAGTCCAATCAGAGCTTGTACAGCTGTGTTAAACCCTCCTGAGAGACGTTAATGAACCTTCTGCTGACTGAACGCAGTTTGCTGAGCAGAGTTTTTCAGCTCGCTGAACACAATTCAACAACTCGGACAGAAAAAAGGCTCAGACTCAGGAGACCTCAAGAGGCAGTAAACAAAAACAAAACAGAATAAAATGTCAGTTTTGACATCTGTTTGCAGTAACTTAAGTCATTTTAACAGATATTGGACCAAAACGTTGGTGTGAGAGTAGCTGAGAGTCATCTGTAACACATATTCTGAGCACTAACACACTGTGTGACACCTCAGGCTGTAGCGTCAGAAGAAATGCAAATACACTAAACCTGAAATGCTTGTTGTCGTCTTTAATTACTGTTCCAAAACTCTAGTTTAATGACGCACAGTGAATGTCAGCAGACAGGTTCGACACAGTTAGATGTTAAAAATAACACGACTGAGTCAAAATGAAAGGAGGTTCAAATTCTTGCAAAAACTAAACAAAGAGCATCCGCGTCTCTGAAATTCTTCACCCAAGAGTGATGATGTGTGCGGATTTGTTACTCATGAGACAGATTTTATTCAAACTTCAGCTAATTAATATTTGGAACCAACTCAGTTCAAGATGGCTGCCATGAAATGACTATAATCTGGTCAGTGTTTCATAGTGGGTTCAAATGTGGTCATTTAAAACTCAGACTTCAAGAGCTCCTCATTGTAAAAGATCTGTGACTAAAAGTGAACCATTAACTGTTGAAGTTAAATAATCTGTTAGCAAAAATATTCCAGGAATGACTGAACTCAGGTTAAAGGTTCTCACAGGAAAGTAGTGAGTATAACCTTTGATTCAGTTCAGGTCGACTCCGATTCAGTTCGGGTCGACTCCGACTCACTTCGGGTCGACTACGATTCACTTCGGGTCGACTACGATTCAATTCGGGTCGACTACGATTCAGTTCACAATTCAGTTCAGGATTCAGTTCAGGTCGACTTTGATTCAATTCGGGTCGACTCTGATTCAGTTCGGGTCGATTCAGTTCACGATTCAGTTCAGGTCGACTTTGATTCAATTCAAGGTCGACTGATTCATATCAGGTCGACACTGATTTAGTTCAGGTCAACTTTGATTCAGTTCAGGTTGACTCTGATTCAGTTCAAGTTTACTTTGATTCAGTTCTCGATCACGTTGAATATGAGAACTTTGATTCAAGTAAACATAACTGATTCAATTCAAGCTCATTTTAATTCAATTTAGGAAAACTTTGATTCAGTTCAGGATAATGTTTGATTCAGTTCAGCATAACTGACTTAATTCAATCTAACTTTAATTCAGTTCATGAGAAAATTGTTTCAATTCATGTTAACTGATTCAATTTAAGCTAACTTTGATTCAATTCATGATAACGATTCAATTAAAGGATAACTTTGATCCAGTTTGAGATAACCTTTGATTTAAGATTCAACTCAAGCTAATTTTTCATTTATTCATGAGAACTTTGATTCGATTCATGATAACTTCGATTCAGTTCAGTATACCTGAACTAATTCAAGTTAACCATTGATTCAATTAAGGATAACTTAAGGATAACTTTGATCCAATTTAAGATAACCTTTGATTTAATTCTGAATATCCATTTATTCAGTTTAGATAACATTTTATGTTTTCTTTCAGTCTTTGTAAACTGTACCTTTAATGAAATCTTAATGAAGACTCTCTCGTTATGCTTTCCTCACGATGCGGCTGCTCTTCCTCAGGTCTCTCGCCCATCTGCTGCTGCTGCTCATGGATTTGTTGTTTGCCCTCCAAGCTCCCTGATGGGTGCTGAAAAGGAAGTGATTAACAGGAAATGGCAACAGTATCAAATCAGGAGGAGGAAACAACTGACTCTAACCCCGTTCACTTCAGAATCTTTGTTACAGCTCAGAGCTGAGGGAAAATACTTGATAAGCATGGGTCGAGCTTTTAGTTCCCAAATTTTCCACAGGGTCGAGGATTTGGAGACCAATCCACTCAACTGTGTCCAAGTTTGATTGGAGGTGAAGATGAAGACTTTGGATCTACTCTTTCTTCATTATTCCATCTACTTATCTCCACATCATAACACTTACATCTCCATCACTGACAGCTGTTAGTAGTTTTAGGTTTGAAAGACTCAAAACAAGACCTTTACCCCGTTCACACTCAACACTGGAGCACCTCAGGTATGTGTGCTTAGTCCTCTGCTTTACTCTCAGGACTGTGTTCTCATCTTATGGCGACATCGTAATCAAGACAGGATGATGTGAGGTTTATCTACCAGAGTATCAAGAAATACCTCTGGTCCCTGGAGCAAATCCTCCTGCTCTATGTCGGTAAAATTAAACAGATTAATATGGATTCCAGGTAAAGACAGACATCCATCCTGATGTGAAGAGGGTCGGCTATACTTCCCAGTGACCATTCCACGAGATCTGTCCCGGTCACTCCGGTAAAACAGAACAGTTAAGACGACCAAACAGCGTCTCATTCGTCTTAGAGACATCAGGATCTTTGACACCTGAACCATCAGGAGCACCACCAAGGAGAACTTCAACTGTTCCAGCAGATTTCATCCTACAAGTGCTGTAAAACAAATCGTTTTCATGCCAGCAGAAAGAAACGACCAGTTTTTAAAATGCGTCTGGATATTCTTAGAGAAAGTCTACAATAAATTTAAAATCTTGTCACATTTTTTGTTTAAAAGCTCCTTAAATCAATGTGACATTCAGGCACATGAATGGTTGATTTAAGTGTTTTAATTCACCTTTAATGTTATAAAGAGGTTCAGACGCACCTGTAGCGCAGCAGCGGCGGGGGTCCAGCGGCGGTGCGTCTCCGGGGCTTGGCGCTCTGATTCCGGCGGTCCATCAAGCCGCACACCAGCTCGTGCACGATCATCACGTAGAGCAGGAAGATGAGCACAGCCGGGTCCATTCAGAGCGGACCAGGACCACCGGACCCCGCACGTGCGGAGAACCAAACGAGACTGACGATGATGATCCCCCTCCTCCTCCTCCTCCAGAGACGGCAGCAGAGGGTCGCACGCTGCAGTGGAGGATGTTGCCTTAGAGACGCGACCGTTGCTAAGGGCAGGATGTCGTCATCTCCTCCTCATCCCAAGGACGCGCCAGACATCAGATCAGATTCTTGTGGAGCGCGGATGTGTCCTCAGGCGACTCAAGATGTTCATTTATTATTATTCTATCCTTAAAATCTGCTCAATTTGAGCAGTTTTTATTAAAAAAATCAACCCATTTACAAAAAGAAAACAAATTACAGCTACATTTTTTGAATGAATGCATATTGCCCGCTTTCTTTCAAGCCCTAGTTTTTAAATAAAGATCATCTTATATTAAACAAACGACTGAGCATGTGTTAGGGGTGACTCTCATCTACTACCACTCCCAGTTCCAGCTTAATTTTAGAAAAACTGACTGAATTTTAGCTAATTTTGTGTTTTCTTAGATCATTTGGCCTTGGCGGCCATCTTAAATATGGCTGACTCCAACAGTTAATCAGTTAAAGACCTACATTTGATGGTTACTTCCTGAAAGTTTCATTAATATCCATCCACTGGTAATTGAGATATTTTGCTAACAGACAGAAAGAGTTGACTTCAATAGTAAATGGTAACGTTTTAAAAGCAAATCTCATTCAATTGGTTTGTTCTCAGAGTATGTTTTGAGGGTGACTCTCAGCTACTACCACACCAAATTTTAGCTCAATATCTAGAAAATTATCTGAGTTTCAGACGTTTTTGTGTTTGATAAAACTGATCACCTGTGGCGGCCATTTTGAGTCACTTTTACTTGGAAAGGTAATTTCTTGTAGATGTTCATCCTAATATCACTTCCTGTGAGTTTCGTTAAAATCTGTCCATCTGCTCTTAAGATATTTTGCTAACAGTCTGATGAATTACACAAGTGATCACATGATCGCACAAACGACAACTTATCAAAACACAACTATAAAAACTGTAACATATTTCCAAAGAACTTTATTTCTAATCAGAAATAATGTTATATTTAAATGTTTTAATTCATTATTTTATGAGATTTGAAAACGTGTTTATAATTCAATATGGTTGATTTTTCCTCGATTGAACACTAGGGGGCAGCAGAACTACTGAGAGATCACAGGAAGCAGCTCAAACAATCGTGTTCACTTACAGCAACCAAAAAAACAATTATGTGGCCGATTTTTCCCCATGAGACCTTCTGAGGATTAAACTAACTCCATCTTTACAAACCTGCTGCCTGAAACTAACATCCTTCAACAACTCAACCGTGATCGTCAGACGTCCATCAGATCTGTGTGACACAAGCAGTTCTGCTGTGATGTCACCTTAATGTCTCCAAAACCACCTTCAGGTCAAAGGTCAGTTCATATTTCACTCCACCTCCTGCTCCCGGGCCGCGTCAGGAACCTGCAGCAGGAAACAGATTTACAGAAATGATTCAGAGTCGCTCAAATGAGAAAGCAGAACACCATCCAGTGGCTAAAAATAAATTAAACTAGAGGGTGAGTTTCTAACAGTGCAGCTTCATCCTAATAAGAGATGAAAACACTTTTTAGATCAAAGAAATCAGATTACATAGAAATATATTGTACAAAATTTATTTTAAAGTGACAAGCTAAAAGTATCAAAATGCTTACTATGTATGAAAAGACAAAGAAGCAGTATCAAATGATAGCTAAATGTAGCAAAAGGCTAGATAAGCTAAAAGAAGCACAATACAAATGAAAAAGAGGCAAAAAGCTAGCAAAGCCACAAAATAAAAACAGCAAAATGCTAAGTACAAATATCAAAACACTACCTAAAAATATCACAAGGCTGGCTAAAAGCTGAAAATGACAAAAGACTAATTAAAACACATAAGTAGCAACAGGCTAACCATAAAGCTACACTAGAAAAGTTCTGGTTAAAATCTGGTTAAAACAATAAAACAGAATACAATCATAAAGTGGCAAAAAGCTAGCTAAAAGCCAAAAACGCAAAAGGCTGATTGAAAGCACTGCAAAGATAGATTAAAGATAAAAGTAAGAAACTAGCTAAAAGAAAAGTAGGAAACATCAGTCAAAAACAGCAAAATGCTAAATTTAGGCCAAAATACAACAAAACGCTAACTGCAACTATAAAAAGCCTACCTAAAAGCTGAAAATGACAAAAGATTAAAATATATAAGTAGCAAAAGGCTAACCATAAAGCCATACTGAAGAAGTTCTAGTTAAAATACTAAACTAGCTAAAAGCTAGCTAAAATCTAAAAACAATACAACAGAATACGAGCAGAAAGTGGCAAAAAGTTAGATAAAAGCTAAAAACAGCTAAAGGCTAATTAAAAGTACTAAAAGGATAGAATAAAGCTGAAAGTACCTAAAAAATAAAAGAAGAAACAATAGCCAAAAAATAGCAAAATGCTAACTATAAAGCTATGTTAGAGAAGTTCTAGTTAAAAACCTACGAATCTAAAAGAGAGAAAAAAACTCAAAGTAACAAAAGGAAAAGTATCAATTCAATTCAAAAATACTTTATTTATCCCAGAGGGAAATTAGGTCAAACAAACACTAGCTAAAAGTAGCAAAAGACAAGCTAAAAGCTAAAAATAATGAAAACAAAAAGGTAACAAAGGTAAAAGGTGAGACTCACAGCGAGGTCTGATTCGTAACCCTCGTTACTGAAGCCTCCAGTAGCCAAAGAAGAAGAGTGGTGTCCAGCTCCGGCTCTTCTCTGACCTCGCAGGTAAAACACCAGCAGGCCGATGAGCGTGGCAACCAGCAGCAGGACCACGATCACGGCCGCTGCGACTCCTCCTGCGTTGTACGGCTTGTTTGAGGCTGCGGACGACACAGAAAGCTGCAGTTCTGCAAAACGCTTCACAGATTAAATTAAATTACAAAAGCAGATTAAATTTAAAGAATGGATATCGCCCACCGCCATCAGCTCTCATCATAAACTGTCTGTTAGCAAAATATCTCATCAGCCACTGGCTTGAATTTAATGAAACTTTCAGGTAATAATCACCAATTATAAATCTACAACTAATAAACTTTTGGAGTCAATCCAATTCAAGATGGCCGACCCAACAAACCAATCTTACAAAACACAAAAACAGCTGAAGTTCAGCCATTTTTACAGATATTGTCCTGGAATTTGGTATGGTAATAGAGGAGAGTTATTGACAACATGTACTAGAACTGCAACTTGCTGTGCAAAATCTTGGCTTAAACATTTAGCCCCGACTGTTGGGGGTCAACGCATTTATGACTGTTAGCAAAATATCTCATCAACCAATGGGGTGAATTTAATCCAACTTTCAGGTAATATTCACCAATTAAAAATCTACAACTGATAAACTTTTGGAGTCAATCCAATTCCAGATGGCCGACGCAGCTAACCAGTCTTAGAAAACACAAAAACAGCTAAAATTCAGCCATTTTTACAGATACTGTCCTGAAATTTGGTATGGTAATAGAGGAAAGTTATTCAAAACATGTACTGGAAGTGCAATATGCTGTGCAAAATCTGTTTAGCACTGACTGTTGGGAGTCAACGCATTTATGTCTGTTAGCAAAATATCTCATCAACCACTGGCTTAAATTTAATGAAACTTTCAGGTAATGATCAGTCAAAAATCTACAACTGATAAACTTTTGGAGTCAGTGCAATTCAAGATGGCAGATGCAGCTAAACAAAATGAGCCAGCATAAAACCGGCTTCAACTCAGTCATTTTTTAAAGATGCTGAGTTAAAATTTGGTGTGGTAGTAGCTGAGAGTCACTAACACATCCTTTGAATGTGACAGTTCATGATGTACATAACATTCTTTTTCAAGGGTTAACTTTGTCGGGTGATAGTCTTACTTGAGCCTGAGTTAACTTTGCCGCAGTGGCTGCCGATGATGTACTCGATGTCATCCAGAGCAACGACACCCGACGTACCTTTTATCCCTTCAAACGCAATCTGTCAGCATCAAACACAAAACAGCAGCAGTTTAGTTTTGCTTATTTACGTCCTCCTGTGAAGAAACGGGGGGTTGGGGGCGGGGCTTTCTGACCTGGAACTCTTCAGAGGTTGTGATGTTCACTTCAAAGTGTCTCCACGGTCCTCCCAGCTCATCCGTCGACAGCAGCAAATAAAAAATATTTCTTGAAACTCTCCAGACCTTCAGCTGGCAGTCAGCTGCAAACGAGGAGGAAAACGTGAAGCGGCGCGCAAAACAAAAACCAAAAAACGAGTCAGTTCGCCTTAGAGCATCAACGCTTACATGAATGAGGTTTGTAGGCCCAGAATCTCAGACAGGTGACCCCGTTTGAAAGCAGGTGAGGGCTCAGCAGCCACGCGTTTTGATTGGCCGCTGTCCTGTTGCTGCTCGGGAGGAAGAGGAAATGACCTGGAAGAAAAAAAAAACACAAAAAAAACCATATTTGTCAAATTAAATTATGGAGCAACCAGTTAGTGCTCACAGTCTGTTTTGGCGATGACTCTCAGCTACTACCACACCAACTTTTTGCTCAATATATGTCAAATTATTTGGATTATAGCCATTTTTCTGTGTTAGCTGTGGTGATGGCTGCTGGTGATTAACAAACAATCATGGCTGCTGTGTTTTTGACCTTTTTCCGTGCCCAGGGTGTGGTCTTCAGTCGGGGTGGAGTAGTGCTGCTCTGCCTCGTGACTCGTCAGCTCCCAGTCCAGTTGGTCCAACTTGTTGTTCTGAGTGTTGCTCCAGCTGCACATCCCCTTCTCCAGGCTGCACTTGGAACCTGAGACGTGAAACAGGACCGAAACAGAAAACAAATTAAAGATATTTTATTAGGCCTGTCACGATAACAAATTTTACTGGACGATTAATTGTCTCAGAAATTATTGCGATAAACAATAATATTGTTGGAGATCAGTTTAAACACACATGATGATATAACGCCCTAGTTTACGGAAGTTTACATAAAAATTTACAAAGTGTAAAAAGAAATAACAATAGTTTGCAATCCCAAGGCATCAGAAAACTGAAGATGCTCCTCTGGCTAAATACCTGTTCATGGGTTTTCATGCTACAGAGGTTAGGAGACCATGAACCTGGCAAATACCTGACACCAGAGTTCACTTCTCTCTATATGCTAAGAAATAAAAAAGGGGGAGACATGAAAACAAGCAGGCAAAGGAAAATTATTGTCTTCATTTAAATTTATCTTCCTCAATTTAATTTATCATACGATTAATTGATTTATTGTTTATTGTGACAGGCCTATACTTTATTACAGTCATAATTTTTCAACTAGCTTAAGTTTAAGTTACAGTTACTTATAGGTCTGGTTTAGATCATTATTATTTATCCACAGTATTTCTGGTTTCGCGCCACTACCCATAATTCATAGCAGAAGCTGGTTCCATATTTCCGCTTGCCTGTTGTTTACAATTACGCGGATATCCACAGTATTCCTGAGAAGCTTATGCAGGCTGCCATGACAGTCACTAGCCCCGCCCACAGCCCTCCCGCATGTTCGTTTTTTCCGGTGCGCTAGAAATTCATT
>JAUBOC010000037.1:21406143-21424172 GCA_032275365.1 Anablepsoides cearensis | reverse complement strand
CACATGTGGAGTGCCTCAGGGTTCTGTACTTGGACCTAAGTTGTTTATATTATATGTGAATGATTTGGTAAATGTGTCAGGACTTTTTAAATGTGTTTTATTTGCAGATAATACCACATTTTTTTGATGATGTTGAGATCTGCAGAGTCAATGAGGTGAAGTTCTTGGGTGTTATTATTGGTGAAAAGCTGACATGGAAATCTCACATAAATTATTTAAGAACAAAAATAGCCAAATCAATTGCAGTACTGTACAAAATAAGGTAGTTATTTAATGATAAAGCTTTGTTTTTGTTATATAATAATTGATCCACACTTGATTTATTGTATTGAAGTCTGGGGTAAAGCATGTAAAAAAATTACAAATCCCATCTTTATTTTACAGAAAAGAGCTGTAAGAATTATCACCAGAAAGCATTACAGTCACCCATCAAATATATATATATAATTAAATTTTGTTAAGAGAGTAAGTAATTATAATCTTAAGGGACTAGAGATGTTTGTAAAGCCTAAAATTCAAGCAAATTTGAAGGACCGATGTACTTCAGTACAAGGAATAAGACTGTGGAATAATCTGGAAAGTGAATATAAAAATGCTGGCTCAATAAATCTGTAAGAAAATGATAAAAGTCAGTTTGTTGAAGAAATATGAATTTGTATAATGTGCGTTCATAAGAACTGTTGTTCAGGAAGGAGTTGAAGTTTTTTGTTATGTTTTGTTATTGAAGATTAGATTTGCTTCAATATATATTTTTATTTTTTTATTTTAATTTTGGAAAAAAGGGGCAGATGTTAATAAGATTTTTTTCTTCTTTCTGCCACCTTTCATTTTATTTGTGATTTGTATTATTTGTTGTATGTATAGTGTTTGTTTTTAAATGAAAATGAACAAATTTACTACAACTACATTTAAGTGTTGCTCCATCTGCTGGCCAAGCTTTAACATTGCAGCTGCATGAAACAATGAAGAACAAGCTGTTTCATGAACCAGTCAGCCTCTGTTCTGTATAATAAAGCGTCCTCTTGAACATTCTGACTGTTTTCTGTAAGAACAATAATAAAATATTACAGTAGAATGTGGCTGTGGAGTCAGAAATTATCACAAATCTTATGACTATTATTATTGCACATTTACACTTTAAACACTGATTGTACTGTTCCCTCTATGTTATTGTTCCCTTCTGATGTTATCTTTTTGTCTTTTTTCTGTTCGAAGCGTGGTCTTTTTATCTTTTATCCCTTATTATCTTGCTAGTGTCCTTAAGTGCTTATTCTTTTATCCTGGTCGTCTCCTGGCATTCAGAGTGGTCAGCAAAGTAGGAATTTCATTGCTCAGGCAAACATATTTTCATCTGTTTATATGACAATAAACACTTTGAATTTTTGCATCTTTGAAATTACTGCATGTGATAAAGACGTGTGCTGCTAAGTCGGACTTGTTTCTGGTGAGAGTTGGACTCCGTCAAGGCTGCCCTTTGTCACCGATTCTGTTCATAACGTTTATGGACAGAATTTCTAGGAGCAGCCGAGGTGTTGAGGTGTTGAGGGGATCCTCTTTGGTGACCTTAGGATCACATCTCTGCTTTTTATGGATGATGTGGTCCTTTTGGCTTCATTAGGTCCAGATCCTGATTTCCAGCTCTCACTGGAACGGTTTGCAGCCGAGTGCGAAGCGGCCTGGATGAGGATCAGTGCCTCCAAATCCACCATGGTCTTGAGCCAGAAAAAGCCAATCTAAACACAAAACCTAGCAAACCATGTTCTAAAATGCAGATTCTAATGCGATTCATTTGCTAAAGTTAGTAAACCAGACAAACTTTTTAATTAGATGCTAAAATTAGCAAAATATATGCTAAATTTAGTAAGCCAGACACTAAAATTA
The DNA here is from genome assembly GCA_032275365.1 of Anablepsoides cearensis. Classification (NCBI taxonomy): domain Eukaryota; kingdom Metazoa; phylum Chordata; class Actinopteri; order Cyprinodontiformes; family Rivulidae; genus Anablepsoides; species Anablepsoides cearensis. The sequence continues at coordinate 21,422,291 of JAUBOC010000037.1, read as the reverse complement.
GCAAACTAGATGCTATATTTTGCAAATAGATGCTAAAATTCAGTTTTTTCAGCAATCTAAGTGGTGCTTTTAAAAACAACCTCGTTCTCGGCAGACGGTCAGACTGGTTCCTCAGTGCGAGCTGGACTCCATCAGCTGCTTCTGATCCTGTTTGTGGCGTTCATGAACAGGATCTCAAGGTGCAGTCGTGGAGAAAGAGGTGTCCGAGTATCATCTCTGCTTTTTGTACATAGTTCTGCTGGCGTCTTCAAACCAAGACGTTCAGCACAGACCAAAAACCAGAGTGGTACTACACACAGCTGCTGTAAAAAATATACTTGATAAAAAGAATGCTTTTATTGTTCTGTGCTGCCATGGAAGGAATAAACAGCTCAGAATATGATTTTTGGGAATATTTATATTAAAAAAACACATAAGGCTCATTTTACAACATGTTTTGGTTATTGGGTTAAACCTCTGAGGCAATGAGACTGTAAAACAAGTCAGAGTGACTTTTTATCTGCAAAACTAATCCAGTCCAGATGGTTCCAAATGATATATCACAATTCACTACTTGTGAATTTGTTTTGTGTGTAAAAAATAAGAACATAAAGACATGTTTTGAAGGATAATGAGAGGCTTCAGGACATTTCAGGGTCAGTCCAGAATGAGAATCCAGTTTGTCTCAGTAGCCTTCATTGTCCCAGGTCACCTCATAGTCCGGGTACCGAGCCTTCAGTTTCTCTGTGGTCACTGCATGGTTTGCTCTTCCAAATCCCTGCAACGACAAGAAAACGTGTCATCCCTTCCTTCATCACAGCATCTGAAACGTTTTTATTAATTTATTATTTTTACCATGGAGTATCCGTACACGTGGATCTTCTTGGCCTGACCGTCGTGTTTGATCCTCCCTCCTCCGATACACTCGCAGTCCAGGAGGCCTTCTCTCTCCAGCTCCTCAGAAACCTTCTCATAGATGTCGGCTGCGAAACAAAACAGATGCTAAAATAAGTTAAACCCAATGCTAAGGCTGAAATTAGCAAGACCGTATCTAAAATGACTGACCAGGTGCTAAAGTTAGCACACCAAATGCTAAAATAATAAACTAGATGCTAAAGTTAGCAAAACATACACTAAAATTCAGCTTCTTCAACTAACTATACACTAATATTAGCAAGCTAGATGCTAAAGCTGAAATTAGCAAAGCCATATCTAAAATGACTGACCAGATGCTAAAGTTAGCATACCAAATGCTAAAATAAACTAGATGCTAAAATTAGCAAAACATACACAAAAATTCAGCTTCTTCAGCTAACTATATGCTAATATTAGCAAGCTAGATGCTAAAGCTGAAATTTGCAAAATCGTATCTAAAAATAATTAAACTAGATGCTAAGATTAGCAAAACATACACTAAAATTCAGCTTCTTCGGCTAACTATATGCTAATATTAGCATGCCAGATGCTAAAGCTGAAATTAGCAAAACCGTATCTAAAAATAATTAAACTAGATGCTAAAATTAGCAATACATACATAAAACTTCAGCTTCTTCAGCTAACCATATGCTAAACCAGCAAACCAGACGCCTAAATAAACAAATTGTGGCTTCAAAACTGTACTCTTGGCTGTGCACATTATTTTGGATAAAAACAAACAAACAAACCTATCTAGACATTTTACATTCACCCTAAATCAAGGCTCTGTCAGGATGATGAAGATACTTGGAGTTGTGTAATAATTATGTTATCATTTCCGGTTTACTCACCGTGGTATTCAGCCCACCCGAATCCTCGGACTATATCCACCTCCGAGTCATCTCCCTCCTCCCGGCTGTGAACACGGATCAGGACGTATTTAAACACTCCGGACGGATCGATGTCTGCCTGCGGGATGTTGGCCATGACAGCCGCAGCCTTCGTCTGGGTGCACATCACTCCAAAACTGCCCGGAAACCCGACCAAGAGACTGAGAATTTTGACTTTCTCAACGGTTTCCGTGTCGCTTCTCCTCGAAAACCCAGCGGTTTGTGTCTCCTTTGTGTTATAAAAGTCTAAAATTATATTTAATACAAAGAAAGTCAAAAGTTGTTTGATCGAGGAACTTCAAATGGGTTTCAAGCGGCTCCTCATGCCTGCTACTCCGCCATGTTGCAATTAGCAGCAACAAATTTACTTCCTGTTTGGACCTTCAAAGTAAAGAAAATATATATATATCACCCGCTTTTCAGTAGTGAAATACATATATATTTTAAATACATAAATTTGCTGTTTTGATTAACTTGCCTGAAACGAATGCATATTACGCATCCTGAATATTTTTTTTTATTTTACCGAGAATAATCTAACTAATTGCTTTTATTCTGAAGGCAAAGAAATATTACCGGAAACAATTTTATTTTGCGTAAAACAGGCATTCTGGTTGTTGAAGTTCAAGTAAAACAAAGCTAAACAAATAAAAGTGAACCAGATTCTGTTATTAGGATGTCAATAAATAAACAGAATAGCAAAAAACACTAAAGTATTGTATTTAAATGTGTAAATGTACATAATTTCTTCAACCAATTGTTATGTGAAGCTAATCCATTAACAAACTGTTGTAAAGTGTCCTGAAAAAAATAATGAACACAAATATGTTCAGTTGAAGTCAGAACAAAACCAAGCATCAAATCATGATATTAGTTAGATATTAAAGTTTATATCATATAGATATTAAAGCCCCTTCTGTACCAAAAACAGGCTTTGCAGTATCATCAAAATTATACAACAGAAACATAAAATGAATGTGTTTTTGTCAAACAAACAAACAAACAAAAAAAAAAAAAAACACACACACACACACAAACTACCTTCAGCTGGTAAGTGTAACATGAGAAGTTTACTCAACTTTAAAAAACATTCCAGTTACCTTGCAGTCAAAGATAAACTGAGTTATTCTATACATCTATAACAATGATAAAAACACAAAATGTCTGTCAGTAAGTTTATAGTCTCTTAATCTATTCAGCGATCCTCAAAATCAGCTCTTCAGCCGCCGGTTTAATTATAAATAAAAGCTGTCCTTAAGTTTTCCCACGGCGCCGGGCATTGTTTCGGTTTCTAGATGGTGCTCTCTTCCCGTCCTTTCTTCCAGTCTCGAGTTCTAAAGAAAACGAAGGCCAGGACGACCACGAGGAACATGACAAAGAGGAAAATGAGCGTCCCCCACGCTCCTGTGGACAAGGACTTCCTAATCCCAGCGCTCTCCGCGGGCAGCAGATTACTCAGAGTCAGCATGTAGCCCAGAGCCCAGCCCACCGAAGCGTCTCCGGCCTGCAGGAGCAGAAAGAAACAACCACCTGAAAATTATCTGCAAGGTTTATTATTTTAGTTCTTTTTACTGAAATAATCATGAATTACCTGCTTCTGGAAAGAAATGCGTGAGAACGACGCGTCATCGAAGCCATATCCTCTTAAAAAAAGAGTTTTGACGAACACGGAGGAAGCACAGTATTCACGCAAACGAGACTCCTCCTTTGGAGCTGGAAGCAAACTCTGAAACTAACAGACAAAAAAAGGCTGGATGTGTTTAAAACACTAAGTAAACAATGACTGTGCGACTTCATGGCTCATGTTCTGCTCTAATCTAACAGAACGGATTCTTGCGAGTGAAATGAACGTACCTGAGTGAATTTCATGCCGCAGGCGGTTTTGGATGCTTCCTCCAGCTGCTGGGGAGTGTTAATAGTGAGGCCTGTGACCTGCTGCAGGAAGGCGTGAATGTAGAAAAACGCTGAAAATGCCTGAAAATAAAATAAATAGCACAAAAAATGAGATAATTTGAAAAACACAAAAGAAAAACTGGTTGTGTGGACTTCGTAGATACACCTGGTTAATATTTTAGCACTTTATACATAACAGTGGTGGGCACAGCTAACCAAAAAGTGAGGTTTGCTAACTCATAATTTGCTAGCTAAAGATAGCTTTGCTAATTCATAATTTGCTAGCTAATTATAGCTTTGCTAACTCGTAATCTGCTAGCTAACAATAGCTTTGCTAACTCAATATTTGCTAGCTAATGATAGCTTTGCTAACTCATAATTTGCTAGCTAATGATAGCTTTGCTAACTCATAATTTGCTAGCTAAAGATAGCTTTGCTAACTCATAATTTGCTAGCTAATGATAGCTTTGCTAACTCATAATTTGCTAGCTAATGATAGCTTTGCTAACTCATAATCCACTAACTAAAAATAGCTTCGCTAACTAATAATCTGCTAGCTAAAAGGAGGTTCATTTTTCATAATCCACAAACTAAAAATAAGTTTGTAAACTCATAATCCACTAAATAAAAATATAGCTTTGCTAATGCTGAAAAATGTAAAAAAAATAAAAATTTGTGAAAGCTAATACTAACAGATTGCTAGCAAGTTGGCAAAACTTAATGGTTATCTCCACCAGTTACGTAAATTTGTCCGCTCAACACGCAAAGTAAGCAGATCCATTGATTTCAAACACATTTTACCAGTTTAGCTGTGTTTAAACTTAAATAAATTCAAGAAAACATCAAATTCCACTGGGGGGACCACAAAACATTGTGTGTTGGCAAAACATAATTTAGCGAAAGCTAAATGGTATGCTAACATTTTTCCAATGTTAGTGAAAAAGCTAATCTGCTAAATTAAAAACGAGTTCTGCTATTAGCTGATGAACAGAACTGTGCCCACCACCACAAAGTAACATCTGACCCTCAGGTGGTGCAGGTGTGCTTCCTCCGGTCTTTCATACCATGAAGCCTCCGGTGACGTTCGGTTGGAAAACGCTGTCGAAGGAGCAGCGGGAGAACTGACAGCTGGTGAAGGAGAACAGCTCGGTCACGTTTCCCACGCAGTGCTCATAATGTCCGCTGCCCTGGACCGTCAACAAGTCCTGAGGGTTGTAGGACTCGGGTTTCTCCTTCTCTGTGCAGGGGGAGTTGAATATTTCTTCCATTTTAACCGTCATGATGTAGTCTGAAGGATAGCAGGGATGAGTGACAGTCTGAGAGGAGCCCTGAGACTGAGAGAGAGACAGAATCTGCTGATATTTTATTTACACAGCGTGAAATTAACACAGAAATGACTTAAATGCTGACTTAAATGCTGAACGAATTAATTTGAATTTGCTAAAGAAGCTAAATTAGTGAACTAGATGCTAAAGCTGAAATTAGCAAATGCATAACTAAAATGAGAAAAACCGTAACTATATCTAAAGGTAATCAAATGCAAAAATTTTTAATGAAATGCTAAATTTAGCAGACCAGATGCTAAAATTAGTTATTGAAATACTCAATTTAGTTAATGAGATGCTAAACGTAGCAGACCAGAAGCTACTATTAGCAAACCAGAAACTAAAATGTAGCTTCTGTAGCAAACCAGAAGCTAAAGTTAGCAAACCAGATGCTAAAATTAGCAACCCAAATACTAAAACTAGCAAATGATATTCTAATATTAACAGACCAAACACTAAATTTATTTTTTTCAGCAAACCAGATGCTAAAGTTAGCAAACCAGACACTGAAATTAGCAAACCGATGGTAAATTTAGCTATCCAAAAATTTAATTTAACAAACCAGATGTTAAAATGAACAAACCATGCAATAAAAATAGCAAAACCTGATGCTAAATTTAGCAGACTAGGGATTACATTTAGTTTTTTCAGCAAACCAGATGCTAAAGTTAACAAACTATGCACTAAAAAAAAATAGATGTTAAAATTAATAAAGCATGCACTAAAATGAGCAGAACCAGATGCTAAAGTTGCTTCTGTAGTTCAGTCCATTTAAAGTTAGCAAACCGGATGTTAAAATTAACAAAGCAGGCACTAAATGTAGAGAACCAGATCTTAAATATGCAAACTAAGCACTAATTTTAGTTTCTTTAGCAAACCAATGCAAAAATTTGCAAACCAGTCACTGAAATCAGAAAACTGATGGTTTAAAAAAAAAAAAAAAAAACTATGCACTAAAATTAGCAAAACCAGAGGCTAAAGTTAGCAAACCAGGCATCAAATTTAGTTTCTTCAGCAAACCAGATGCAAAAGTTAACAAAATATTGCACTAAAAATAGAAAAACAGATGTTAATATTAAAAAACCATTCACTAAAATTTGGAAACTGATGGCAAAATTAGCAATCCAAATACTAAATTTAGCAAACCAGATCTTAAAATTAACAAAGCAGGCACTAAATGTAGAAAACCAGACCTTAAATATGCAAACCAGGCACTAATTTTAGTTTCTTAAGCAAACATTGAAATCAGAAAACTGAATGTTAAAAAAAAAAAAAACATGCACTAAAACTAGCAAAACCAGAAGCTAAAGTTAGCAAACCAGGCATTAAATTTAGTTTCTTCAGACAACAGATGCTAAAGTTAGCAAACCAGATATTAAAATTGACAAACTAGATGCTAAGGCTGAAATGAGAAGTGTAGCTAAAAACTAAAAGTTGCAAACATTATCTAAAATTGTTTAACGTGACAAAGGTTTTCACCACCCACATGGCTAACGATTGACTTTTAGTTCATTACATGTCAAAAACACAAATTATATTATAAACAATCTGCTGCAGTTCTTCAGAATGTCCACCAGAGGTCGCTGTCATTTTCCTATTTTTCCCAGTCAGAAAGTAGCTGATGAGTAAATTTGCACAAAATTTGATTGATGCAGAAAAAGCTAATAATTTGCACAAACATCAGCTGATCTATAACAGAATGGGTTTAAAAGAGCAGAATGGAGGAGCTGCGATGACCGAACTGATCCAGGAAACCAGTACTGAGAGCTCTTCTACCAGCTGCTGGATCCTGTGCTTCATGTTGTTACCTGTGTCTAATTCTGAGCCAGTTATTCTATTACCTGGATCCAAAAACATTCGTGCCAGAACACGAGTAAACGGTTTGTGGCAATGTTTTGACAACAGACATAATTAATAAAAACAGATTTTAACGTTCTACAAAGTTGATGTGTTTTATGATACCGTGACAATGTTCGCCATCAGCCTCTTCAGGAACTGGTCCTTCCCGTAGCACAGGAAGCTGTGCGTGTACAGAGAGTACTCCCGGCCGTAGAGGCGGAGCGTCTTCAGGTCTTCGTTGTCCTCTATGGGCTCCTGGGTGGCGAAGGTTATCTGTGTGGACGCCCCGCCGAAATCCAGCGCTCCCACCGTCGGTCTGCCGGGGCTGAACCAGTGTCCCACAAAACCGTACTGCAGAAAAAAGGGGTGAAGAAACAACAACGTCATGAGGTTTTGTCCAGTCGGATGAAAGTGAAGATAAAACTTTGGGTACCTTGATGAAGTTCTCTAAGAGATAGTTGACAGTGACCCAACCGTACGCTCCCTCATCCTGCCCGCTCAAAATGGCGGCTCCACGGTAGTTAAAAGGGTACGACTGGATTTTGAGGCCCACTTCCTTTAGAATTTGATTTGACTGCTCTGAATTGGATCTCCTTAATTAAAGAAAATAACACAAATGTTGTTATAAATGACTGTAGAGAAATGATAAACTTAAATTTGTATTGCCTTTTCAATAATTTTTTACAGGATCAAGATTTGGAGACACGAGGAGCTGCTTCATGACTTTAATATATTTCTTCTTTAGCCATCAACCTGTAAGAGTTTTAGGTTATTTTATGATGGAAGGTCCAGGGATCGGACTCAGGACCTTCTTGCTGTGAGGCGTCGGTGCTAACCACTATGCCATTGTGCTGCCATAGCTAGCCTGATGCTATACTTAGACTTTAGCTAGAATTTAGCTTTATTTAACTTTATTTAACCCTTAACTAGAAGCATTTATCTAGCTTTTTGCTCATTCTTTTTGCCTTTTTTGCTACATTTGGCTTTTAGCTAGCATTTGTTTAAAAATTTAATTCATTTATACGTTGCTACATTCAGCCTTTAGCAATATTTTGCAACTTATGTCCTTTAGCTAGCATGTTGCTACTTTTAGCCTTTAGCTAGCCTGTTGATACATTTAGCCTTTAGCTAGCCTTATGCTATATTTAGTTTTAAGTTTAAATTTAGTCTTATTCAGACATTAGGCTTCTAGCTGGCTTCTTGCTTCATTTAGGTTTTAGCTAGCCTGATACTGCATTTAGACATTAGCTAGAATGTAGCTTTATTTAGACATCACCTAGAAGCATTTAGCTTTTTGCTAATTATTTTGACCTTTGTTGCTACTTTTGGCTTTTACCTAGTCCTCTGCTACATTTAGCCTCTGGTTAGAAATTTGCATTTAAAATTTAGCAAGCCTTTTGCAACAATCAGCCTTTAGCAATATTTTTGCTAATTTTGTCCTTTAGCTAGCATGTTGATACATTTAGCCATTAGCTAGCCTTATGCATATGTAGTTTTAGGGTTGAATTTAGTCTTATTCAGATACTAGCTAGCATTTAGATAGATTTTTTATATTACTTTTGGCTTTTAACTAGTGAACTGCTACATTTAGCCTTTGGTTAGAAATTTGCTTCATTTAAATTTTAGCTAACCCTTCGCTACATTTCAGCTTTAGCAAGCCTTATGCTATTTTTGGCCTTTTTTTGACATTAGCTTGCATTTTGCTACATTTGGGCTCTAGCTAGCCTATTCCTATATTTAATGTTTTAGCTAGTCTGATTCTATATTTTGACTTAAGCTTGAATTTAGCTTTATTCAGACCTTAGCTAGAAGTTTGCATTTAGATAGCTTTTTGCTATTACTTTTTGCCTATTTTGCTACTTTTGGCTTTTAGCTAGTCTTCTGCTACATTTAGCCTTTGGTTAGAAATTTACTTAATTAAAATTTTAGCTACATTTAGGCTTTAGCTAGTTTTGTTTTTAGGTGGCCTTTTGCTACATTTAACCTTTAACTAGCCTTATGCTATTTTTAGCCTTTAGTTTGAATTTTGCTTTATTCAGATTTATGTAGTTTTTGCTACATTATAATGTTTAGCTAAACATTTGGTACATCTAGCCTTTAGCTACTCTTTTGCTGCTTTTGTCTTTTAGCTATCCTTTTGCTACATTTAATGTTTAGCTAGTAATATGTTTAGCCTTTTTTGCTTTAATCAGTCTTTAGATAGCTTTTTGCTACATTCAGCCTTTAGCTAGAATTGTTTTATTTAGATTTTAGATAGCTTTTTGAAACTTTTGATTTTTAGCTAATGTTTTGCTACATCTGTCTTATGTGTTTTGATACTTCTGGTTAAACACCTTAGTTTTAGCTACTCAGCAATCATTCAGTGCTTTCTGTTCTTCCTGTTGTTGTAGTTTTAGCTGCGGGTGAGGGAGCTCATCTGTCTTAAACGGCGTCACAGAAACAAAACAGACAGTCTGGTGGCATCAGGTCACTCACTGCAGGAGCCTCATGCCTGCGGTGGCTCCCAGGTACACAGGTGTGCTCTGGTGTCTGTCTGCAGGAATATCTCTGACCGCCTGGTCCAGACACGCCTCCAAACTCCGCCCCGCCGCCCCTGTTTGGCCCGCATAGCTGGAAATCCCTTTACCTGGACGTCAGAGAAGAAAAACTGATAACAAACATCTGATTATGTGATTACGTAATTGACCTGTTGAGTCATGCTTCCAAACGAGCCGAGTCAGCGCCCGTATTTACAGAACCTTTATATCAAATCAGTCACGCCTATAAGACCAGAAAGTCCCGTTTTAAAGCCAACAACCAGCCTGATCATCAAATTACAGAGAATAATCCGGTAAATCTAAACTAAACGGATTATTTAGTTCTCATTAGTGATCATGATTGACTGCAGCTGGTAGACTGTCGAAGGATTTGTTTGACCACATCTGTTCACAGTGGTTCAGAACCAACTAGGTCCACACTGAACACCAGGATCCAGAAGTCAGATTCACATCGAGAAGGACTGAGAAAGTTGTGCTGGTTTTAGCATTTAGCTAATTCTCTGCTAGTTTTAGCTTTTAGCTACCATTCAACTGATTTTAGCTTTTAAAAACTTCTGTTGACTTTAGTGTTTAGCTACTAAACTACCAATTTTAGGTTTTAATTGTTATTTTTTGGGCGCAGGTTATCTTAGGCGTCACACTTCGGCTAATAGCTCTTTGGCGGACGAGGTCCTGAATGTTGTTCAGGATTTTTAAACATAACATTTCTTATCACACACAAAAATAAAGAGTCTTGGAACAAGCCAGCTGTTTGCTCAATTAAAATCAGTGTTAGGCATGGTATCGCTAATCAGCTAACAGATAATAGCGTTTTGCCAATTAGCTTTTTAACTAACTTTGGAAACAGTAAGCGGACCAATTAGCTTCTCCTAAATTAGGTTTTACCAATTTTAAGTCTGCTAACAGCTAACTAACAGCTAACATCAACAGTTTTATGTCAGTCCCACCAGTCTTCAGCTTGAAGGAGGTGAAGACGTGTGAAGCAGACTGAGTGAGTGACATTTTAGCTGATAGAGATTAGCTGTTAGTGTTAGCCTATGCTAATTTTATTGTTTTGCTGTTTAGTGATAGCTTCCACAACTTTTTTCATATGTTTCAAGGATTAGCTTTTTCAATAACCTTGAAAACAAGCTAACAGCTAACTAACAAGCTAACATCTACAGTTTGTGTCAGTCCCACCGGTCTTCAGTTGGAAGGAGGCAAAGACGTGTGACGCAGACAGAGTGACATTTGTCTTAGCAGTTAGCAATTAGCATTAGCTTCTGCAACTTATTTTTACACGTTTAGCATTAGCAAAGCTACATTTTTTAGTTAGCATACTATGAGTGAGTGAAGCTAACTGTTTTGCTAGTTGTGCCCTCCGCTCATTGGAGTCCAGGGATTCAGCTGTTTCTCTTACAAATCTGCTTCGAGTCATTAACTCAGGTGAGTCAGGACCAGCTGTAGCGAACACAGTTTATTTATTGTTCATCAGCAAACACTGTTTCCGCTCATGTTTCTAAACCTGAGTAGAGAAGATTAAGCCTGTCCTGGCAGCCGTTGGAGGTTTTATTTGACATGCAAACATCTGGTTTTAGTGGCCGAGCCGTTGATACTTACCTTCCACGTGACACTCTCCGTGCTGCGTCACCACACCTGTGCCGTTCTGCTTGTCCGCCGGCCACTTGTAAATAAACAAAGACGTGTGAGAAGATCCGGCGTCCAGGACGATCCCATACTGAGACAAAAAAAAAAACAAGTTAATATTAGAATATTTTTTAATAATAAGCAGAAATTAAAACATATTTTTATCTTTATTCTGTTATTTTGTCCTGTTTGTTTCATAAAGTCGTTTTAAGATGCCAGCAATCCATTTTAGCTGCTCAGATAAGCTTTAAGCTCGTCTATTTCTCCAAAGTGATGTTGTTGACAAAAACATCCACAGCAGGTAAGATATTGTTTGTTCAAATCTCTACACAATGATGGTAAATCTCTTTTTTCTGTATTTTCTGTCAACATTTTTCAAATTAAAAGAACTAACAATAACAGAAAAGTAGCTAAGAGCTAAAATAAGTACAGTATTAGCTAAAAGCTAACCTTGGTAGCATAGCAGCTAAAAGATAAAACCAGAAGAACAATAGTTAAAACCTAAAAATTAGCAAAACAGTTGCTAAAACCAACAAAACAGAACTGTAGCTAAGAGCTAAAGCCAGCACAACAGTAGCTAGAAACTAGAACTAGAAGAACTCAGTAAAACCTAAAAAGTAGCAAAACAGATTTTAAAACCAATTGAACAGCAGATTAAAATTAGCAGAAAAGTAGCTACAAGCACAAAAGAAGAAACTAACTACAAACTGAACAACAGTTAAAAAGGTAAATTAGTAGAATAGTGGCTAAAACCAACAGACTAGTAGCTAAAACAAAAAAAGAGTAATTAACAGCTAAAACCAGGTAAATAGCAGCTCAAAGCTAAAAACATCAGAACAGTGGCTAAAAACCAGCAGATATGAAACATGATTTTAAATCATTCTGTTTTCTTCCTGTTTGTCTCAAAGTGTGTGTGTGTGTGTGTGTGTGTGTATGTGTGTGTGTGTGTACTATGAAAGAGCAGCTTCATTAAACCTAAAAAAATGGATTCATGGGATTTTCAGCTGGAAGCACAAAAACAAAAAGAAGAATGTGAAGCAGAGCCGACACGTGAGGCGGTTCTGTCGACCCGGGATCATGAAAACCTTTAAAACCGGTTTTTATTTCCTCGGCTTTGTGCTCGTGAGCGAAGCTCGCACTATTATCTGTTATAAAGTGAGGTGCAGTTTTCCAGGTCAGCTCTGATAAGAGTTCAGGACAGGAGACACGCCTGTCATGAAGACGACTTGTTTTAGTGCAGGTTTCTGTGAAAACGATTGTTTTCTACATTTAAAAGAAGCCGTTTGAGTCTCAGATCTTCTGTTCTGTGATCCTTCATGTTCTACAGGAGCCCAGAGGGAACAAGTGCTTCAGATTCTTACAGAAAATACTAATATAAAAGAAGAAAGACATTATTGAAGCGGTCCAGAACCATGATGGAGTTTTGAATAAAAGGTCAAAAGACACACACACACACACACACACACACACACACACACACACACACACACACACACACACACACACACAGAGTATCATTTAAAGCTGCTGCTTTGGTCCAAACGGGTCTGTCTGCCCCACGCTGAGCTTCTGATGTCCACCTAAAAGGTTTTAGCTACTGTTTGAACTTTGATTATAGTCAGTATACTATGCTGAGTCAGCGTTTACAGTGTTATTTTTATTTTCCCCGTATGATTTTATAATCCAAATATTTCTACAAATTTTGTTTCATTTGTTCGTATATGTTGAAACTTTCAGATCATCGGGCAGATGAGTGCTGTGACTTTATTTTTTTTTTCAAATAATTATAAAAGATAATAATAGACAGCTCTTTGAAATCTGCTTCAATTTCATTTCTTGCTTTTAGCTTTGTTGCTCATTTAAGCTAATGTTTTGCTGGTTGTAGCTACTGTAATTTTAGCTTTTAGCTACTAATTTTGGCTTTTAAATATTAACGTACAAAATTTAGCTCTCATCAGTTTTTAGCTATTTGTGTACCGGAATAAGCATTTAGCTACTATTCGACTAGTTTTTAACTACTGTTCTGTTTGTTTTAGCAACTGTTCAACTGGTCTTAGCTTTTAGCTACTTTTGTGTGTTTTTAGCATTTAGCCACTGTTCTACTAGCTTAACTATTGTTCTGTTTGTTTTAGCTGTTCAGCTGGTTTGAGCTTTTAGCTACTTTTGTGTTTTTTAGCATTTACCTACTGTGTTAAAAATCTTAGCTCATAGTTTCTGTTCTGTTGGTTTTAGCTTCTGTTTTGCTGTTTATAGCAACACTACCTAAAACTAACAAAACAGTAGCTAAAACAAAAGGAACTACAGTTTTTTCTGTTTTAGCAGCTTTTCTGCTGATCTCAGCTTTTAAGTAGCTAAAACTCAGCTCTAATCTCAGCTTATAACTACTGTCTGGTTCTTCTATGAATTTTAGCTCTTTTGGTGTTTTGAGCAGATGTTCTGCAAATTTATAGGTTTTAAATACTGTTTTCAATTTTAGCTACTTTTGCGCTGATTTTACTCCTATTATAGCAGTTTTAGCTCTTAGCTACAGTTCTGTTAGCTTTAGCTGTGCAGCTTTTGTTCAGCTTGTCTGAATGTTAAACATGCTGATATAAAATGCAGACTCTCTGGGTAATTTGGCATTATTTCCACAGTTATTTTCAGATCTATAAACTCTTGATTTGACCTGGCAGACACAGCTTCTCACGTTTACACCTTTTTACTGCTGCACTAAAAGCTTGTGCACGCGCACGCAGCTCACCCAGAAGAGCAGACCTTACCATTAAGCCCGGCGCCTCCTGGACGTCCTCCGTCGGAACCGTGAGGAGCAGGATGGCAACAAGTCCGAACAGGAGGAGCGCGAGAGGGAGGACGGGAGCGGAGCAGCGCTGAGCCATGAGGGGAGAAACTGAGAGGATCTGCTGCTCGGCTGGAAATACGAGCCCCGGACTTTATCTGAGCCAAGACTCGGAGCTGCTGCGCCTCTTTGCGCGTCACCTGCTGCCCGCCAAGTCCTCCTCCTCCACCTCCTCCTCCTCAGCCCGGCAGCTCCAAGGCTACTGGAGCCAAAGAAGGAAAAATGTTTTCATCGTGGCCAGATCTGCTGGAAACAGGAGCTGCTGCTTCTTTACATTCAGGGGGAGCAGCTGAACTTGCCTCATGCTTTCTGTCATTAAATATTAAATGTTGGTGTAAAAGTGAGCAGAAATCACCTCACTGTGGTTCCAGATGATATTTGCATGTGAAAGAGAGAAGCTTAAAGCTGCAAACTCTCCTCATTTGAGTATCAGACAGCAGAGACGTCCAGTTTCACCAGAACCTTTCAGAACCAACAGAGGGCTGCGCCCCCACTTACAGCCGTGTGCGCGCATGCGCAGAAAGAACAAATGTCTGATCAATCATTTATGTTCGATGCTGCCGATTTTCTTTCCTATACTGATACTTTGTGGTAAATAACCGCCTTATAAATAATACAAGACATAGTAATTTATTTAATTTAAAATTCTAACCTTATATTTGTTAAGCACAATTTTAAATTTTTATTCTCAAGTAATTTGAAAATTATTTTGAATAGTCAATAAAAGTGAGAAAAAAATATTTTAAAAGTTCTTATATTTTCAAATTGTTTGCAAGAAGGTCCCTGGCCAGAGCTAATGCTGTTTGGGGGGCCATGGCATGAAAAAGTTTGGGAACTCCTCATCTAGAATGTAAATAAAGACAGTCAGACGAAGCAGATTTTATGTTAAAATGACCTGCCGTACATCTACAGACTGAGTGACTAACAGCACAGGCTTATACAACCCAAGCGGAAGAAAAAATAGTTCCCTCCAACCACATATGATTTAGACAAGATTTGAATAGTTTAGTTATTTTTCCACCATTTTCCTGTTAATGATTAACATTATGTGAAATAACTAAAGTATCAAAGTATTGATATTTTGATTTTAGTATCGATTCTAGAACATAACGTTTTGGTATCAGAAGTATCGATATTTCAGTATCGATCTGCACATGACTATTATTTACTCGCCTGTTTGTTGATTATATACTAAAGTTTGTTGTTGCTTCAATAAAATTAACAGACTTGGGTTTTCAGAAATGACGTCCTAAAAATAAAAAAAAATCATTTTTTTTAGTCACCATTCACACTGTTGTTTATTATTTTTTCTGCTTCATCATATTTTATTCTTATAATTTTCAAAATATTCAACATAGCATGAAATGCATTAAACTTGCATTATTAGCCTTTTGGTTAGTTTTATTACTCTAAGCTAGCCTTATTGATCCCAGAGGGAAATCAGGTAATTTAGCTACCATTCTGCCATTAGCTAATCGTTTATGCATTTTTGTCACTCTTAGTTGTAGTTTTCTTAGTTTTAGCAAGCACTTTGCTTTTTTTTAATTTAGTTTTACTACATGACCTTATGGTACAT
The DNA here is from genome assembly GCA_032275365.1 of Anablepsoides cearensis. Lineage (NCBI taxonomy): Eukaryota > Metazoa > Chordata > Actinopteri > Cyprinodontiformes > Rivulidae > Anablepsoides > Anablepsoides cearensis. The sequence continues at coordinate 21,406,875 of JAUBOC010000037.1, read as the reverse complement.
TTAGCTACTTTAACTTGCCTTGTGTTACATTTAGCTATTGGCTAGCCTTTCCTGGGTTTAAGGTCACTTATTGCTACCTCTGTTACTTGCCCCGTATTAGCCAGTCCTTTGCTGCTCTTCAGTTAGTTGTAATAGTTTACTACTACTTTTATGTAAAGTTTTACCAGTTTTTCTTTTAACTAGCCTTTAGCTAGCTTAAGCTAAATATTTGCTACCATCATTAATGATCTCTGAGTGAGTCGTGCTGTCAATAGACGATCTTTGTATCTTTTTTAAAGGAGACATCAATGTTTTTACTTACTAAATAAAGACACTTCACCCTGACTTCAGCTTGCAGAGATCATAAACCAGAATAAAATTACAACTAGATAGATTAAAACCTTACATTTTTTTAATATATTGTAGTCAAAATGAGAACAAATCATCTGCAATCACTTTCGTATTCATATTTATTTATAGATACGTGAAGACCGTCCAGCTTGTGACGTCAGACCAAAGGTAAGACGTAAGGCGATACAAAGAGCTTGAACAAGAAGAACAGGAGTGAGACCTCTTGTTAATAAACGATATCTGAACAGCTCGTTTTACCTTTTTCACCTAACCATGATGTTTATATTTTTGTTTATATTTGTGTTTTATTTTTATACTGTTTATATATGGGATAAATCTTGTGCCAGCAGGAACTGAATTTGAATTATTCAGATTGAATCTGAATGTACATAATTTGAAATT
>JAUBOC010000037.1:21321838-21332495 GCA_032275365.1 Anablepsoides cearensis | reverse complement strand
ATCCCCAGCAAACGCTCATTTGATTAAACTGTTCAACACCTCTAGTAGGCACTGTTGTGCGTATGTTGCACATGTAATTGTGTCAGCTAGAGTGTGATAAGTTGAACTAGCAGATGTGCGGATTAGTATGCGCTACCGCTAGCAGTTTTGATGTTGCGGACCTAATAATAATTATAAGTGGATTAGAATTTGCGGAACTAACTTTTTCATTAGCGGTGCCCACCACTGGTGCTCAGTATGTTTTTGTTTGAATAGAACTTTGTTTTGTTCCATCTTATAGCCCAGGGCTATTCAACTGGTGGCCCTGCGAGTGACCAAAGTTTGGCCCAACAATTGGTTCATTCATCTCTTAAGCCCAAACCCCCAGTTTTCTACTTTAATTACTCCAAGTTCTTTTAGTTAAACAACATGTTTGATGTCTACAGAAACATCAGGATCTTGGCTACAAGCTGGTAAAAAAACATTTCTATGAACATCCAAGACAGTTAAAACTACAAGCAGTTAAAGATAAAATTATAAAAGTGAAAATAAAATTGGTTTAAAAAGTTGATCAAGTCAGAGATGTTAAAATAATATTTGTGTTAAATATGAGGCATAATGTGTTCCTTTTGTTTTTCATATTGTTTTATTATCACTACTTTTATAGGGTTCTGTATGTTGTACCTATGATTAAATGAACAAAATAAACTATTTCAAAGGTACCAGATCTTTGTAATACTTGGTTTAATTACATTATTAAGTGTATTTGATAGGAACAGACACACAACAACATAGACAGACTGAATAAAACAGCCTGTATCATGGTGCTTATAGCGTGAGCTAATTTGCAGCACTTGTCACTAAATGGACTTTTATAAACAGTATCTAAAATGTGCCTAAAAGGAATTTAAAAAAAGTAATAATAATATAAACAGTCATAAACATAAATCAAAGACGTTACAGCATTAAATAAAACATTATAAACATGATAAAAACAGCATGTTCAGAGTTTAAGACATGAAACATTTTAAACATGATTACAGGTCTGTTTTTGACACGTCGAAACGGGTCACAGACTTTAAATTAGCAGGAAGTGAATTCCAAAAAGTAGATCCTCTCACAGAGAGAGCACTTAGAAAAAGGGCTGCCCTGGTAGATCTACTGTAGCCCTGCAGTTTCTCTATACAACTACTTAATGGTTTGGCTGCAAAGCTTTTGAAGATCACTTTAAAAAAACAGAATTTTATAAAATTGGAACAGTCTAAAGTACTGAGTTTGTCTAGAATATTACAATGATGAAATCTGATTGGCTTTTTTCCAGTGGTTTGAGTGTCATTTGGTGAGTCTGGGACCAGATCATAGCTCCATAAGACAGATGTGAGACATGATGACTTTAAAAGCTGTTGTTCTGCACTAACTGTGGCCCCTGGAGTAATAGCCCTGTTATAGCCTCTGTGTTTCAGTTTGCTTTAAATCTGCTTGACTGACCAGTAAAAAAGTTCAAACAGGATCTGATTCGATTCTGCTGACCTTGTGGTTTTTCTCAGAGATGGATCCACTGCTCGTAGATTATTATGGTCAACAAAATATTTTAAATCTGGACTCAGCTTAGATGCCTCTACCTCCTCCTTACATCATGATCCTCTCTGATGCAAACCTCAACCTCTCCAGACTCTCTTCCACCTGCTCCATACTCACAACAGATCAGTCGTCTGTGAACGTCCTAGTTTAAAGTGCCTGTGATGTCAAATTTTTGTAATACATATGAGTGTATTTTTAGAAAGAGGAATTTAATAAAATATTGCAAAAGAAATTTCATGTCGCTAAGATGAACAGTTGAGATATTTGCCTGTGAAGTAAACAGGAAGTGATGTCAAAGGGGAATGTCTGCATGTGAACAGCGTTGTTACAACAGCCATCAACTGTAGAGAAGAATCTGATGTTTCTTTAGATTATTTTGAGTTCAGAGATGAAGAAGAGTCAGACTTTAAATAATATTATTTTAATAAACAAAGAATAGTTTCTTTTTTAAAGAGTTCCCCTTTGATGTCACTTCCTGTTTCACTTTGGCTGAGCCAAGTTCAAAAGAAAATATGCCAGTTATGGGACAAAATGGGTTAAATCATGTGTTTTATTCCAACTTTTTTAAATCTAAAGTCGTTTTCTTTGACTTTAGTTGAAGAACATACTTGTCACACTCACCTTACTCTGCTCAGGTGACTTCTGCTCCCAGGATGAGAGCGGATCAGCTGCCATCTTTACAGTCCAAATGGACGACTTCCTGGGGGGGAAACCCATCCAGTACCGTGAGGTTCAAGGACACGAGTCCAAAACCTTTCTGGGCTACTTCAAGTCTGGGATCAAATACATGGTAAAAGACTGTTAATAATGTTTCTAATCCCTTCTGACTCCGCCCTCGCTGACAACCAGACATCTGCGTTGCAGAAAGGGGGCGTGGCCTCTGGGTTCAAGCACGTCGTCACCAACGAGGTGTCGGTGCAGCGCGTGCTGCAGATCAAAGGTCGTCGCGTTGTCAGGGCGACGGAGGTGGCGGTCAGCTGGGACAGCTTCAACCAGGGAGACTGCTTCATCCTGGACCTGGGAGACGTGAGTCAGATCACGACGTCGTCTCGTGGTTGTAAACAGTAACGTGTTTGCTGCTCCGGTAATTAGCTCCTCTTCCTCTCCGCCCACAGGAGATTTATCAGTGGTGCGGCTCGCAGAGCAACCGCTTCGAGAAGCTGAAGGCCACTCAGGTCGCCAAGGGCATCCGTGACAACGAGCGCAGCGGGAGGGCCCGGGTGTACGTCTGCGACGAGGGGGCGGAGAGGGAGAAGATGCTGGAGGTGAGACCAGTGAAGCAGAGGAAAATATCTAGAAAATTAAATAAATCAACTCCCAAACCGAGACTTTTATTAAATCATCATCATCGCCTCTGCTTCAGGTTTTAGGTCCCAAACCAGATCTGCCTCCAGGAGCCTCTGATGACGTCAAAGCTGATGCTTCCAACAGGAAGAGAGCCAAACTTTACAAGGTAGAACAGATCTGAATACATGTTTTTATACAAGCAAAAGATACGTTTAGATTAACAGCCTGGATATATTTTAACTCTTGGCAAACAATAAAACCAAGACAAAAAATGTAATCAACACATATTCTGATTTCTAAGAGGATTAGGGCCACTGAATAAAGAAAAAAATAAAAGTCTGACTTTAATCCCAGAATTCCTTTTTCTTTTCAGTGGCCCTAATCCTCCTTTGTAGATAAAGTCAGAATTATGACTTTATCTCATACAAAATCCACCTTTTTAGCTGTTAAATACATTTTGTTGGACTTGGAGTCTCTAGAAGGCAGAAAAGTTGAATTTATTCTCTCCTGGTGCTGCAGAGATGGCTTTATATTCTGTTTGGGTCAGATTTTTCAGTTCTCTCTATTCTTTATGATGTTTTCTGGGTCTATTATGTCAGAATATCTGTGGTTGAACTGCCAGATAAGGTCTGGACTTACCAAACACAAGTTCCTGGTCTGAACTCTCCTCTGGTTCTGGGTCTGACGTCTTAATTAAATTATAAATAAAATGGTTCTGCAAGCTAAATAATGTAACCCCCAATGTCACACCGGAGTGGACCGGTCTGGAAGCTGAAGGGGGGCGGGGCTTGAGGCGTCTTAAAGGAACAGCAACAAAACGAGCTGCTTTGAGACACCGCAGAAAAGGGTTGAAAGAGGAGCTGGAAAAATTAAAATGAGGAATTGAGACTAGGCCAGTCAGAATAAACAATAAATCAATTAAATTGTATGATAAATTAAATTGAGGAAGATAAATTAAAAGGAAGACAGTAAATAGCCGGAGGAGCATCTTCAGTTTTCTGACGACTTCATACAGCTGGTGACGCCTTGGGACTGCTGACATTTGTTTTTTTTTTTTTACACTATAAAAAGTTTAAAGTTGGGGGGGGGTATATCATTACATTAGTTTAAACAGGTCTCCAACAATATTATTGTTTATTGCAATAATTTCTGAGACAATTTATCGTCCAGTAAAATGTGTTATCGTGACAGGCCTAATTGTAAGCAAAGCTTTGTAGTTCCATTTTACAAAGACCCAACTGAAGAATTTAAATGACCTTAAAATATTTTTAGATATACCTTTTCTTTATTTATATACATTTTTGCTTAGTTCACACATATCTGCTTTAGTCAAACAACTCAAAATGAATAAAAAGCTGTGAAATTAGCGAATCATCTAGAATCTGAGATTTTTATTAGCATATTAGAGTGTCGTCTGCATAGATGAGAACTAATATAACTTACTTCTCCTATTCATTTTATGAGATCTTCCTGTTTTATGATTGAATGAGTAATAAAACCCACATGTTCTGATTATTAAGTGACTGTTTGACTCATCTCATATATCATGTAAAACATTAACCAGGGCCGCGGCCCGGGTATGTTTGCAGTATCAACTGCCATAAGTTACTTGATAAAAAAGGGTTGATTTTCAAGTTGTTACCCAAAATATTGTGAATGAATAATTCTATTATTATATATTATTTAGCTGTCTGTTTTCACTCCTGCAGGTATCCAACGCCAGTGGAGGCATGACCATTGCTCTGGTGGCAGCAGAGAACCCGTTTGCCCAGAGCGCTCTGGAGTCCGGGGACTGCTTCATCCTGGACCACGGTTCAGATGGCAAAATCTTTGTCTGGAAAGGTCGGTGCAGAATGGAGACGTGGCTGTGAAAAAAAAAAAAAAAAACTTAAAGGATTATTTTTTCTCTTCAGGCAAAGATGCCAACATGGACGAGCGGAAGGCAGCGATGAAGGCAGCCGACGAGTTCATCAAGAAGATGGGTTACCCCAAACACACGTCAGTGCAGATTCTGCCAGAGATGGGCGAGACGCCGCTCTTCAAGCAGTTCTTCAAGAACTGGCGTGACAAAGACCAGACGGAGGGCCTGGGCGTGGCCTACATCGCCAACAGCATCGCCAAGATCGAGAAGGTGCCCTTCGACGCCGCCAGCCTCCATGACTCCCCCTCCATGGCGGCTCAGCACGGCATGGTGGATGACGGCAGCGGAGAGAAACAGGTGAGCGGATTACGCCTCAGAGGGATCGTGGCAAAACATTTCCTTCTTGATGCAGTGGTGTGAGGTTTTGTTTTCCTGACCACCACAGATTTGGCGCATTGAGGCGTCTGACAAGGTCCCGGTGGATCCGTCCACTTATGGACAGTTCTACGGAGGAGACAGTTACATCATCCTGTACAACTATCGTCACGGAGGACGTCAAGGACACATCATCTACATGTGGTGAGAAAACAGCCTGGAGTTTGGTCCTCTGGACAGCTTCTTCTTTGTTGAACGTTACATTTTGTTTACAAAAGCCTTCTTTGGTCTGAGGAGCTGCATGTAAACTCAGCCTTATAACCATTACCTTCAGGTAAAGATCAACCAGTTTGCTGATGACACACAAAACATTTGTTCAAATGTGAAACGAGGACCATTCGCTTAACAACTGATCATTAGTGCCCTGATCGTTGCTTATTGTCCACAAAGGTTTGAGGGATACTCCCAATAAAAGCTTCTTTTTGAGTGGATCAACCAGTTTGCTGATGACACCCAAAAATAGCTATTTCCATGCAAAGCCAGGACCATCAGCCTAACAACTGATCGTTAGTGCCCTGATGGTTGTTTGTCAACAAAGGTTTGAGGGATACTCAATAACAGCTTTTATTTTGAGTGGATCAACCAGTTTGCCGATGACACTGAAAGCTAATGTTCACGTGGGAAACGAGGACCATCAGCCTAACGATCAGTTGTTAGGCTGATGGTTGCTTATTGTTCACAAACAGATGAGAGACACTCGCAATAACAGCATTGCAAGAGGTGGTCAATCGGTTCGCTGCGGATGTTTCTCTTCAAAGATGGCTACCTTTACTGACCATCAAGTGGAAACATGTTAGTGTTGTAAATAAGAATTTGTTCTTAATGTTCTGGCTGGTAAAATAAAGCTTAAATGAAATTAGAATAAAAGTTTAGACAAAGAAGAACCCGTCCAGAGGTTGTTAGATGTTTCGACCTGGATTATTGAGAATGACCTCAAGTTTGGAAAAACGAGAAGAACTGCAACGTTCTTTGGATGAAAATGTTCAGAAAATACAAATATTTGTACCAAATCAAGATGTTTGATTGGCTGAAGTGTCACTTGTACAAAACTGAAATCTAATAATTTTCGTCAGGCAGGGAATGGACTCCAGTCAGGATGAAATCGGGGCCTGTGCAATTCTCAGTGCCCAGCTGGACGATGAACTTGGTGGAGGTCCTGTGCAGGTAAACCATCTTTATCTAGGTTTTGTTTTCCCTCAACTTACATTCCTTAATTTCATCTGCTCTCCTGGCTTACTCAGTTCAGTCTCTGCATCCTTTCCCTTTTTGTTTTATTTCACATCTTTTCCCTCATCGTTGCCCCGCTGCTGCTTCTTTCCTCTTCGGTTGCTGGTCCTTTCTGGCTCCTCAGGTTGTTGGTGCTCCTATAACCACTCAGGTATTTTCCCTCCCGTTCCCTGCTTCTCATTTATCCTGATTGTCTCCTGTTTCCAAACTCTGAGCTAACACCATGATGACTGAGCCCGTCTGGGATCGTTACAAAAAAATGCAGAATCTTTACAAAGTTCCAGAGACTCAGCTCTCACTTGAGGTTTTATTTTATATTGCATGGCTTTGCTTTGAATCTACAACCATCATGTTCATGTTGTGCTTTTGCTGCTTTTTATAATTCATGTTTTTAGAAGCTGTAAAATCTCCAGATTTAAACTCCTGTTTTAATGAGGTAACAGCTCTTTCATAAAATTTCAAGTTTTTTTCTTTCATCTTTTTTTGTAGTTTTACTTCAGATTTTGGCAAAATTACTTCTTCAGTCAGCAAATATCTTCTTATTGTTTTTTTTTTTTGATTTGGACATATTTTTATTCCTTCCTGACAGCATGTCTGGATCTAACAAAGACGGCACCAAACAGGAAGTTCTGTCAACAGCAGCGACGAGCAGCAAACGTGTGTCAAATATTTGATCAAACCAGAGAACAGAAGCTATTGTGTCGGTTTTATTTGTTAAATTTCCTGCTATAAACAGTGTTTTTTTCTCTCTCTCTGATTTGACAAACTCATCTGTAAATATTTATCTTTCCTCCATCTTCTCATGAATTAGAATCAGAGTTGTTGACTGACTGCAGCTCCGCATATTGAAAACAAAAAGACCCAAACATCAGGTTTAACGTGTTTAACGTTGCTGCCACCTTGTGTTCGCTGTCAGAACTGCATCCTAACATATTCAGTGAGGCAGAGGCTGCTTATTTTTTGGTTATTAAATGGTGTATTGATATTTGTGAACCAGGTGAGAGTGGTGCAGGGGAAGGAGCCGGCCCACCTGATGAGTCTGTTCGGAGGGCAACCCATGGTGGTGTACAAGGGAGGGACGTCCAGGGAGGGAGGTCAGTCCGCTCCCGCAGAGACCCGCCTCTTCCAGGTGCGCTCCAACGCCGCGGGCCACACCAGAGCCGTGGAGGTAAGAGAGCAAACACTTCAACACTGGAGGAATTTTTGTATTTTTATCACAGTCGCTGAAAATACATCTCCGACGCCAACAAAAAGCCGTTCCAACGAGTGTCGTCTGCTCAGCCAAAAGCCCGATAACTGATTCCTCTGCGCCTCCGAGCAGATTAGGAAGACATTTGTGAGGCACAAGTGTTGCACTGAGAGGCATGTTATCGCAGAACAGACACACTGTAGTTTATTCTGAGGGGCGCCGTTCTGCTGCGGGATACATAAATCTTCTAGATCTGAATTAATCTGCTGCTGAAAATAGTCCCCAAACACCATTTGCTCGTGTTTGAGTGAGGATTGACACGGTGGGTTTCTGGTGTCAGGGAGCCGTTCTGTTCTCGGAGAGAAAAAGTGAAAAAAATCTTGGATTTTTTAAAAGTTCGTTGTTGAAAAAATGTGAAAGGTTTGTTTGTGTCGGCGCTTACAGAGTTTCTGTGATCCTGCAGGTCGATGCGGCCGCGGCTAACCTGAACTCCAACGACGTCTTCGTTCTGGTGACCCCCGACGGCTCCTTCTCCTGGGTGGGAGTGGGTGCCAGCGACCCGGAGAAGCAGGGAGCCCAGCAGCTGTGTGACCTGCTGGGAGTGTCGGCCTCCGAGCTGTCCGAGGGAGGAGAGACAGGTGAGCCGCCGTTTCCCACCGCTGTCCGTCTCCAGCAGTCACTGTGCGAGAGGCGGCGGACATCTTGGACAGGTCGCAGCTCCATCACAGGGACAACTGAGCTTAACCAAACTGGAGTGTTGGTCAAAAACCTCCACAAGTTCACAGAAAGTTCAGTAAACTCCTCTCAGAAAGGGTCTCTGGCTGAGAGCCCACCCTGTGAACTCACTGAGATGTTGGGTGTTTTGGTCTTTCAAGTCAAGCTGAAGGATAAATCTTTTTAAAATCACACAGGATTAAGATAAAAGCAGCTATATGATGAACAGAGATCTTAATCTATATTTATATCTACTTCAGCATATTCAGCATATTGTCTTTTTACTTTATTTTTAATTACTGTTTAACAGTAGCTAAAAGGAAAAAATCAGCCAAAGTACTTTTTGATTCCAACCAGCATTTTATCACTTTTAGCCTCTAGCTACTTTTTTGCTACGTTTAGGTTTTAGTCAGCATTTTTTTACTTTTAGCCATTAGCTAGTGTTTTGCTACTAATATCCCTGAGCCAGCAGATTGCTACTTTTAGCTGTTTTTTGTTACTTTAACCTCTAACTAGTGTTTTGCTGCTTTTAACTAATTTATTTGCTAGCCTCTCATTTTAGCTAGCCTTTTTCTATTTAAATTTTAGCCAAACTTTTGCTCACTTTAGGTATTTTTGGTTAGCCTCTTATTTTTAGCTTTTAGCTAACCCTTTTCATTTTGCTCCTAATAGATGAAAAATCTTTTTAAAAAACACTCAGATCGGAGGATTTAAAAATGTCAGTTCTACACTCAAAAACCAGATGCAGTAGATTTAATTTAAAAATGCTGAGTGGAACCATTTGATAATTAGACATTTTTAATTAAATCCACTACATCCGGTTTTTGTGTGTAGAAAAGTTTGCCATAATTAGATTTAGTCAAAATATCAATAAATACCTCATCTGAGTCCCTTTAAGGAAATGTCCGAAACGTAATCCTAAAAAATAAGCATTTTTCTGAGCCCTACCAAAAAGTAAATGATTTTGAGCCGAAATACCCGCAATTTTTGCTTTTACTCCTGCGTGGTAGCAAAGCTCATTTCATAGCCAAATACAAAATCTTACAATCCAAGCATAGTTTGAGGTTTCCTCTTTCAAATGAAATTAAGATTTCCTCTTTAGAAGACAAGAAAAATCAGCTTCTTTAGGTTTATTTTATTGTAATTATTTGGTTGTTTTATGTTATTATTTGGGTTTAACCTGTTTTAGACATTTCAGTGTTGTTTCAGAACGCGCTGTAGTAATAAACTGACATTGACAACCTGTTGTTTCCAGGTTTGTGATTAATAAGAGAAGTGTGCATTACCGTTACAGATCAGTTCTGGGGGGCTCTGGGAGGTAAAACAGTATACCGCACCTCCACCAGACTCAAGGACAAGATGGACGCCCACCCGCCACGACTCTTCGCCTGCTCCAACAAGACCGGAAACTTTATTGTAGGTTTGATAACGTAGCTTTTTCCACTAGCGGGAGGACGTGAACCTGATCAAATGATTTTAGTTTCCTTCGTAACAAATCTTACTGCTCGTCTCAGATTGAAGAGGTGCCAGGGGAGATGACCCAAGACGACCTCGCCACGGATGATGTCATGATCCTGGACACCTGGGAGCAGGTAAACTGAAACACGAGGACAGCTCCAGGTGTTCTGTAACACCTCAGAGTGTACGTCAAAATAAAACCAAAAAGTAAAATAACTGAACCCCCCCACAGGTGTTTGTCTGGATTGGAAACGAAGCTCAAGAGGAGGAGAAAACTGAAGCCATGGCGTCTGGTGAGGATGTTTAACAGAAAGGGGCGGGGTTAATGTGAAAGCTGAGTCAGAGATTTGCTACTTTTAGTTTTGGGACAGGCTTTTGCTACTTTTAACCTCAAGCTAGCCTTTGCTATATTTAGTTTTGAGACACTATTTTGCTATGTTTAGCCTCAAGCTAGCTTTTTGTTACTTTTCAGTTTCCGACCACCTTTTTTCCCTCTAGCTGATCTTATGCTACTTTTTTTGCTCTTATAGCTTTGAACCAACTGTTTACTACTTTTAGCCTCAAACTAGCCTTTTATTTTTACCTTTACCTTCTTTTACACCTGAATTTCCCCTCTGTGAAACAATAAAGGCTGGGTCTATTCTATTATAGGGTGTTTAGTCCTTTAAGCTCATCTCCAGTGTTCTTCTAGTCAGCTCAGCTTTATAGCATAGTTCAGCAGTTATTTAGCATGGTTCAGCAGTCATCTAGCATGGATCAGCAGTCATTTAGCATGGTTCAGCAGTCATTTAGCATGGTTCAGCAGTCATTTAGCATGGTTCAGCAGTCATTTAGCATAGCTCAGCAGTTATTTAGCATGGTTCAGCAGTCATTTAGCATGGTTCAGCAGTCATTTAGCATGGTTCAGCAGTCATTTAGCATGGCTC
>JAUBOC010000037.1:21251741-21262227 GCA_032275365.1 Anablepsoides cearensis | reverse complement strand
GTGTGTGTGTGTGTGTGTGTGTGTGTGTGTGTGTGTGTGTGTGTGTGTGTGTGTGTGTGTGTGTGTGTGTTAGTGTGAGGACTCGCTTTCCCACAGGAAGCCATGAGGCCCCAGGTCCCAGCCCACCTAAGAGGCCCCAGACGGGGGGTGTACGGGGCAAATCTCCCCCTTCTTGTCCAGCAGCTTGTGCGGGACCACCTACCCAATAAGAGCCGCGTAACACGCCATCACTCAGAGGGAGCGCTCGAGACAGATTAACATTGAACTCTGACTCAGCTGCACAAGGAAAAAAAAACGCTCAATGTTCCGCCTCCACAAAATATTTTCCCCCTTTTATCATAATTTTAACATAAAGACAGATTTTTTATACATAACTTATTTGACGACATTTTCAAAAGTTTCAGGGGAAAAGGAAAATCATCATCTCAATTAATGAGCTAAAGCTTATTAGTCAAACTGAAGGCCCATGGGCCAAACGAGGTCTGCCACTGCATTTTGTGTGGCCCCGCAAAAGCTTTAAAGATGAATTAATGACTGAAAACAGGGCAGTCATTTTCACAGAGGGTCACTTGAGCATTACGGTTGTAAAAAGTGGTGGGAACAGTTTTGCTAACACGCTAAAAGCAGAACTGGCTTCTCATTTAGCGGGTTAGATTTTTGCTAACTTGTGAATGGATTAGCTTCTGCAACATTAGGTTCCACTAATTTTAAGTTCACTAAAAAAAACTCACTAGTGAAAACTTCTATTTTTATGCTGTTTATCCTGAATAAAAAAAAACTATCCCCTCTTACAAGCAGTGCTGACCGTGTCAGGCAGGTGTGTAGCATGTAGAAATTTTAGCAGTTAAACTTCAAACTAAAAGCATGAAAAAGACATAAAATAACATTTAGGAATAATGAATACAAAAAGTATGTAAAATATGGTAGAAAAAGTATTTGCCATTTGTTGTTTGACTAACTACAAATGGTATTTAAAAAATTACAAACTTCACCAAAATAAATTCTTTTATTCTGAAAGAGGTAAACTGGAAGTATCACAGAGCTATAACACTTTTTTGGATTGGCCGATTTGCCACAAAAGATCCCGCCCACCTTCAAATTAAACTGATACTAACTAACAACAGGTTTGCATCAGTCCCACCAGTTTTCAACTGGAAGGAGATGAAGACGTGTCATCTTAGCGGTTAGCTTTAGCTTCCACTAATTTCTGTTTTAGCTGGTTAGCGTTAGTGGAGCTAAGAATCTTGATTAGTGGTCGGCTGAGCCCAGCACTGGTTATAATTAAGTTAATTTCAACGAAACATGAAACGTCACATTTCTTGTTTCGTTGTTACGAATGAGCACTGCTAACAAACAATAACTGAGCTCTACCTGGTATTTCTTGCATAGTTTCCTGCAGTGGTTTTGCAAATCCTCTTATAAACAATTAAAAGTACTGCATGTACAACTGACTAAATGTGAAACAAATAATACAGAAATAAATTTAAAGTACAAATAAGAGTTTTACTCTCTGTTGAGTTGTGGGGAGTAGCTGCCATCTTGAATTTCAAACTCTCCTGGGGCGTTCCACTTGTAAGTGGAAAATTCCCACTTCCCAGGACAACTGCAGCAAAAGTAGCTGGCAAAAAAGCAACAAAATGGAGATTTTACCTGGTTAATTTCATCTTAAACCCTTTGCACCTCTACCCAGTGGTGGGATGTTGTCATTTTGAGAGTAAACTAATCAGCGTGCTTCATGGGAGATGTAGTTTATGGCTTTAAAGCAGCTTATTCTCAGACAAGAATACATTTCTGAAACTCTTAAAGGCTTCGGCAGTGATTAACTGGCTAGCTATTTAAAAGCAGTAAAAGTAGTAGCAAAGTCTAGGTAAAAGTAAAAGTGGCAAAAAATTAGCTAAAGGCTAAAAATAGCAAAAAGGTTAGCAAAAAGTTGAAGTAGCAAACCAGCAGCTAAACGCTAAACATAAAAAGGAACTACATAAAATTTTAGGGCTAGCTTAAAGCCAAAAGAAGATACAGTCTATAGCAAAATACTAAAACTAATAAAGGTAGTCGCAAAACAGCAGCTAAAAGCTAAATGTAGCAAGGACCTACCTAAAAGGCTAACTAAAAATTAAAAGTAGCAAAACTCTGTTTTTAAAAGCAGCAAAATACTAATTAAAATCAGAAAATGGTTAGCTTATAGCTAAACAAACAAAACAGTGGAACTAAAAGATTATCTAAAAGCTGAAAGGAGCAACAGTCTATAACCGCACACTTATTAAAAGTAGCAAAGGTTGTAGCAAAGTTTAGGTAAAAGCAAAAAGTTTATAACCAGCAGCTAAAAGCTAAATGTAGCAGTAGCAAAACTCTTTTTTAAAGTAGCAAATGCTAAAGCCTAAAAGTTTAGCTTATAGCCTAACAAACAATAGTAAAAAACTAAATGTAACAAAACATTAGCTAATTGCTAAACAAAGCTAAATGCTAGCTAAAAGTAACAAAAATACATAATTATCACTGAGTCACTCTTGGATTCAAAACAGAACAGAACACATTTTGACACATCTGATCATTCAAGAACCTCTCCAGTGTGTTTTACTTCCTGTTTCACTTCCATCATTGTTTATGTAAAAAGTCAAGCTGTGGAAAATGCAGCCTGGAGTATAAATGTAAAAATATATTAAATAAAAAAAGCTGTTAGCTCTGTGTTGTCCTGTCATATACGTCAGCAGGTGTGGATGAGCTATAATTATATAGAGTTGGGCAGCTCGGCAGAAGATGATAAAGATGGGTTTGAAAACGAGGAGTGTAGCTGTCAGAGCCATAAAACTGTTGGATCTGATTCCACTTTAGTTGTTGGACGAAGTGAAACACAAACGAGCCGGAACTGAAAAACAGAAGACTCCAGAACTGAAGACTCCGTCCCCGAGAGCAGAGTCATTTTTTTTATTAATTATAGTTTGGGTTAAACACTGAAACTATCAGCAGCAGTGGCGGCAATTCAAAAACATAAACAAAAATAAAAAGACGCCGAACAGAAAAGTCATCGCTCCTTCAGCTCATTCCTGATGGGCCTCACAGTTTGGGGTCAAAGGTCGTTGAGAGTTGGCCGTAGATGAGGGAGAGCCGTCGTTCCTCAGGAGGGACGTTCATGATTGATGCTCGCAGCTCCTCGTCCTCTGGCTCCCCCGCACCCGTTCTCCGTTGGCACCTCGCTCACCTCTCCACCTCTGGCTGCCATCCCTCCGTCGCCTCTTATCCTCTGACCAGATGTGTTCACTGAACTCTGTCAAGAATAATAAAACACCGGCTGCAGCGGGGCCGACGGGGCGGGAAAGGAAGGTGAGAGCCACGGTTAGAACTGCGGCTTCGCCTGCAAACAGCTAAACCAGAAAACTGACTGAAGGTTTAAGATTCAATAAAAGCAAAAATGTTACAAATAAATTGGATAATATTCTGGACATTTCCACAGTGATGGTCTTGAAATAAAACTCTGTCCTCAAATTCCGAGACAAGATCAAGACCATCAAAAAGTGGTCTTGAGTACTCCAACACTGGTGATGACTTGATCAGACCTTCCAAACCATTATACTCACCTGCTGCCTCGACTCCTCTTCATCCACCTGGAACTCATACTTACCTCCAACTCCACGCCGCTGCTCCTCCTGGAAATCAGAATCAGTAAATATTGTAAATAAACTCACTTACCTTAGCATCTCTTTCCCTGAGTATCTGTTCTCCCTCACTGGCAGAAATCTGACATTTTCCTGAGTCCTGACAAAGCCGAGGAGGGAGACAAATATGTGACCACAGCTGAAGCAGATTTCAAAGAGAACAATGTTTCTAAAGGAATTAAAGAGGTTTTAATGTATGGGAATGTTTGAAATAAAGTTAAATATTTTGGAAAATTTACAAAGGTTACAAAAAAAAAAAACAAAAGTCAGAGCAGCCGTCTCCTGAAGGAGCCGAATATTTACATGAACAAACGGCTGAAGAAGCACTAAATATGCTGCAGTTTTTAGATTTGCAGAAGAATTCCTTTAATTCTAAGACATTACTATTGGTTGTTGCATGGTAGCTTGGTGGTTGGTGGTCACATGACTCTGTGGCTGCACGTTCGAGCCCAGGATGCATCTTCCTGCTGTGACGACCAAATTGGATATTTTAGGACCAAATCTGTAGAGATATTTCCAGGGGCGGAGCCAGAGGGGTGGCTGGGGTGACACCCTTGATTGTCCACCCAAGGTGCCCCCCTGATTTTCAGCTATGTATGTACAAAAATGGATGAATTAACCGTTTGTAGAATTAGCTTTAGCATTAATGGTTAGCTTAATTTGCAGTTAGCATCAGCTATCAACATGTGATCATCTTTAGCTACACTGCAACAAGTTTAATCTCAATATGTCTTAATATGGCTGAATTATAGCCTTTTGTAGAATTAGCATTAGCGGTTAGCTTAAATTGCAATTAGCATTGGCTATCAGCATGTGATCATCTTTAGCTACGCTGCAACATGAGTCTTAAAATGGCTGATTTTTTTTCCCCCTCTGGGTGTTTTTATTTGCAGTTCTTTACATGTTTAGAAAAAGAATCCAAGGATTTTGCCTCCTGTGTGTTTCCGTCTGGCCTCTTCGTGATCCATGATGCCAGCAGAGGTTATCAGCACAATATATCCAAACTGTCTTGAAGGCAGCAGGTTGTTCTGCCACTTCTCCAGGTCCTTGAGCTGGAGATCAAAATGTGGACTACTAACACCGCACTTGTTCAGCCTTCCTGTGAGATTGACGACAATTTTTCCAGCTCTGTGGTCGTCAATGATCTCAAACTCACCAATGTGCTTCATCATGACTGTTAGGAAGCGCACAATAACCTTGGAGCAGGGCCTGATGAGGACCTGGCGTTTCCCACGCTTCTCAGCATTGTTGATGCTTTCGAGAGCATCTGCGAGAACGTTCATGCGCACCATGATGCCGGTTCTGCAATATGGCGGAAAGCTAAAATGGCTGAATTATATCCTATTGTTGAATTAGCATTAGCAGTTAGCTTAATTTGCGATTAGCATTGGCTATTAGCATGTGATCATCTTTAGTCACACCACCACAAATTTATACTCAAAACTGGCTGAATTATGGCCTTTTGTAAAATTAGCATTAGCGGTTAGCTTAATTTGTGATTAGCATCGGCTATTAGCATGTGATAATCTTTAGCTACACCACAACAAATTGAATGTAAATGAGTTATGGCCTTTTAAAGTTAGCTGTGGTGGTCGTCTTGAATATTCCATTAACATTTAGAACTTAAAGATTGTTTTCAGATACTTTTGCACTAAAAATGGCTGAATCATTATTTGTGACTAGCATATAGCATGTCTTTTTGGTCAATCTTAAATATGAAAACATAGAATTTAATTAGCTGTGGCTACCATCTTGAATGCTTTTCTTTATTTGTATGTGCCTCTTTAAAAACACACATTGGCCACCCCCTTTGCAAAAAAGTCTAGCTCCGCCCCTGGATATTTAGTCATCTCTCTGGTCTTTTGGCTCCTCTCAAGTGGCCTAATATAAGAAATAAAAAAAGGTGATTTTTCCTCCTGGTTGTCTTAATTTCAGTTGACAAAGGAGCAGCAGAAAATGTAAAAAAAAAAAAAAAGGAAGTTAGCAGGTGATGAAGAAAAGGGGGACTACAGGGGAGAAGAGGGAGAACCTGGTTTCTCTCTGTGATGCGGCGGCGCTCCTCGGAGGCCTCCTGGGAGCGAATCAAAACCCGCCTCTCCTCTGTCCCTCTGCGGGGATGAGAGATCCGGGGCTGGAAGAGACGGAGAAGAAGAAGAAGAAGATGGAGGCAGGTCGTTGATGGCTGGAGTGATGATTTCCTTCACAAACACAGACACCCTCCCCCGTGGCCCCCCGGCCCCGCAGGCAACACGCACACACACACGCTCCTGCACCTCACACGGACACACACACACACCGTGGTTAGGCCTCCAATTAAATCAAAAGTGGTTTGTTTTTATTGGTCTTTTGCGCTGACAAGTGGGCTATCACTCTGACGGCTCTACCTGTCAGCGAGCGGCTGAAAATCCTTCGTTGACAATGCCCAATGCTTCCAATTAGGAGAGAATCAGACTCCTGGCGCGCTGCAGCCATCTTTCCTCCCTCCTCCCCCCGCAGACCCACCTTCCCTCCCTTCCCCTCCCCTCTCCGGCACTCACTCCACCCTCCTCCAGGAGGAAAGGGGGTCTGTCTCCGCTGCAAATTACCGGCACAAAACGAAGGCGGTGGCGGCGCCGGCGCGGGGAGCTGGCGGTCCAGGGGCCCTGTCAGCATTAATGAGACGATGAAGGTTTATCTCGCCCGCGCGCCTGTGCTAAATTCTTTCTTGTGTGACAGCTGACTGGGAAATGTGAGTGTTAACCTTATAAAAGATTCAGCGGGTTCTCATTATTTTCTGTCAACTTCCACTACCTGGTGGCGTTCAGGTGCATCATTTGCATCCCTGACTGGTCCGAGGATCCTCAGCGAGCGGCTCCGTTTCCCCCTCCTCATCCTCCTCTACATTTGTTGGGTTTTTTTTCTAAAATGCTTCCCTCCTTTCAGTGTTTATTTGTTTGTTGTGAGGAGTCATCTTTTTACACGCATCACCCCCTCCTCCTCCCCACCTCCTCATCCTCCTGGAAAGACACGCTTTTTCCTCCAAAACGATAGAGATGCCAAAGTTTATTCAAAGGCGACACACATTTTTACAAAACACACCCGGATACATATTTAACACGTCTGCTCGGCTGTAAATAAAATTTGGCACCATGTTTTGTCTTTTCTTTTTTTTTCTTAAACAGAAAGAAAGGGTGGGAGGAAGAAAAAATATGACTAAAAACAGGCCCAACAGGCATTATTAGTGGAGTAAATGGGCGTGCAGGTAGATTATTAACACTGACAGGCGGGTCTGGACTGTTAGAAATAAACTCTTATGTTTCTCTGCAGCCTTCAGGAATCACTCAGCCACACAATTTGAGTTTTTTTCAGTGATTTCCTGGAAACATCCCGTCTTCAGTGGGACGACACACTCCAGGTGTGTGAGAGCAGGTGATCCGGACCTTAAAGCCCGACCCGTGCAGCTCCACTTGACAACAGAGACGCTTGTTTTCTGTTTTTTTCTGCTCTGCCTGTTGGCTGCACATCCAATCGATTTGTCAGCTTCAACAATAAAACTCACTCAAGTTCAGATTTAATGATAAAACGGTCAAATCATGAACCAGACTCCCAAAAACAAAATCTGAACGATATATTTAAAGTATTTGGTTTTTCAGATGGAGTACTGGCTTACCTCAGTCTGTGTACCAATACTTAAACATTACATAGCAACTTTAGAGACGTCCAGTGGTGAACACTAAAGCACTAATAGGGGAACTCATTTCCTGATTAGTGCTTTAGGGCTTTTGCTATTTTTTAAATTCATTAGTGGATTAGCACTTGCTAAATTTATGGGTTAAATTTAGAAGCACTAACTTTAAATGTTATTGATCAACATTATTGTTCACAGTTGAGGGTGAAAACTGTCATATTGTTCATATTCGTGTCAGTTATCTACAAGGTCACGTGTCAAACTCAAGGCTCGAGGGCCAAATATGGCCTGGGTGTGACTCCCATTTGGCCCGCCACTAAGTGACAACATTCAGCACACAGTAAATTTTGTCTCACGTTGACTCTGAAGAATGTTTCATGAATCAGTTGGATTTTATTAGTGCTTTAGAATTAGCTTTTGCTAAAATTTTTCAGTGTTAGTGCTTTAGAATTAGGGAATATAAATATTTGAGTTAGTGCTTTAGGGTTTAGATTAGTGCTGCCCACTGGAGACATCTTTCTTTTGAGAACACAGCAAGCTGTCCTGACATTGCCTGCATTTATTATAAAATATCTATGAACATTTTTTTAAAATCTTCATTTAAGAAGTAGAAGAGAAAATGACCCCACTAAGCATAAAATTAGTATCAGTTCAAAGTATCTGGATGTTTTATTGAGTATTTGTGGCTATTATCAGCTCTGGCCCCTCCCACTTCCACCTGTTTCATGTCGTAATCATTGTATTAAGTGTTTCTGCTTTTTAAGTAAATCTTTAGTTTTTAGGTTCAAACTGATGTGTTTATTTTAATATTTTCAAACTACGAACATTTAATTTCATTGGTTACTTAAAAAGATAAAAAGAGGAATCAGAATCAGAATCAGCTTTATTGGCCAAGTATGTTGACACACACAAGGAATGGAACGGAACGGAAATGATGTCACATGGCCTAAACATGGTATAAGTTTGAAGTATCTGAGTGTTTTTAGGTAGGTAGTACATACTTTATTGTCCCCAAGGGGAAATTTGTCTTATCGTACGCCAAACAAAGCTGCTTCAACAATTAATACACTGCAAACAACAATAAAGTACGTATAAAGTATATATAAAGTAAGTTTTACGAGAATTTGAGGCTATAGGCAAGTGGTCTGCAACCTTTATGATCAAAGGAGCCATTTGTGCTCCTTGTCCCACTAATAAAATGTGTCTGGAGCTGCAAAACAAGCTACAACTTTATCAACTGGTGGTCCGCAGGCCTTATCGAGGCCTTTTCGGGAACCTGTACGGTCAGTGGAGATGACATTATAAAACTAAAAAATATTGTTATAATTATTGTATTATTTATTATTTTACACATCAGGACAAACAAAAAGACTATTTTCATGTAAACAAGAAAATATTGTTTATACTGTGTTTCATAAAAACTAGTACAACTAAATTATTCAGGCATATTTTTTTCTAATTCTTATTATTATGTCTTCAAATTATTTAAAGATAATTCTAATGGATTTGAGAGAAATATCATAGAAAAAAATTGGATTATTTAAGTAAACAACAGGCTAACATGTTTTACTTTTTGTATATTGATCACATATTTGTGTACAAATTGATTTCTGTTGTGGTTATAAAAGCAAAAACAAAAAAACGTTCTGTTATGTTTGGTCACATTTTCAAAGAGCCCCAGCAGATTGCAGACACCTGCTATAAGCAGATACAGCACTATTATTAGCTCTGGTCCCGCCCACTCCCACCTGTTCATCCAATCAGGTGTTTCCTCCTCAAACTTGTTTTTTGATACGGTCACTTCAAAACACTTACATTTTTAAGTTAGTTCAAGCTTCTTTTATTTTATTTTAAAATATCTCTATACTTCAAATATTTTAAAAAAAAGTGATTTTAGTTATTTACAACGTAGAAAAAGGAAATGAGGACACCAAGCAACAGTTCGAAGTATTCAACTGCTTTTATGAGTACTTGCTGATACATCGCTATATTCAGCTCTGGCCTCGCCCACTCTCACCTGTTCCCTGTTATCATTGTCTCAGGTGTTTCCTGCTCAGATTGGTTTTATTTAATTTTTGCTTCACTTGGATTTTAAAAAAAATTTAAGGAAAATTTTGGTTTATTGTTAAATCTGATGTTTATTTAAAAATATTTCCAAACTACGAACATTTTTTTTTTTGCATTTGGTTAGATGCAAAGTACAAGAGGAAATGATGTCACAAAGCATAAAAGTATTATAATTTAGAAGTATTGGATTGTTTTTACAAATATTTGAGGCTCGGCTCACCTGTTCGTTGTCATCATGTCAGGTGTTTCTGCCTCAAACTTAAGTGGTTTTTTTGTTGTTTTAGAAAGCTGTGTTGCTGATCAAACCATGTTTTTCAATGAGACATAAAATTTTAATAATTTGAGCAAAATAAATTGAACTGTACCATGTTTCTTTATACAAAGTACAGTCGCTTCCTCATTGTTTACAATGACTGCAGACCTGCATTTCAGTTATCAGTAAATATGGAAAAAATAAAACGTCAAACTGTACATTTTAATATGTTCAGGGTTATATATTTTACCTTTTACACAAATAAGAGGAAAGTATTTAAATAGTTTTGGTGGTAAAGTTGCAGATTCCCTCAGTTCCTGAAACATTTTGTGATTAAAATCTGAACACTTGAATGAAAACATGACTTTTTGTAAAAATATAAAATCTGTTTGAGTCAACATTAACCTGATATTAATTATTTTTGATTGTTTTTAAATTTCAAATGAATCAAATAAAAAACAAATATTAACTTTATAAGGTGAAAAGAAAACAGTATTTCCTGTTAAATCAGATTAATTTAAGTTGATCAAATGATCACTGATATGTTTTGTAAATTCCTTTTTATTACTTTATTTATTCTGAACAATAACAATTTGAGTGAAATATAATCCTCACATAGCTCAGATTCTGAAAATGCAGGTCTGCACTCAATGTAAACAAAACCCTTTTATTTATTTATTTATTTATTTTATGTATTAGTTTGTGGATTTCTGTGTTCCAAACAGCTCTTACAGACGTCACTGTTGACATGTTTGCAGTCACTTCAGCTGTTTCTGCAGGTAAACAAAAACACCTGGTAGTTAGCAACACATTTTGCTGCTGGATTTTTCATTTAAGGACACATTA
>JAUBOC010000037.1:21221262-21237650 GCA_032275365.1 Anablepsoides cearensis | reverse complement strand
GATTCAACACCAGAAGGGAACACCTTAATTTCGTTGTACTTGTTACAATGACAATAAAGATATATTCTATTCTATTCCCCATACTGATGCTCGGTTTGAACTGCAGGAGATTGTCTTGACCATGTCTACATGCATAAATGCACTGAGTTTAGGGGTGCAACAATACATGTACCCCTATCAAACCGTACCGAACCGTATCGAAGACACTTGTATCGAACAATACAGATGTTTTAAATTTATTTTATCAACTTGTCTTCTGAAGACGCTCTGTGTTGAAGAATCAGTGGATCTGTGTTCAACTACTCCACCTAGGCTGGATTTTCGAGCGCAGATCCACTGAGAAACTTGCTGTTTTAGAAACATTTAATTTAGAAACTGGACTTTTGAGGTTAAACAAATGTGTTTTTTATTAATTTCAATTAATTTCTGACAGATTTGGCAGGCAAAGAATCCAGGGCGCAGACAAGATCTCCAAAAGGCAGCAAACAGCTTTAATAATAACAAAAATGCTGTTGAGACAGCTCAAAAACTTACAGACGAGGCAGGGGGAAACAATGATCCGACACAGACAAGAGACGAGAGACAGAATATAAAGCAAACTAATTAGGAGACAATGGGAAACACCTGGGGAAAACACAAGGGGAAACAGGTGAGCAGGGGCGGGGCTGGAGCAGGGCAGAGACACAGGGGAACACAGAAAACACTGTAGAAAAAAAAACTCAAACCATGACATTAGCAAGCTTAAGGCCGAGTTATAGTTGCGCTTTGGAGCGCACACGAAGCACGCACACCCTCACCAGCAGTGGAGTTATACTTGCCACTTAATGTTGTAGGTTTCTTCAAAAGAACACGTAGAAGTACACGTTGATTTGTGAAAATGCTGTAAGTAGGAGAGCAAACGGTTGACAGACAAACTATTTGAACGGTGCACAGCCTTTGCGGAGTTACAAAAATTTTGAGCAGCATGACTATGCGCCTGGACACCACGCGGGGCTAACGCGCAGGGGCGGAGCTAACGCGCAGGGGCAGGGATGGCGCGACGCGTCAACTATAAACCTAGCTTAAAGCAGACATTTAGTGCGCTAATATTACCAGGCCTGAGCTCCTGTTTAGAAAAAAAATTTAGCAAGTACAAGTTGATGTTTAGCTAGCCAACAACCGCAAGGCAAAGCTGTCATTAAACTAGTTAGCTTTAGCCAGCCTAAGCAAACCTTTAGCTTGGTAATAGTAACATTTAAGCTAATTAACACGAACATGTCTTTTTTTTATCTAGTTCAAATTAGCATCTCTAATCTGGTATTTAGCTGGTTGTTAGCAGGCCTAACAACAAACCAAAGCATAACAAAAGCACAACAGTTTGTTTCACTAGGTTAGGGTTAGGGTTAGCTTAAGCTTAAGCTGGTGGTGGTGGTTAGGTTAGGGTTAGGTTAGGGTGAGCTTAAGCTGCCCTTTAGCTAGCAAACATTCAGCAAGTTGCCGTTAAATCTCACTCAAATACAAAAAGTCAAAGAAAACATCTTTATATTTAAGAAACTTGGCATATTACACACAATTTTACCCATTTTGACGCAAAACTGGCAGATTTTCTTCAGAATTTGGCTCAGCCAAAACGAAACAGGAAGTGACATCAGGGGGGAATTCTTTAAGAAAAGAAACTCTGTTTTTCTTTTTTTATTGTAACAATATGATTTGAACTCTGACTCTTCATCTCTTTGTTAATGACTCAAAATAATCTAAAGAAACATCAGATTCTTCTCTACAATCTGTTTTGTAGCAATGCTCTGTTCACATGCAGACATTCCCCTTTGACATCACTTCCTGTTACTTCACATGCAAACATCTCAACAACTGTTCATCTCCGCAGTGTAAAATTGTTTTTGCAATATGTTATCAATGTTGTCTTTCCAAAAATGCATTCATATTTATTGCAAAAATTCGATGTCACAGGTGCTTTAATATTAGCAATCTAAGAAGGTATTTTGATTAGCAACAACAAACCAAAACCTAATAAAGCCCAGGAGTTTGTTTTGCTAGTTTTCATAAGCAAGCTTAATCTGTCAATTAGCTAGTCGAGTCTACTGTTTAGCTAGCCGAAGTTAGCAAGCATGAGCTGTCATTTTGTTTTTGTTTATCTTGTCTTTTTAAGAGTGGCTAGTTGTTAACAATGTTTCTTCTAAATCAACACAAGGTCAAAGACAATTTACGAATTATTTATTAAGTATAAACTGTAAGGCTAGCTTCAAATATAATGTTAGGCTGTTTAAAAGCTCATTTTGATCCTTGTGCATATGTTAAATATTAAAGAGGCCTCCTCACCCTCTGATAAGACAGGTTTTTATATCTTAAACACTTCATAAACGAACGTTGTCTTCAGCTGCAACCCTACACATGACTCCTACACGCATGTTCACGGTTGTATCTCATTTGAGGGTGAGCTCAATTAGAGGAAACAGGAGCTTCTCGGACACCTCTGGGGATCCTGGGGGTCACCGTTGGAGGCCACCGGGAGGCTTCTCACCTCATAAACATAAAGGGAGGAGAGGTCTTCAATAAGTCATGAGGAGTGGTATACATGTATTTTTAACGGCGCTTCTGTCTGATGTCTGGCAGCTCTCTCACATTCGTCTCCTGGTGGAGGCCAGAGAGCAGGGATGGATTTTTTTTTGTTGTTGTTTGTCTTTAAATCAGGCCTTCCTCTCTGCATTCTGGTTGGGGGGGATGAATAGAAAAAGCGAGATCATTGTGTTTTTACTTTAATAGCAAAGTTCAAAGAGTTATGATGATTTGAGGTCAAGTTTTAGTGAAAGTTGGGAATTACGCAACACTTGAATCCATAAAATACCACGAATGTCAGCAGATCTTTTCTAATAACTTCATTTATCAGGCAGAGGGTAAAGTAACAAAACCCCAACCAAACAAAAAGCGACAAAACTATCATGACAAAACTAATATTTTAATAAAGAATATGACATTTTGATTAACTTTTTTACTCAGGAAGGGAGGATTAAATTAAAAAAATACCTTCTGAATTGAGCTCGTGATGTTTTACATGCAGTCAGAACAAAAAGTAAACAATGGATTTTCATTTTAGTATTTCATTACGTCGAGCATTCCCGTCACAGCTCGGGATAAATTATGGGAAAGTTGAAGACGCGCACACACACACAGAAAAACACACACACAGGAAGAAACACCGGCTCCTCCGATAAAAGAAGCGATTGATGTTGCTTGTAGCCTGCAGGGGAGCGAGCAGGCACACAACCATCGATTCAGTCGATGGAAGGAAGGAGTTCTGCCGGCGCAGCCTCGGTTTGATTTACATGGAAAAGAGTTTGCTGAGTTTTTTGTCGCTATCAAAGCGCCGGCAGCCACAGGTTACCGATACAAACACCATCACATGTAACCCAAACAGGAAACTCATCAGCTGAGTGATAAACAAAATATTGTTTTTATACAAATCTAAAAACCATGTCTGCATAAAATTTAAATATGTACAAACAATAATAAAAAAAAAATCATTGTTTCTGGACACAATCTCATATCCTATGTAGCAATATTTGTTTAGCCCAGTTCTGGCCCACACAATGCACTAAATACTAACCCTCGACAAAATATCAGAAAGAATGAGAGCGCTTTTTTGGCCCAGATGTAGTCAACGCATGGGCCAGCACCATAAACCAAATTCCAATTGGGCCAGTTGTGGCATTGACAGATTTTGGCCACATACAGTCAATCAAGCACAAACTGGGCCAGTTATGGCATTGACAGGTTTGGGCCACATAAATCAAACCACAATTGGGCCTTTTGTTGCGTTGACATATTTTGGCCACATAAAGTAAATTAAACTACAACCGGGCCAGTTGTGGCATGTCATCTTAAAAACAGTGCCAGGTCTGACCCACACTTGCCTGCTATGCATAATGGGTCAAGAGAGGAGCTCCCAACATCAAACCAAACTCAAAAATCAGTATTAAAAAAATATTTTTGTTGTAATAGTTGTTAAAAGAAATAAAACAAATCATATAAAATTTACCAAAGATTTGTTTGCTGGTACCGTTTTCTTATTGGAATTTTCTTAGCAACTTGAAGCAGTGATAGTTCAGGTCATGAATCTCTCACGCTCTTAATTTGAAAGTCGGAAAATGAAAAGTTGGAAAAACAGTAAAATAAAACAGTTGATGATGAACTGAGATCAAACTGCAGCAACAGGAAATGTCAACAGGAAACAGTCATGTGTACTGATTTTTGTTTGTTTCTAATCCTCTTCTGTACATTTTCTGTCTGAACAAACCACCTGACACTGCAAGGTCTCAAGCCTTTTTAAAAGATACACAGCTAAACTTCAATAGTGGCTGAGAGTCATTCTGCTGTATTTTTGAGATCATTCTTGTTTTTAACGGCTCCTGATCTCCTCATTCATTGGTGTTCTGTTGAAACAAAGACCATAAACTCAGGTGTCAGATGGGTTCATCTCAGGACCCCACAGGTGTCGCTGGACCAGTCCAAACCAGACGAGTCGGTGACTAAAAGCGGATCGCCAAAGAGCCTCTAATTGGACAGGTGAGACCGGCGATGAGAGAGAGGCTGACAGTGAGAAAGGCGGTCGACCTCAGCGACCACTTCCTGACACGCCATTTGGTTCTGAGGACCCCCCACATGCGGCTGGCCTGGCAGCTGCCCGACAGAAACATCAGTCCAAGGCTGAGGTGAGAAACTCTACGTCTTCGCGTCGTGGTTTTCCCTCCTTCCTTCTGCTTCGCTCCACGCTCATTTCATCATCAAACTGACGCCGATATATTTACATGTGTGGGGGTGGAGGGGAGCAGAAGAGTTTGGAGGCATGTTGGCTGGGAGATCAGAAGCCCGGTTTATAGAAAGAAGGCAGCGCGAATAAACAACACCAAAGGAGCCCCTTCGGAGCTGCAAACACACTCATAAACAGAGACACCCACACCTGTATACACCTGGAAAAAAAACAAACAAAAAAAAAACACTCGACGCGGTTTGAAGTTTGGCAGGAGTGGCAAGTGGAATAAAGTGTGTGAAGCCTGATGCAAGGAGGGAGAGAGAAAACCGTCTTCAAATGATTATCAATACGATTGGCTGAGCCAGGCGCGGCAGTTTAACCTCTTTAGCGTGGCGGGTGTCTGCTAGCTGGATGTGAAGGCGTCGTCTACGGCGCGGGCTCACGGGGGCCTGTCGGGGGGGAGCGGGAGTCCCGGTTTAACTGCGACGACGCGTTTGACTTTGACAATACCCCAACTCAGCTATAATAACACAACACTTGCCTGGGAATAAACAATAAAAAAAACCAACAACAACAAACAGGCTGTGATGCGCGCGGAGCAGCGATTCAAGCGCAACAGATGTCTCAACTTAGCCTGTTTATGGGAATCAACTTTTCCTGACTGCTCACTTTTTCCTAAAAATATCCACGTCTCCGGCAGCAAGTGAAGGTAAACACAAATAATTCGTCGCATTTGTAAACACTGACAGAAGTACAAACGGTAAACAGACTCCAAATAAAAATCTGACACCGGCAGCAATTTATAACTCCGTCCGGACGGCTGGGTTTGAATCTCATTATCGCCCGCCGTCGCAAATGATGTCATCGATTCCCTTTTGGGCTGGGTTCAATTCAAGATGGCTGCTGCGTCAAGCCCATTTCAGAAATCCCAAAAAATGACAATAACTAAGTCAGATTTACCAACTCTGAGCTAAAATTTGGCGTGGTAGTAGCTGAGCCTGATCTCCAGCTCACAGTTTTAAAGTCAATTCTATGCGTCTGTTAGCAAAATATCTCAAAAACCATAACAAAGACGCTAATGAAACTTTCAGAAAGTAATTATTGGATGTTCGTCTACGACTGATTAAGTTTTGGACTGAACGTGATTCAAGATGGCCGCTACAGCTGGTGCAACTTGGAAAACACAGAAATTGCCATAACTCAGTCAGTTTTTAAAATATTGAGCTAAGATTTGGTGTGGTAGTAGCCGTGCACGACTCACAACAAATACTTTGAAAACAACAGAAAGGAAGACAGCTTTGCTTAAATAAATGGGCAATAACTGTTGGAGGTTACCCTGTTTGTCTGTTAGCGAAATATCTCACGAACCATTAAATTAATTTTAATGAAACTTTCAGAAAGTAATTATTGGATGTTCATCTACGGCTGATTAAGTTTTAGACTCAACCTGATTCAAGATGGCCACCACAGCTGATTTATCTTGGAAAGCACAAAATGACTATAACTAAGTCAGATTTACTAACTCTGAACTAAACTCTGACATGGTAGTAGCTGAGCCTGATCTCCAGCTCAGTTTTAAAGTTCAAACCTATTTGAATCAATTCTATGTGCCTGTTAGCAAAATATCTCAAAAACCATCACAGAGATGCTAATGAAACTTTCAGAAAGTAATTATTGGATGTTCGTTTACGACTGATTAACTTTTGGACTTAACGTGATTCAAGATGGCCGCTACACCTGGTGCAACTTGGAAAACACAAAAATTGCCATAACTCAGTCAGTTTTTAAAATATTGAGCTAAAATTCGGTGTGGTAGTAGCCGAGCATGACCCTCAACACATACTTTTAGTACAACTGACTGGAAGGCGTCTTTGCTTAAATATATGGGTGATGGCTCTTGGAGGGAATCCTGTTTGTCTGTTAGCAAAATACCTCAAAAACCATTTGATGAATTTGAAAGAAACTTTCATAAAGTGGTTATAAGTTTTACGTCTACAACTTATTACATGTCAGAGACGACACGGTTTAAGAGCTAAATGAGTTTTGGCTACATAAAAGCCTGTGTACCTGTGTAAATTCTACAGAAACATAGCTGAAATTTGGCGTGGTAGTAGCCGAGAGTCATCCGAGCGGTAACGGATCACGAAATCTCATGTTGTTGTTTACAAGGTTGGGACCAAAATGGCTGCAAGCTACGTTGTCAGCTGGTACGAGAAATGAAACGAACTGGAAAGAGAGTTGCGATGGAGGAAGGGGGGGCATGGGAGGGGGTCGGGGGTGCAGGCTGCCAAGGATGCGGCGGAGGGAGCCGGGGATTGCGCCTGGCGTGCAGTCAGCCCCGGCTGGGTGCGGCGGCCGCCTCTGCGAACCCTTGATCCTGCGCTGAGGCAGGTTCTCAGCCAAAGACGGCACCATCCAAAACCCTGGAACCATCATCCTCCACATGGACACATGAAAACCAGAGAGAAAACACACAGAGGGAGCATGTGCAGTACGTACATCCACACACACACACTGTGACAGGCTACACACACGTGTTCCCCCCGATAACTATGACAATGTCAACACACACTGCTGCACATCCCCGAGTCCTGATAATGAACTGGAGGCACAGAGGCTCCGTTTCTTCTTCCGGGCTTCCTCTCTGACAATTTGTAGCCTGCCTCTCGCTCCGGGTTGCATTCTGACCCTCAGGAGGAGAGGCGGGAGAATTGGTAGAGATGTGGGGGGAAAAAAGGGCTTCGGCAAAGAGAGGGAGAAAACAAGAAAGCAGCAGCAGCAGCACCTGAGTGTATATATGGCAACCAGGTGAGGATTAGGAGATGTGTCAGTCTGTAACCTCGTCGGTGCGCGACCCAACAGAGCCGCTGTCCCTTTCAATTAGGCCTGAGAGGTGAAGGCAGAGAGGGGAGGAGGTGAAGGAAAGAAAAGGAAAAAAAAAGAAAAGAAAAGGGAGGTTGAGTCATGAGACGGAAGCGAAAAAAAGGAAGAGCGGCTCACGTGAAGGTCCGGTGAGGTGAAGAGGAACAAAAACCGACAGTTCAAACCTCACAGAGACGAGCAACAAAAGGGCTGGGAAAGAAATAAAATAAAATCTAAAAACAGCCAAAGCAGCGTTTCGCAACAAATCAGATTAACGTTACGAGGGTGTAAAGATGTGCAGCTAGGTCTAAACAGAATCAAACCACGTCTGAAAAATGTTCAACGAGGGGCGACAATTTTTACACAAATGTACACTTTCTGAGTATGTTAATAATAATTACATTTCTAAGTTACATTAATTTTTAAATTTAATCTACGAACTGAATTTTATTTTTATATCTCAAAATTTCCTGCAAACTAAATTACTGAATAACAATATGTGTGTACAAACATATAAAACAAGGTCAAGAACCTTACATTTTATAATAATTCAGATTAGATGCTTGTATTTTACCTAATTTCACAAGTTATGTGTAATTTTTTTAAATTGAACAAAACAAAAAAAAATAACCTAAATTATTCCATAATTAAACTTTTTAATCAATCTTGCTGCCATGTTTTAAAAAGCTTCTTTTTTTTTATTTATTCCTTTTTTTAGAGATTTGAAAGTTTTTAGATGATCTAAATTAAATATTAATCATGTGAAATCATGCTTAAAGTCCTGTTTGGTCCAAACTTCAGCTGGACTTCAGCCCTCCTTCCTCCACAGGAGGGTCTGGATTTGCCAAACATGCTGCCCTGCATTCTGGGCAAATAATCTCCACGACCTCTGACCTTTAACCTGCGAACTGAGGCCTGTAGCATCTGAGCACTGCACGGTCTGACCCCGGAGTGAATTTGGTGGGTCGTCCAAACTCAAGAACATAAAAAGACGTAATAATTTGGATACACAAAACCGTAGAATTTAAAGAGTTTTGACCCTCGCCGGTTGGCTTTTCGAGAAACTAAAATCTCGGACAAGCCGAGGAAAAAAGAACACCGAGTTCCCCGCTCCTGCAAACACTCGCCGAAAACCGACGGCTCGGATTTTATTTTGGTTGCTTCCGTCGCCTGAGCTTCCCTCCAAGCTATTAATTTTAAGCCGCGATGTTTACCGCCTCTGTTAGAAGAGGTGGGGAAAAAAAGGGTAAAAAAAAAACTAAAATAAAATAAAGCGACTGTTTTTTATGAGATCTATTCCCCCGGCATTCCGGTCAATAATGACTTCATATATTAGCGGCTGCCTTTGCTATTTGCGCTGTTTTCCGTGTGTTTTCTCTGCCTGTGATTGAACAGAGCTATTTCCACGCGTGGAGGTGGCTGAGGACCGGGGCGAGGCTAACGCGTGTTTGATCAAAGTTTATGGGAAATTTCCCCAGGCCTCCGGGGGGGGAGCTGCTGTTTATGAACTGTAATAAAAAGAGTCATTTTGATGGCGTGACCCTGGCTGGTGGTGGAGGGGAAGGGTTTGGTTATGTGTTTGCGAGGAGGCGGCCTTTAAGAAAAGAGGAAGGGAAATAAGAGGAGGAAGGAGGATTTTCTGGAGGGTAAGTGGCTGGGAAGGTAAAATATGCGACTGTGAAAGATGTGGGTACAATAAAAAAAAAGAAAGAAAAAATGATGAAGAGGAGGAACAGGAGGGATTACACCCCTGCGCCGTCTTAGCAGCCAGCCAGCACCTCTTAATGAAACACTTCGGTTCAATTCCTGACTCATCCCTCGCAGCGTGATCAGCTTTGTCCCCAACAATCCCCCCTCTCGTCTGAATTTAATGCATCGTAAATGAGAAATTAGCATGCACGCACTTCCGCAGATGACTCTCAAACACCGGGGCAGAGAAAGGAAAATGAATTATACGATCAAATATGTTACGAGGAGTCGATAAAAAGGTATAAATAGTAACCTTTGAGGAAATCAAACAATGTTGACCTTTGGCTAAGTCGATCAGATAATCCTGTGTGCTCCTGGCTGCCTGCGGAGACGCTTGAACAGTATTACACTTTTAATGAAGAGATGATCAGTCTCCAGGCTGAGGAGCTTACAGCTGGACGCGGACAGATGCTCTCCAAAAGCATACTAAATGATAGGTTAATATTACATTAGCTTGCCTCAAATCACCCTTTCCACCGGTTGCCTGCTGATATATGAAGAGAAAACACTGGAAAAGACTTTTCTTTTAAAAGAAAAACTGAAATAATCCAATCCTGCTTGTTTCCTTTTACAATAAGAAAATGAACCAAGAGCGTTTCACCGGATTGTTTGGATTTAGAAAATAGAGAACAATGAGGAAATGACGGAGTCAGAAATATGGGCGCTCTACAAGGTTACTGTTAGCTTTCGTTAGGATCTCAAAATTACAAATCAGACTTTATCTAACAAAACAAAACGGCTGTCGTGTCTGCAACCTCTTAAGGAGACAATAAGACAAGAACCAGACTCGGTGTGAATAAAGCACAATGCACAACTAAAACTGGAGTAAAAACTGAAGGACTAAAAGCTCTATTTTAATTTTTTTTGCACGGTTGTTCACATTGTGATGTCATCAGACTCCTGTGTGAACAGAACAATCCACGTCCCTGAAGCGACCCACAGAAAAGGAAGTGACACTATAAAAGCACCACTGTTCATCTGAGGCTTACTTTTTACTCCGCACAGGTGTGCGGTTGCTACGAGAACCCAAACAAGCTACAGTTTGTGTCTTATTTGTTCAGGTGTGTAAACATGAAATACATGGTTTTATTGGAGGTTTATTTTAGATTGATTGGTAGTTTTAGATATTTCATTTTCTTAAACACTTAATGACAAGCGGTGTTAAATCCAGTTAGAGGTAGTTAGAGGTTCCTGTGGCTTTGACACACCTGATTTGAAGGAACAGGTGATTAACAGTCTTCTGCAGAACTTGAAGAGGTGATTCAGTCCCTGAATCCAGTGTTGAGCAAGAAAACAAATAAAAAAAGCCAGATAACGGCCCTCAAGAACCAGAACTGGACACTCCTGGTCTAGAAGAATGCAACAATTACACTGTTAACCGGTACTCCCTGCTTAAATAAATAAATAAATGAATTTTATTGAAAGGGCATGACTAGGTTTTGTTTTTTTTAGACGTGAAGCATGGCGGCACCAGCAACTCTGCTTCTCTAAATAAACCTCGCCAGGTCAGCGGAAGCTGCGGGAGAAATCACCCAAGCTTTGCTGTGACAACACGTTCCGTCTAGTTCCCGCCTGAGATTTATCAGAGGGTTTCAGGAAAATCAATGCCGCTCGCTGCAAGAAGGATCACAGCGAACACCAGAGACCCATCAGCAGTAATAGCCATCTCAACACAGCCGGTGGAAAAAAAAAAAAAAACTTACATCTGTCAGATTTGCAGAGAAAAACACTCGAGACGACGAGTTGAAACGTGTCTTTTTATAATGCCTCACGTCTCGTATTAAAGGTCTTTAATGTTGAAAACAAAGAAAAAAAGAATATTTGTGCATCTATATGTTGCAGGATGATTAAAATTTCCTAACGTGTCCTGGACTTCCTGCCAATCCAAACACGAGCGTGCACACCATCCATCACAGAGCACACCTATGGGTCTGTGGCTTCACGCCACGCACACACACACACACACACACACACACAAACACAGGCAGTCAGGCAGGGAGGCAGAGGATTATTGAGGTGGTATCAAACAGGAATAATAAAGCAGGTTCTTAAGATTTTAATAAGAATAAAATGAAACAGTAACCACCAAGGGGCCAGCAGGGTTAATCCCTTCTATATTACTGAAAATAAAAAGAGGATAAAAACAGACAGGAGGGCAGAGCTGCTGCCGGAGGAGGAGGAGGAGGAGGGAGGAGGAAGAGTGGGCTACAGAGATGAGATGTAAGAATAGCAGTCGGTTGCTATCAAAAGTGGATCCAGTTAAAAGGGATTGAAATTAACAAGAAGGTTTAAAATAGCACAGCGGGCTTATAATTTCCTTGAGTTTTATTCCCTCACACACACACTTATACGTACACACACACACACACACACACTTTGAGGGAAATGACAATGTTTAGACCCGATGCACCGAGCAGCATATTTCCAATGTCAAAGCACGTGCGCCGGCGGCAGATGGCGCGAAGCAGTTGGCAGGAGTGAGCGAGCGTGAATATCTGTTTACTAATAACCCTTTAATTACTTCAGATGGGCAACAGGATCAAACATGGAGACCCACTCAGGAATTCGCCTTAAATGAGAGCGGACTGAGGGTCCAGGCTCGACCCCCACCCCCCTCCTTATGTCGCCATAAACACCTTAGCTGTGAAGAGCGGCGCTAAAAAGACAGGAAGCAGAAAATCCTCCAACAGTTAGGTTGTTTATGGGAGTTTAAGAGGAGGAGAAAAGGAAACTTCTGCTTCAGGTTCTGTATTTGTGAGTTTTGTTTCAATTTGAGCAAATTCTCACTTGTTCTTTATCATTTTGTCTAAATGTAATTAAAAAACTGAATTATACAGACAAAAAAGGTTCTGTTTAATAAATTATGATACATATATATTTTTTTGCCATAATCTCCTTTTTAGTGTTTTTGTTGCCTTTACAGACAAAAATCAAAGCTGGCCTTTAATAACCTTTAGTTTGTAGCCAGTTTGTTTTCCTACTTTTAGCCATGCTTTTGTTACTTTTAATTTATAGTCATCAATTAGCTCATATTTTTGATACTTATACCTTCCAGCTAGCCTCTAATAGCTTTAGCT
Organism: Anablepsoides cearensis; assembly: GCA_032275365.1. Lineage (NCBI taxonomy): Eukaryota > Metazoa > Chordata > Actinopteri > Cyprinodontiformes > Rivulidae > Anablepsoides > Anablepsoides cearensis. The sequence continues at coordinate 21,225,215 of JAUBOC010000037.1, read as the reverse complement.
TTTAGCTGGTGTTTTGATACTTTTAACAGTTAATTAGCTTCTTGTGATTTCTAGCTTTCAGGTACAGTATAGCTACGTTTAGCCACATTTAGCTTTAGGGTTGTCAGTTTAAGCTATCTGCTATCAGCTTTTAGCTTCTATCTTGCTTCATTTAATTTAGTTTTCAGTCAAGCTTATGATACTTTCAGCTGAGGTTTTCCTATTTTAAGCAATGCTTTTAGTCTTTATCTTCTTCTAGCTTCTGGTAACCATTTGATACTTTTCACTAGCATTTTGTTAAATTTTGCTTTTATTTATCCTTTTGCTACATTTAGATTTTAACCTGTGTTTTGATACCTTTAGCTTTTTGCAATTAGCTATTGTCCTTATAGTTTTAGCTTTAGGTTTGTTACTTTGAACTTTTTGCTTTTTTTCGCTTCTAGCTATTCTTTGATAACATTTAGTTTTTAGCCAGTCTTTTGATACTTTTAGCTGATGTTTTCCTATTTATAGCTAAATCTTAATTACTTTTTGATACTTTTAACTTCCAGGTAAGCTTTAACAATATTAGTTTGCATTTTGATACGTTTAGGATTTAATTGGCTTTTTGCAGTTTCTAGCTGTTAGGTGCTACTTTTAGCTATTAGTTATGGGTTAGTTACTGTTAACTTTCAGCCATTTTATTGCTACTTTTTTTTAGATTCCAACAAGCCTTTAATACCTTCAGTTTTTAGCTGGATTTTTGATACTTTTAGAATTCAATTAACTTTTTGCAATTTCTAGCTTTTAGCTAATGCACGTCTGCTTTTGCTATATTTTTGTCACTTTGAACTTTTAGCCATCTTTTTGCTACAAAGCCAGTCGTTTGATACATTAAGCCTTTTTATAGCTACACCTTTGCTACTTTCAACATTTAGCTATCCTTTTGCTACTTTTAGCCAGCTTTGTTATGGACAAAAATAAAATTCTGGAGACTTTGCACATCTTTTAAAACCAAAAGAGATCAATTATTTTTTGTTTTATTACAGAGCAATGGCAGGAGCAGAGCAGGAGGTGGATCCACAGGTCTGGACCTTTTCCTCAGTAATGAGGGCGTTGCATCAGTCCTCCATGATGAAGAAAAAGTTAAGTCAAAAGGTAAAGATCCCTTTTTTCTGGTCTGTCTACATTACAACCCTCAGCTGTGGTCATGAGGTTTGGATCAGGACCGAAAAACAACAACAAAAAAAAAAGTATCCTGGACTGAAAGAACCAGATTCTGAAGGCTGAAATGGACGTTTTATTTTGAAGGTTTTCCAGGACTGTGCTGCTGGGCAGGGACCCCCTGGGGCAGACTCAGAACCTGCTGGAGGGATCCTCTCTGGTCTACTTCAGGGTCTCCAGGTGGAGCTGGGGAGTCCCTGAGGTGAGGGAGGCCCGGGCTTCCTGGACCTGCTGCCTCCAGAATCTAACCTCAGATTAGTGATAAACTGCAGGTAGGTTGAAGAACTCTGGATTGTATTAGTTTTTAGCTCAGATTACCACAGATTTGGTAGTGCTGGTGTCTAAAGGGGGTCTCTGTAACGTATCGAGGGAAAGTTGGTGAAGTTGTAAACAATCAAATAAAAGTTTGATGCTTAAGATAAGTTGTATTTTTAGGTTTTATTCCCTAATGTTCACATAAATACCACCAATTGTCTCTATTAGCTAATTTATACGGTTATATCTTTGATATGATTGGCACAAATGCAAAAAATAAATAGTTTATAGCCATATATGGACTTCCTCCAGGACTCCGACACTTTTAATATTTTGTCCACCTAATGCATTCGCCACTGTTCATATATTGCGAGTGTTACGTGGGAGAAAATCCCCCGCTGTGTGTAAATGTCATGAAAAAAAAAATGGGAAAAGAAAAAAAAACTCGTCTGTCAGAACTGCGTTAACCTTCACCATTTTGTTCCGCTGAGCCCACCTCTCAGAGAGGCGAAAAAAACTCCATCCGGCGCCTCGTCCCTCCTTTACGCCTTTTCATTACGTGAACGTGGGAGCGGACGCCCGTTCGCCGGCTGCCCTTTTCCTCCGCCGCCACGTCCGTTTTAATGACGGGACCTTTACTTTTTGAATAACTGCGAGGGAGGGAGGGGAAAATAAATTGCTGTTCAAAAGGAGATAACACTCTTGGCATTGTGGGATTGCTGCGGATCGGGCAGCTGTGCGGCAGCAACCCCTGATGTTGAGTCCGACCTGTATAAATTAAGATAAAAATAGCCTCATCTGGCGTAGCATCACCAGGGGTGTGCTTGAGGGCTCGAGCACATGCTTAATATATGGCAGTGTGTGTCGTGTGTGCGCGGGAGCACACACACTCTTCTGTCAGAGTGCTGTGGGAAACCTAAATCCTGCTCAAGTGTAAGGCAAACACTGGTGGCAGCGCGCGGTTATTGTATTTTCTTTGCTGCAATCCGAGTAAAGACCTCCAGGCCTTCGCTGGCTGCCCGTGGCCGCGGCCATACTGCCGCCGCCGGCCAGCTTCCCGCTTGCAGCCAGAGTCCTGGCGCCGGCCCCGCAAGGAAATTAAAAGGGGATTAAGGCTGGCTGACACTTTGTGGCCGATTGCTCATTTCTTTATTGTGTGTGTGAGAGAGTGTGTGAGGAGCTGAGGCGATGGCGGCGGTGGCGGTGGAGGGGTGGGTTGGCGTCTTGGCCTGGCCGGAAAGAGCAAAGGCGGGGCCTCGAAGCTAGCCAAGTGTAGTCATTCATAAATTCATCACACAGTGACTCTGACATCATTTATTAGCTTAAATCGATTGTTTACATCTGTTTAAATTGAGTTTTGCTAGCACAAACAGCAGCAGCAGCTAGCTGTAGCACTTCCTGTGAAGTCTGGTTATGTGGACGTGGTAAAGCAGATCATAACATGAAACAATTTAGGTTCTGTGTCTCTAAACTCTGCTTTTTCTGTTGTGTTTTCTAAGATCAGTTGGCTGCGGCGGCCATCTTGAACTGAGCTGATGTTCCGTTAAGATCTATGAGATATTTTGCTAACAGTAAAGACAAGAGGAACCCTTCAGTACAGCGTGGTAAACAGCATAACCATTTAAACTCCAGCAGAAGTGATAATAAGAAACGTTTCAGCTCTGATGATGAGTCATGTGACCTTTTGATGTAACGGCCTTTCATTCCTGATCCAGATCCTGGCTTTAGACCCGTTGAGCGGCGAGTCCCTGGTTTCTGATCCCGCTGCACATCAGGCAGCTCAGGTTTTACTGCCTCTTTGTGTCTGAGCTCAGTACCATCGCTGCAGGGAAAACAAACTGTACAGATGCCAGTGTTTGGTCTGCTAATGAGCAGTTTGTATTAGTAATTAATAGGCATTACCCATCGACCGGGCTCCTGCTCAGCAGCCTGTGAAGGGGATCCAGGCAGCGCCGTGCCACCCCCCCACAACACACACACACCCCTCCACCCCCCCGCAGCGCCACCAGGAGAACTTTGAGCACCGCGGTCGCTGTTTAAAGCATGAAAAGCCTGGAGCTGAGTCTCAGAACGGTTTCCAGAGCTGCTTCCTCGTCAACAAATCATGGAAACCATAAAAAGCCTTTGATCAGCAAGTCAAAGTCCAAATTTAGATTCTTTTAGCCTGGATTTTGTTTTGGCTTTGTTTGAATGTATTTTAGCTGATGATTTTCTACTGTTAGCTTTTGGCTCTGTGTTTGTTACTTACATCTTTTTGTTAATTTTTTGTTACATTTAGCTGTCTTTAGCTTGTAGCTGGAGTTTTGAAACTTTTAGGATATATTTTTATTTTTATATTTTATATTATTGATGATAAATTGACATGGAAACCTCATATACATTACTTAAGAATAAAACTAGCAAAATCTATTGCATTGATTTACAAAGTGAGGGACTTGGTCAATGATAAAGCTCTGTATATGTTATATAACACATTGATTGTTCCACACTTGCTCTATTGTGTTGAGGTATGGGGT
>JAUBOC010000037.1:21185322-21197396 GCA_032275365.1 Anablepsoides cearensis | reverse complement strand
GTATATATGTCTGTGTTTAATATTGACTTTATAAAGTGCAAATAAATAAAAAATAATAAGCTTTGATTGTTTCTCCGTGCCCTTATTTAGCTTTAAAGGAATGTTTTTAGCTCAGGTTTCTTCCTCCCCAGAAATTAATTCCCTCTCGGTTTGCACAGAAACAAAGTTTATTATTATTAAATTTATTATTATCAGTTGGACTCCCTCGTTTTTCCTCACGTCGACTATATTTTTAAACCTTTGGTGTCTTTTTATTATTATTACTGCAAGTAGAACTTTACTGAGAGTCCTATTTTAGTGTTTTTCTTTCCCCTTTTTGTTTGAGCGCAACAAATAATACAGTGTGAATTATACATACGCTGGAAAAAACTCAACATACCTACTTTAATTGGCACCGTAAAACAATTTCCAGGCTCTGTGAGGAGGAGGAGGGTGGCGGCGCTCAGTCATTCCCTCAGATGAGGACTTCCGCTAATGTAAACGCAGAAGAGACGAAGCGGCAAGGCAGATGAAATGAGCAAGAGGCAGGAAGAAACGAAAAGTGTGCTTAAAAACTCGCTGTGTCCCCCCCTCCTCCCAACAAACTCCCCACGGGAGCAGCTTCTAATGAGATTCAGCAGTAATGAGGGACAGAACACGAAGCCAGATGTGATTCTAATTCTAATCAAGGAGGGGAGGCTGGAGAGCATATTGTTAAATACGATTAACCCTTTTTTCCTGTTCGAAGGGAACAAGGGCTTCAGGGACGGGGTTACGGGCTCGGCGGCCTCCCTCGGCCACGCCGTACTCGTGTTTTGCGAGCAGGTCGACGACCAGCGATCAAACAACGAGCTGGACCTGAGAGACCTTGTCCTGGACAAGGATCCGGGCTTGAACAGAGAGACCTTCTCTGCTCTGTTTCTGTTTTCTGTGAAAAAAAAAAAAAAGTTCCCATCCACTCGTGTGTTTTTAGGGAACTTGAATTGTTAATTTTTTAGAGTGGAAGTTGGATTGGGCAAAATCGTATTTTGTGCAACTAATTGCCAAAAAAATTGTCAGCAGGTAATGTTTTACTTTGCAATTAGTGACTTCTGTAAGTCACTGTGGAGCAGAGCTAATGATAATGTGGAGTTAATGTTTATGCTAATACAAAGATGACACTAAAATGAATGCGGAACTAACACTAATGCAGAGTTAGTGCTAATTTGAAGCTAAAATTAACAGAACTAATAATGCAGAAATAACATCTGGAGCTAACTAATGCTAATATGGAGTTAACACTAACATGGAAGCCAACATTAGCACAGAGCTAACACTAATGCTAATGTGGAGCTAAAATTAACAGAACTAATAATGCAGAAATAACATCTGGAGCTAACTAATGCTAATATGGAGTTAACACTAACATGGAAGCTAACATTAGCACAGAGCTAACACTAATGCAGCACTAATGCTAATGTGAGGCCCGCATTAATGCTGAGCTGATGCTAATGTCGAGATAACATGAAGCTAATGTTAACGCATAACTAAAGTTAATACAAAGTTAACACTAACGTTAATGCGAAGATAACAAAAGCGTGGAACTAACATAACCACTGAGGTAACTAATGCTAATACAGAACTAACATGTAAGCATTTAAGCACTGGCTAGCTAATGTTGCGTTCCAGATGTATCATAACTCGAAATTCTGAAGCCGGACTCCGTTCCAAGCTGCAAGTGTTCCAGTTTCAAACGTCGGAAAAAACGTATATTATTTTGCTCTGCAACAATGACACGTAGTGTTCTACAAGACATTTTGAGTGCACAAATAGTGTTAAAACATATATTTTAATAAGCACTAAAGCACTACAAGAACGTCTGACTTAATATAAAATAAACAACACAGACCTGCTTAAAAAAACAAATGTAAAGAGTTTAAGGCGCGTGGCAGCCATGTTGAAAATGATGAGGTAACGCTTGCTCGGGCTGCTCAGGTATGGTCTGGTTGCAACAACCCCTCGACTCAAATTGACTTCAGGGGTGTTCCAGTTGAAAAAAAAAAAAACTCAGAAATTTGAAAGTACGATCTCCGAGGACAACTGGAATGCAGCATAAAAGAAGCTTTAGCCGACAGCTAAAAGCATTAGCTCAGAGTTAAAAGAAGCTTTAGCCGACAGCTAAAGGCATTAGCTCCCAGCAAAATGAAAAAGTAGAAGAGATGTTGATGTGTTTCTGTTTGGAGGAAAATATTGTAAATGAAGTTATTCTTGTCAGATAGAGAAGTTAAGACAAATAAAGCGGTGTTATTTTCCCATCAGCCACAATTTTACGGCTCGGTTAGTTGAAAACCCTGATTGTTAGCTCGTGGTCGTTAGCTCGTGGTCAGGCCCGGCTGTGTTCCGGCGCCTCGTTCGGCTGTCAGCTGTACCCTTCTTGCCGTGTTGTTTTGTCAACTAGAAGCGGCTCCTCGGGGTTGTAACGTTGCCGTCACAGCTAGGTGGAGAGCGGCGCCGTTCGAGGGGTTACCCGTGTTTGGTTGATCCTCCTCCCGCTTTAATATAATGATCCGTCAAACTGGTAATTACCTGCTTCCCCTCCCTTCTTCTTCTTCTTCTTCTTCTTCTTCTCCCACTGTCTTTGCTCTCAAGACTTCAAACAGGAGGAGTTTTCTCTTTGCATACAATATTTATATCCTTTATGTCAGTGGCTGGAAGACATAAAACATTCATGGAACCTTTTCACACCTTAATTTCATCTGATATTCCTTTTTGTTTTGTTTAGACTGGATTTTGAACGTGACGATGTGTCCCGTTGTATTCTCCGGAGGGGATCAGTTCGTTTTGTTGCTCCGGAATATTTCAATTTAGCAGATGCTTCAACAAGTGACAACCGGTTTTCGGGCCTTTTTTTTTTAAAAACTCTCCGGTTGCGTTACTTGCAGTAACTCTGACATTTTGTTGGTCTTATTTACGTCTTTTATTTTGTCGATTTTTATACCATCGACCCCACAGGTTGGTTTGGATGTTTTAATCCTGAAGTTTCTCAAGTCCAGGAGAGAAACTCAGAGACCCCGATGTGCTCCCAGAGCAGAGAGGATATATGTGACCCATCATATCGAAACAAGGATCAAGTCTAAAGGTGGAATATGGAGAAATAGGCAGATAGTGTTTTGATTAAAAAATGCAAAAATTGCATTTTGTCAAAACAATAAATAAATGCCTTATCAAAGTAACATTTGAATGAATTGTCTGAAATATAATCCTAAAATAAAATTTTGAAGCAGTTTTTTAAGCAGTAGCAACAAAAAAAAACATATTTTGATGAAAAATGACTTCAATATTTGAGCTAGCAAAACTTTTGTTTCCAGCTAGGATATCTCAATATTCAAATACTAATTTAGGTTTCCTCTTTATAATGACAACACAAATTCTTCATTAAAATTACATAAAATATTGATTTAGATCAAATACTAATGTCTCATTGTAACCAACAATACCATACCATACCAACTTTATTAATAAAGCACTTAAACAACCAAAGGACCAAAGTGCTGTACAGTCACAGTCAACAAAACACACAACAGTCACAGTACATAATAAAAGCCATATCCAAAATTAAAACTATACAATAAAACAACATATAAAACTAATTAAAAGAAATTAAAATGATCTCAAAACAAAAGTCAAATTAGGTCATAACTCTGGATCCATTTATGACATCAGAATGATCAAAGTATGAAAATGTAGCTTTTAAAGGCAGGAATCTGAAAATGTAGTTAGGTTATTTTGACCAAATTAGATAGATCCGATAGACTATGGATTTAAGTCTTCATCGTGTTTTGGAAGCCTTTTAAAGATCCATACATGCAGAAACATCTGTTTTTGTATTTTCTGTAGAACTTTAGATAGAAGTAGGACGTTCTGGATGATTACAAAACTCCGACAAATCTTCTATTTTCCTCCCAAGTTTGCGAGTTATCTGCAGTCGGCTGTAAAGTTTGAGGCCAGGAAATACGCCTTAATCACGTCGAAACAGAGTTTCGTCTGACTCCCCCCGCCGCTGCCGCCGGCCCCCCCTCCTCACACTTCACTCCCCCACGAGGCCTCCCTCGCTCCTCCGTTTCTAACGTCGTCTAAATTGAGCTGCATCCTCCCCGAAACTTGTCAGCGCTAATGAAGTCGGTACGCGAGGTCGCTTTCAGCTCTTTTCACCGCTGATGGGGTGAACATGGCTGTCAAAACCGCCTCCACCCCAACACCCCCCCGGTCCACACCCCTCCACTCGACTCCGCTCCCTGGAGGGGAGGGAGGCGGTGACCCGAGACCGGCCCAGAGGTTCTGTTGAAGAGGGGGTGTCCATCATTAGAGTGGCGATTTGTTCCTGCCTTTGAGGGCGCTGGAGTGGAACTGATGCCGAGCAGGAGAGCGGGCGCGCAGAGGGAGGCCCACTTTTTACTGCTACATTAATTAAGCTCGTTCTCAACATGTCCACCCACCCCCCCACAACCTCAATCGGACCCTCTGGTTCTGCTGTAATTAAGTGAAAAGAGGAGGTGGAGGCTGGTTAACCCCTTATGATGTTTTGTATCTCAGAGGTTGGAGGTCAAACAGGAAACTCACTGAGCTGCATCTTCAAAATTGCGGGAGATTTTCAAGAAAATGCACCAAATTTCCATTCGGTTCTTCTTGGAAGTTATGTGGAAACTAAATCGTACCTTTAGGTGTCTCATTTTATCTCTGCACGGTCCTGTGATGGACATCACCAAATAAGTAAAGAAAATAAATGAACTGATGGATGTAGGAAGTCCAAAACTTGAACTTTTTGAATGTGAACATATATACTAGTCAGACCTAAACAATTCTGCCAAAAAGGTCGTCCAAAGAGCCACCTACGATAGGTTAGATACTTCCTGCTCATAATCATTCCATGAGGTCTGAATCATCCATTAACTTTTATAATAGATCATTTAAAACTAATTAATTCAATTCAATAAATCCCAAAGGGAAATAAGATTGGATGGAAATTATAAATTCATAAAATTAGAATGGAAATTACTTCTAATTAGGATAAAAAGGCTCATTTTAGCTTTTTTTCTGTCCATTTTGTTACAAATATTTGAACAAAACAAAAAGATTTTTGTGTTTCAACTGCTCCAGTCTGCAGGATGAAAACGGTCAAATCCATAAATGATGATCAGGTGACTGTTTGTTCGGACCAAGGAAGATGGTCTAAAAGGCGAGACACACAAAACAAAGCTTGCTCAGAAAAACTATTAATAGTGTTTTCAAAAAAACTTCCAGTATGACACCTAAATGAAAAAATGCAAAAAAAACTTTTGTTATCGTGTAAAATATGTGTCAAACTGAAGGCCTGCGGGCCAAATGTGGCCCACAAGAGCTTCAGAAATGTATTGATGTCATAAAAGAATTTGATCGGGTTCAAGAACCAGACCAAAACAGAGGGCAAAATCCAAACTTTTAATGGTCTTTTTGACAAATATTGAAAATCTATAAATTTGGGTTTTAATTTATTTCATAATAGAATTTGATTTTAATAACTAATTCAACACATTGAACTTTTTGCACATATTTATTTTAAAAGTTGGATTTAAGATGAAATGTAAGATATGACTGAGATAAAACATTTTAAATTTATAAATGTTTGTTTCAAGAAATTTGTTTTTTGTGGTACAATAAAACTAAATTATTACAGAGCAATATTTACCTCATCTTAAAAAACACTAATTTATAACTCAAATACAAAAAGTCAAAGAAAATATCTTTATATTTAAGAAACTTGGCGTAATTCAAATGATTTTACTCATTTTGCCACATTACTCGCATATTTTGTTCAGAACTTAGCTCAGCTAAAGTGAAACAGGAAGTGACATCAAAGGGGAACTCTAAGAAAGGAAACTCCTTGTTTTTTAAAAAATTTTATTGTAACAACATTATTTGACTCTTAATCTTTCTGACAGCGACTCAAAATAATCAACAGAAACATCAGATTCTTCTCTACAGTCTGTTGTTAGCTGTTAGCAATCCCCTTTGACATCACTTCCTGTTAGTTCACATGCAGATATCTCAATAACCGTTCATCGCAGTGGCGTGAAATTTTTTTTGCAATATGTCGTCAATGTTGTCTTTCCAAAAATGCGTTCATAAAAATTTGATGTCACAGTTGCTTTAAAGCCAGCATTAACCAAGAACTACATCTCCCATAATGCACCTTGATTATTTTACCTGCAAAATTACGGAATTACACCACTAAGTTGCAAATTAGCTGGCAGTCGGGTAAAATCTCCATTTTGACTACCTTTGCTGTGGCTCAGTTGTACTGGGAAGTGGGAATTCCCCACTTACAAGTCGTAAATTTTAACTGGAACGTCCCTCCAGTAGGAATTCCCTGTTGTGAAGTGGGAGAGTTCAGAGTTCAAGATGGCCGCTACTCTCAACAATGAGTAAAACTCTTAATTTTACTTTTAATAGTATTTCTGTTTTATTTATTTCACATTTAGTCAGTTGGAGACATTTCAGTGTTTATAAGAGAACGCTGTTTCTATGCAGGAAATACCAGGTAGAGCTCAGTTTTTGTTTGTTAGCGGTGCTCAACAATGTGACGTTTCCCGTTTAGTTGAAGTTAACCGTGTTTCTTCATTCAAACCGTTTTGTTTTTTTCTTTGGGATGACAGAAAAGCGGAGAAGTTAAAGCCCCGCCGGCTTCAGCAGGAGCTCCAACCCGTTCAGCTGAAAGGGCCTCCAAGACGTCACGTCGCGTTTGGTAAACGCAGCCGGTGACGGGTGTCTGTCTCCATCAGAGTCTGGCTCTGTCAAGTGACAAAAGAAGAAGAAGAAGAAGAAACGGGTGACAAGTCAGGTTCCAGCCGAGACAGATTGCCTTCAGGTGGCAACCCTCACCGAGAAAGTGGAGCGCTTAACTTTTCTTTTGATGGCTGAAGGGCTCTCAGCTGTATTTTTTTTTATAAGACGAGCTCATTGGAGAGTTGGCTTTAATACCCCCGTCTCTCAGAGATCATAGGGTGTCACATTCTCACACCTCATATCCCGCAGCATCCATCACACGGCGAGGTGAAATCCCCTTAAAAGTTACGCAATATAATCGCAGGTTTGGATGACACTTACCTGCCGAGGGCAGGAAGGCTATTATTGCCTTTTACAAAAGGGATTTCATCATGCGGGGATTCTTCCTCTCCTGCGATTGCAGCCGATGATGGAAATCACAAATGAACTTGAGTCTTCTGCTGAAAGAAAAAAAAAATAGAAAACCTCCACTTCGGGGCCGAGGAGTACAAGATTTACATCACTGTTACAGCCGGGGACGCCGCCGGAGCGGTTGATCTAGATAATTTTCTGTCTCGGTGGGAGTGAGGACTTATTTCTGTAGGGGGGGCCCTGGTTATGCAGAATTTGTAATGAGTTATTTATTTTTATTTAAGAAAAAAAGAGTACTGGTAATGTGCGGAACCATTAGAATGAATATTTATGTCGCCTCGTTATGAAATATTCATCGAGTTTTTTTTTTTTTTTTTTTTTTTAAGCAAAAAGGGAAATAGGGGACAGCAAGAGTGTGTTTACTTGTGTTTGTTTGTAAAAGTGGGGGCGGTGGGGCCTTCGTCACCTTTTGGTGCAGGAGTGCTGACACCACCCCCTCCTCCTCCTGGATTGAATATCTGACATCTCTTAACAAAAGCAGCATGGCCGTCATCTCTCCTCCTCTGCCTGAGGTGATCCGACTCCCTCCGTTCATCCGATCTCCACCTTTCATTCCTGCACTTCCCCTTCATTCCATCCGCCCAAATTAAGAAATTAATGAGGGATAGGTTCTTTACCAACTGCCCTCCGCGATGTTTACCACTGATGAAATTATAATGCGGAGGCCCTGCTGTATTATTTATAAGCCAATTAGGGGAAGTGTTACTTGATTTGATGGGGAGCCGACACACGGAGTACATTTAACTAATGGAGACCAAGAGAGTAAAGGGAGAGAGAGGGACGGTTCTGTTCGGTGCTCTCGGATTACGTGGCTAATTGCCCTGCTTTATCTGTCTGTCACGGATAGCCATGCATATTTTAGCGTTCCCAAAGACTTTGATTGTTTGCACTCGTGTTGGGGCTGTAACAAGTGGAGCAGAGGCCAGAGTGGAGTGTAGTTAAAAACTGGCAGCAGAGGGAGGAGGTGGGCGACGATGAAGACGAGGTGGAGGAGGAGGAGGGAGGCACTCGGGCGCAGCTCTGACAGGTGGAGGAAGAGTTTTGACAAGGAGCAAAAAAAAAAAAAAAAAGAAAGAAAGGGAAGAGGGTGTGGGGGGGGGGGGGGAGTATGGGGAAAATATTGGAGACTTTTAGTAATTAATTTTGTCCTGTTGTTTCAGCAACAGTTTGGTGAAGTTTAAATTACATCAAATGTTTAAGAAGTCTCTCTCCTTCCCACATCACGTGTCAAACTAGAGGTCTGCGGGCCTAATGTGGCCCGCTACAGTCTTATTCGTGGCCCTCAAGCTGTCTTAAAACAGATGTTAAACCCCTGAGGTTTATGGCTGTAATTAACTTCAACATGTTTAAGTTTGACTAAACAGGAAACGTCACGTTTCTGAGCACCGCTAACAAACAGTAACTAAGCTCTACCTGGTATTTCCTGCATAGAAACAGTGTTTTACCATATTCTTACATCCTATTCCGAAACTGGTAAGTGGTAGTCACATATTTTCCTAATGAATTGTATGAAATCACATTCCAGTTAGCCCACAGGTGATTTTATCGTTAAACTAGCTACAACACTGCTATCTCATAAACAGTTACAAAAAGAGAGCTCTACTACGTACCTCATGCAAATAAACATTGATTTTATTTCGTACAGTATGCACAGAAAACACACTACTTGTGCAAGTGATTAAACATTGAGAACAATAATTAAAGCTGTGACTAGCCGCCATCTTGAAATCAAATCTGGGGATATTCGCAGTCACTCCCACTATACGAATGGGATTTACTGGTGTTCCAGTTTAAATTTACAAATGGGAGCATGGAAATTCCCACTTCCCAGTGCTACTGGATTGCAATAAATAATATAGTCATTCAAATAAATGTAAAAATAAGAGTTTTATTCACTGTTGAGTCTGAACTCTTCAACTTTCTCACAGAGAATCCTCACTGTTCCAGTTAAATTTACGACTCGTAAGTGGAAAATTCCCCCTTCAGTACAACTAGGCTGCAGCAAAAGTAGCCAAAACAGACATTTTACGTGATGATTTCTGTTGACTGGCAGCTACTTTTAAAATACTTTTTAACCCCTCTAAAATATTCAACATGCATTATGGGAGATAAAGCAGTTTTATTTAAAACATTAATATATTTTTGAAGCTCTCGTGGCCCACGTAAATTGCTGCGACAGGCCACATTTGGCCCACGGGCCTTTACTTTGACAAGTGTATTAAGACCTTTTTTTGCACACATCATTTCCCAGGAATTAAACAGTAAACTTTAAACATTAGATAAACAAAATGTTTTTGTTGTTCCAAAACAAAAACAAACATTTAAGTTATCGCCATCATACTTTACTTTTTGTTTAAATAATCAAACTTTTACAGTAAATCAAAAAAATGAAACAAAGAAGTTAGATCAGTTATTAAAATGCAGAAATTGTATTTATTTGGTAAAGTTAAAACAAAATGTTGTGTTTTTAAGTATTTCACACAGGTTTTTCTTTGAGTTTTACTCTCAGTTTCAACCCGGTTCTTGGACTTGATCCTGACAAACGTGAGGAAAGTGGACCAGGAGCTCGGGCCTTAAACTGACAAATACCCAGAACCTGATCGTCTTGATCCAGGTCCACTCAGGAACCTCCGTTAAAACTCCTGGACTTGGAGGTTCTGAGGAGCAGCTCGGGCTGATGAGCTTTTTGAAACCGGACCGGACACTTATGCTAAGGAGGGGAAACTGGAGCGAAGGCATCTTTAATTATCTGATGAAGGGGGGGAAGCTTATCTGAACGGATTCTTTTTCTCTCCTCTTTTATCCCCGCAGATCACATGGCACGTCTTTACATAACAATATACCTCCGTTCGGAACCCGCCCAGAGGCCGCCGCTCCGGTCCAGGTTCTGGTCGGGGGATTAGCTCCGGGGCTTTGCGTGGCATACGGCAGAGTTTCCCTCTCCCAGAGAAAATGTTGTAGAAAAGCTGAACATATTGGAGCGTTTGTTGTTTTTTTCCTCTCTCTCTCTCTCTCGCTCTGCGATGAGAGTGTAATTAATTCACGATTAAAAGTATTAGTGCGGGCTTTGTATTGTGATTTATTTAAAGGCTGGTACTAATGCTGGCTCGGTTTCCTCCTTTAGGAAATGGGTAATAAGATCTGATGCCAGGCCTTCTTTAGCGCCCCCCCCCCACACACACACACACACACAGATTCGATATCAGCGTGTCTCTTCGATTAGAAGGCAGACGAGCTCCGTCACCAGCAGCGTCAGCGTCACCATGTTAACTTATTCATCCCTGTTAAAGCCGCGTAACAGGATAGCTGTTAATTAATATTGCTGTCGGGTAAATGGTTGCCGCCGGACCGTTGCCACCATCCATCAGTAACCGTATCCCCGCGTCACGTTTACGCCCGGGCCTCCAGGCTCAATTAAGATAATGCTATGCAAACGAGATCTCCGGCCCATTAGCCTCATCACCGAGGGGCCGTTAATGGCATAATCGGGGGCACTCCAAAGGACGATTAGCGCGGCGCCTCCTCCGCCAAACGTCACCTCGATCGTCGCTGACTGAGGAGCCGTGACCTCCAGGTGACGAGTCGTAGCTGCACGCGGACCCAGGGAGGTCCGACGGGACCAGCTGGAGGGTGAAAGGGAGGCGACTGGAAGCCAAGACCTGCAGGCCCGTGACCTGCCCCCGCGCCGACGGCCAACCTGTAATTATCAGGAAGTGGTGCCGGTGTTCTGTCGAAGGGACATACCCTGTCAGAATAGCATACCGGAAGTGGATTGATATAGCTCCATCTACCAGTCTACCCCCACAACCTGCACTAAGGTTAACCACTTAGGAAATAATGCAGGACACAAAACAAAGCTATGTTTTGCTAAAGATATATATAGAAAACTTCAGTTTATATGGAAAACTTACTGCTTGTAGTTGGAGGTATGAACATGACGCAAGCGCAATGATGTGGATTTCATTGCTGCGCATGCACATTGCTTGAGGGTATCCCATTCTGATAGGTATGGTATTCTGTCCGAACACCGGACGCTGTGCAGCGCACCTACGGTGGGCCAATAAATATCTGGCTGTTATTCAGACCGTGTGCCGTCGTGACGAAACAAAATCCGCTACGTTTTACCAATTTATGTCTATAACTTTATATCCAAAACTTAGGACTAACTTATTATTGGATGGAATGCATTTCAACTGAAAGCCATGAAGACCAAAGTTTGAACAATATTTTAGGGATGACTCTCAGCTACTCCCACACCGAATCTGTAGCCTTTTATGTCTTTGCTAAAGTTAGCTGTAGCGGCCATTTTGAAATAGATTCATCAGTTCCAGAGTTTTATTATACTGTCTCAACTGGTTCATGAGATATTTTTCCAAATGGACAGGTTGACTCTAAACAGTTAATACAAGCAAAGATATTGCGCAATCTTTTTGCCCTTAGAGCGTGTTTTAGGGATGATTCTCAGCTACTTCCACACTAAATTAGAGCTCAGTAGCTGTTAAATTGACAGAGTTTGAGATATTTTTTGTGTTGATCAGCTGACAGTCATCTTTAATGGGGTTTTATTAAAATATGTCCAGTGATCATTGTTGTATAAAGTACCACAAAGTGATACTTGAGTAAAAGTCTTAAAGTATCTGATATTTTTTGTACTTTGTACTAGTATTAAAAGTAAAAGTATTGATTTAAAATGAGCAGTTAGATTTTCTGTATTGACATTTATTAGGAGGTGATTCTCCCCAAAAAATGCAGAAATAACTATATTGAATTAAAATAATGAATGTATGTTAAATTTAGGATGCACTTGTCCAGCTGTTTCAGTTTATATACATATATCAAGGCTGAACAAAGCTTTTCCCCAAAATGAAAATCTATCTGAGGGC